>CATKSA010000099.1:0-250000 GCA_949775045.1 Metridium senile | reverse complement strand
TTACAATCACAGTAACTACTGGGTTACAAAAATCATCCGTTTGCAATCACAGTGACTACTGGGTTACAAACATCATTCATTTACAATCACAGTAACTACTGGGTTACAAAAATCATTCATTTACAATCACAGTAACTACTGGGTTACAAAAAATCATCAATTTACAATCACAGTAACTACTGGGTTACAAAAAATCATCAATTTACAATCACAGTAACTACTGGGTTTCAAAAATCATACGTTTAAAATCACAGTAAGTACTGGATTACAAAAAGCATTCATTTACAATCACAGTAACTACTGGGTTACAAAACTCGTCCGTATACAATCACAGTAACTACTGGGTTACAAAAATCATCAATTTACAATCACAGTAACTACTGGGTTACAAAAAATCATCAATTTACAATCACAGTAACTACTGGGTTACAAAAAATCATCAATTTACAATCACAGTAACTACTGGGTTACAAAAAATCATCAATTTACAATCACAGTAACTACTGGGTTACAAAAAATCATCAATTTACAATCAAAGTAACTACTGGGTTACAAAAAATCATCAATTTACAATCACAGTGACTACTGGGTTACAAAAAATCATCAATTTACAATCACAGTAACAACTGGGTTACAAAAATCATCTATTTACAATCACAGTAACTACTGGGTTACAAAAATCATCCGTTTACAATCACAGTGACTACTGGGTTACAAAACTTGTCCGTTTACAATCACAGTAACTACTGGTTGACAAAAAATCATCAATTTACAATCACAGTAACTACTGGGTTACAAAAATCATACGTTTACAATCACAGTAACTACTGGTTACAAAAAATCATCAATTTACAATCACAGTAACTACTGTGTTAACTGGGTTACAAAACTCGTCCGTATACAATCACAGTAACTACTGGGTTACAAAAAATCATCAATTTACAATCACAGTAACTACCGGGTTACAAAAATCATACGTTTACAATCATAGTAACTACCGTTTTACAAAAAATCATCAATTTACAATCACAGTAACTACTGGGTTATAAAAATCATTCATTTACAATCACAGTAACTACTGGGTTACCAAACTCGTCCGTTTACAATCACAGTAACTACTGGTTTACAAAAAATCATCAATTTACAATCACAGTAACTACTGGGTTACAAAAAATCATCCATTTACAATTACAGTAACTACTGGGTTACAAAGCTCATCCGTTTACAATCACAGTAACTACTGGGTTACAAAAAATCATCAATTTACAATCACAGTAATTACTGGGTTACAAAAAATCATCAATTTACAATCACAGTGACTACTGGGTTACAAAAAATCATCAATTTACAATCACAGTAACAACTGGGTTACAAAAATCATCAATTTACAATCACAGTAACTACTGGGTTACAAAAATCATCCGTTTGCAATCACAGTGACTACTGGGTTACAAACATCATTCATTTACAATCACAGTAACTACTGGGTTACAAAAATCATTCATTTACAATCACAGTAACTACTGGGTTACAAAAAATCATCAATTTACAATCACAGTAACTACTGGGTTACAAAAAATCATCAATTTACAATCACAGTAACTACTGGGTTTCAAAAATCATACGTTTAAAATCACAGTAAGTACTGGATTACAAAAAGCATTCATTTACAATCACAGTAACTACTGGGTTACAAAACTCGTCCGTATACAATCACAGTAACTACTGGGTTACAAAAATCATCAATTTACAATCACAGTAACTACTGGGTTACAAAAAATCATCAATTTACAATCACAGTAACTACTGGGTTACAAAAAATCATCAATTTACAATCACAGTAACTACTGGGTTACAAAAAATCATCAATTTACAATCACAGTAACTACTGGGTTACAAAAAATCATCAATTTACAATCAAAGTAACTACTGGGTTACAAAAAATCATCAATTTACAATCACAGTGACTACTGGGTTACAAAAAATCATCAATTTACAATCACAGTAACAACTGGGTTACAAAAATCATCTATTTACAATCACAGTAACTACTGGGTTACAAAAATCATCCGTTTACAATCACAGTGACTACTGGGTTACAAAACTTGTCCGTTTACAATCACAGTAACTACTGGTTGACAAAAAATCATCAATTTACAATCACAGTAACTACTGGGTTACAAAAATCATACGTTTACAATCACAGTAACTACTGGTTACAAAAAATCATCAATTTACAATCACAGTAACTACTGTGTTAACTGGGTTACAAAACTCGTCCGTATACAATCACAGTAACTACTGGGTTACAAAAAATCATCAATTTACAATCACAGTAACTACCGGGTTACAAAAATCATACGTTTACAATCATAGTAACTACCGTTTTACAAAAAATCATCAATTTACAATCACAGTAACTACTGGGTTATAAAAATCATTCATTTACAATCACAGTAACTACTGGGTTACCAAACTCGTCCCTTTACAATCACAGTAACTACTGGTTTACAAAAAATCATCAATTTACAATCACAGTAACTACTGGGTTACAAAAAATCATCAATTTACAATCACAGTAACAACTGGGTTACAAAAATCATCAATTTACAATCACAGTAACTACTGGGTTACAAAAATCATCCGTTTGCAATCACAGTGACTACTGGGTTACAAACATCATTCATTTACAATCACAGTAACTACTGGGTTACAAAAATCATTCATTTACAATCACAGTAACTACTGGGTTACCAAACTCGTCTGTTTACAATCACAGTAACTACTGGGTTACAAACAATCATCAATTTACAATCACAGTAACTACTGGGTTACAAAAAATCATCAATTTACAATCACAGTAACTACTGGGTTAAAAAAATCATCAATTTACAATCACAGTAACTACTGGGTTTCAAAAATCATACGTTTAAAATCACAGTAAGTACTGGATTACAAAAAGCATTCATTTACAATCACAGTAACTACTGGGTTACAAAACTCGTCCGTATACAATCACAGTAACTACTGGGTTACAAAAATTACAATCACAGTAACTACTGGGTTACAAAAAATCATCAATTTACAATCACAGTAACTACTGGGTTACAAAAAATCATCAATTTACAATCACAGTAACTACTGGGTTACAAAAAATCATCAATTTACAATCACAGTAACTACTGGGTTACAAAAAATCATCAATTTACAATCACAGTAACTACTGGGTTACAAAAAATCATCAATTTACAATCACAGTGACTACTGGGTTACAAAAAATCATCAATTTACAATCACAGTAACAACTGGGTTACAAAAATCATCAATTTACAATCACAGTAACTACTGGGTTACAAAAATCATCCGTTTGCAATCACAGTGACTACTGGGTTACAAACATCATTCATTTACAATCACAGTAACTACTGGGTTACAAAAATCATTCATTTACAATCACAGTAACTACTGGGTTACCAAACTCGTCTGTTTACAATCACAGTAACTACTGGGTTACAAACAATCATCAATTTACAATCACAGTAACTACTGGGTTACAAAAAATTATCAATTTACAATCACAGTAACTACTGGGTTAAAAAAATCATCAATTTACAATCACAGTAACTACAGGGTTTCAAAAATCATACGTTTAAAATCACAGTAAGTACTGGATTACAAAAAGCATTCATTTACAATCACAGTAACTACTGGGTTACAAAACTCGTCCGTATACAATCACAGTAACTACTGGGTTACAAAAATCATCAATTTACAATCACAGTAACTACTGGGTTACAAAAAATCATCAATTTACAATCACAGTAACTACTGGGTTACAAAAAATCATCAATTTACAATCACAGTAACTACTGGGTTACAAAAAATCATCAATTTACAATCACAGTAACTACTGGGTTACAAAAAATCATCAATTTACAATCACAGTAACTACTGGGTTACAAAAAATCATCAATTTACAATCACAGTGACTACTGGGTTACAAAAAATCATCAATTTACAATCACAGTAACAACTGGGTTACAAAAATCATCAATTTACAATCACAGTAACTACTGGGTTACAAAAATCATCCGTTTACAATCACAGTGACTACTGGGTTACAAACATCATTCATTTACAATCACAGTAACTACTGGGTTACAAAACTTGTCCGTTTACAATCACAGTAACTACTGGTTGACAAAAAATCATCAATTTACAATCACAGTAACTACTGGGTTACAAAAATCATACGTTTACAATCACAGTAACTACTGGGTTACAAAAAATCATCAATTTACAATCACAGTAACTACTGTGTTAACTGGGTTACAAAACTCGTCCGTATACAATCACAGTAACTACTGGGTTACAAAAAATCATCAATTTACAATCACAGTAACTACTGGGTTACAAAAATCATACGTTTACAATCATAGTAACTACCGTTTTACAAAAAATCATCAATTTACAATCACAGTAACTACTGGGTTACAAAAATCATTCATTTACAATCACAGTAACTACTGGGTTACCAAACTCGTCCGTTTACAATCACAGTAACTACTGGTTTACAAAAAATCATCAATTTACAATCACAGTAACTACTGGGTTACAAAAAATCATCAATTTACAATCACAGTAACAACTGGGTTACAAAAATCATCCGTTTACAATCACAGTAACTACTGGGTTACAAAAATCATTCATTTACAATCACAGTATCTACTGGGTTACAAAACTCGTCCGTATACAATCACAGTAACTACTGGGTTACAAAAAATCATCAATTTACAATCACATTAACTACTGGGTTTCAAAAATCATACGTTTAAAATCACAGTAACTACTGGGTTACAAAAAATCATCAATTTACAATCACAGTAACTACTGGGTTACAAAAAATCATCAATTTACAATCACAGTAACTACTGGGTTACAAAAAATCATCAATTTACAATCACAGTAACTACTGGGTTACAAAAAATCATCAATTTACAATCACAGTAACTACTGGGTTACAAAAAATCATCAATTTACAATCACAGTGACTACTGGGTTACAAAAAATCATCAATTTACAATCACAGTAACTACTGTGTTAACTGGGTTACAAAACTCGTCCGTATACAATCACAGTAACTACTGGGTTACAAAAAATCATCAATTTACAATCACAGTAACTACTGGGTTACAAAAATCATACGTTTACAATCATAGTAACTACCGTTTTACAAAAAATCATCAATTTACAATCACAGTAACTACTGGGTTACAAAAATCATTCATTTACAATCACAGTAACTACTGGGTTACCAAACTCGTCCGTTTACAATCACAGTAACTACTGGTTTACAAAAAATCATCAATTTACAATCACAGTAACTACTGGGTTACAAAAAATCATCAATTTACAATCACAGTAACAACTGGGTTACAAAAATCATCCGTTTACAATCACAGTAACTACTGGGTTACAAAAATCATTCATTTACAATCACAGTATCTACTGGGTTACAAAACTCGTCCGTATACAATCACAGTAACTACTGGGTTACAAAAAATCATCAATTTACAATCACATTAACTACTGGGTTTCAAAAATCATACGTTTAAAATCACAGTAACTACTGGGTTACAAAAAATCATCAATTTACAATCACAGTAACTACTGGGTTACAAAAAATCATCAATTTACAATCACAGTAACTACTGGGTTACAAAAAATCATCAATTTACAATCACAGTAACTACTGGGTTACAAAAAATCATCAATTTACAATCACAGTAACTACTGGGTTACAAAAAATCATCAATTTACAATCACAGTGACTACTGGGTTACAAAAAATCATCAATTTACAATCACAGTAACTACTGTGTTAACTGGGTTACAAAACTCGTCCGTATACAATCACAGTAACTACTGGGTTACAAAAAATCATCAATTTACAATCACAGTAACTACCGGGTTACAAAAATCATACGTTTACAATCATAGTAACTACCGTTTTACAAAAAATCATCAATTTACAATCACAGTAACTACTGGGTTACAAAAATCATTCATTTACAATCACAGTAACTACTGGGTTACAAAAAATCATCAATTTACAATCACAGTAACTACTGGGTTACAAAAAATCATCAATTTACAATCACAGTAATTACTGGGTTACAAAAAATCATCAATTTACAATCACAGTGACTACTGGGTTACAAAAAATCATCAATTTACAATCACAGTAACAACTGGGTTACAAAAATCATCAATTTACAATCACAGTAACTACTGGGTTACAAAAATCATCCGTTTGCAATCACAGTGACTACTGGGTTACAAACATCATTCATTTACAATCACAGAAACTACTGGGTTACAAAAATCATTCATTTACAATCACAGTAACTACTGGGTTACAAAAAATCATCAATTTACAATCACAGTAACTACTGGGTTACAAAAAATCATCAATTTACAATCACAGTAACTACTGGGTTTCAAAAATCATACGTTTAAAATCACAGTAAGTACTGGATTACAAAAAGCATTCATTTACAATCACAGTAACTACTGGGTTACAAAACTCGTCCGTATACAATCACAGTAACTACTGGGTTACAAAAATCATCAATTTACAATCACAGTAACTACTGGGTTACAAAAAATCATCAATTTACAATCACAGTAACTACTGGGTTACAAAAAATCATCAATTTACAATCACAGTAATTACTGAGTTACAAAAAATCATCAATTTACAATCACAGTAACTACTGGGTTACAAAAAATCATCAATTTACAATCACAGTGACTACTGGGTTACAAAAAATCATCAATTTACAATCACAGTAACTACTGTGTTAACTGGGTTACAAAACTCGTCCGTATACAATCACAGTAACTACTGGGTTACAAAAAATCATCAATTTACAATCACAGTAACTACCGGGTTACAAAAATCATACGTTTACAATCATAGTAACTACCGTTTTACAAAAAATCATCAATTTACAATCACAGTAACTACTGGGTTACAAAAATCATTCATTTACAATCACAGTAACTACTGGGTTACAAAAAATCATCAATTTACAATCACAGTAACTACTGGGTTACAAAAAATCATCAATTTACAATCACAGTAATTACTGGGTTACAAAAAATCATCAATTTACAATCACAGTGACTACTGGGTTACAAAAAATCATCAATTTACAATCACAGTAACTACTGGGTTACAAAAAATCATCAATTTACAATCACAGTAACTACTGGGTTACAAAAAATCATCAATTTACAATCACAGTAACAACTGGGTTACAAAAATCATCCGTTTACAATCACAGTAACTACTGGGTTACAAAAATCATTCATTTACAATCACAGTATCTACTGGGTTACAAAACTCGTCCGTATACAATCACAGTAACTACTGGGTTACAAAAAATCATCAATTTACAATCACATTAACTACTGGGTTTCAAAAATCATACGTTTAAAATCACAGTAACTACTGGGTTACAAAAAATCATCAATTTACAATCACAGTAACTACTGGGTTACAAAAAATCATCAATTTACAATCACAGTAACTACTGGGTTACAAAAAATCATCAATTTACAATCACAGTAACTACTGGGTTACAAAAAATCATCAATTTACAATCACAGTAACTACTGGGTTACAAAAAATCATCAATTTACAATCACAGTGACTACTGGGTTACAAAAAATCATCAATTTACAATCACAGTAACTACTGTGTTAACTGGGTTACAAAACTCGTCCGTATACAATCACAGTAACTACTGGGTTACAAAAAATCATCAATTTACAATCACAGTAACTACCGGGTTACAAAAATCATACGTTTACAATCATAGTAACTACCGTTTTACAAAAAATCATCAATTTACAATCACAGTAACTACTGGGTTACAAAAATCATTCATTTACAATCACAGTAACTACTGGGTTACAAAAAATCATCAATTTACAATCACAGTAACTACTGGGTTACAAAAAATCATCAATTTACAATCACAGTAATTACTGGGTTACAAAAAATCATCAATTTACAATCACAGTGACTACTGGGTTACAAAAAATCATCAATTTACAATCACAGTAACAACTGGGTTACAAAAATCATCAATTTACAATCACAGTAACTACTGGGTTACAAAAATCATCCGTTTGCAATCACAGTGACTACTGGGTTACAAACATCATTCATTTACAATCACAGAAACTACTGGGTTACAAAAATCATTCATTTACAATCACAGTAACTACTGGGTTACAAAAAATCATCAATTTACAATCACAGTAACTACTGGGTTACAAAAAATCATCAATTTACAATCACAGTAACTACTGGGTTTCAAAAATCATACGTTTAAAATCACAGTAAGTACTGGATTACAAAAAGCATTCATTTACAATCACAGTAACTACTGGGTTACAAAACTCGTCCGTATACAATCACAGTAACTACTGGGTTACAAAAATCATCAATTTACAATCACAGTAACTACTGGGTTACAAAAAATCATCAATTTACAATCACAGTAACTACTGGGTTACAAAAAATCATCAATTTACAATCACAGTAATTACTGAGTTACAAAAAATCATCAATTTACAATCACAGTAACTACTGGGTTACAAAAAATCATCAATTTACAATCACAGTGACTACTGGGTTACAAAAAATCATCAATTTACAATCACAGTAACTACTGTGTTAACTGGGTTACAAAACTCGTCCGTATACAATCACAGTAACTACCGGGTTACAAAAAATCATCAGTTTACAATCACAGTAACTACTTGGTTACAAACATCATTCATTTACAATCACAGTAACTACTGGGTTACAAAAATCATTCATTTACAATCACAGTAACTACTGGGTTACAAAAAATCATCAATTTACAATCACAGTAACTACTGGGTTACAAAAAATCATCAATTTACAATCACAGTAATTACTGGGTTACAAAAAATCATCAATTTACAATCACAGTGACTACTGGGTTACAAAAAATCATCAATTTACAATCACAGTAACAACTGGGTTACAAAAATCATCAATTTACAATCACAGTAACTACTGGGTTACAAAAATCATCCGTTTGCAATCACAGTGACTACTGGGTTACAAACATCATTCATTTACAATCACAGAAACTACTGGGTTACAAAAATCATTCATTTACAATCACAGTAACTACTGGGTTACAAAAAATCATCAATTTACAATCACAGTAACTACTGGGTTACAAAAAATCATCAATTTACAATCACAGTAACTACTGGGTTTCAAAAATCATACGTTTAAAATCACAGTAAGTACTGGATTACAAAAAGCATTCATTTACAATCACAGTAACTACTGGGTTACCAAACTCGTCCGTTTACAATCACAGTAACTACTGGTTTACAAAAAATCATCAATTTACAATCACAGTAACTACCGGGTTACAAAAAATCATCAATTTACAATCACAGTAACTACTGGGTTACAAAAAATCATCAATTTACAATCACAGTAACTACTGGGTTACAAAAAATCATCAATTTACAATCACAGTAATTACTGAGTTACAAAAAATCATCAATTTACAATCAAAGTAACTACTGGGTTACAAAAAATCATCAATTTACAATCACAGTGACTACTGGGTTACAAAAAATCATCAATTTACAATCACAGTAACAACTGGGTTACAAAAATCATCTATTTACAATCACAGTAACTACTGGGTTACAAAAATCATCCGTTTACAATCACAGTGACTACTGGGTTACAAAACTTGTCCGTTTACAATCACAGTAACTACTGGTTGACAAAAAATCATCAATTTACAATCACAGTAACTACTGGGTTACAAAAATCATACGTTTACAATCACAGTAACTACTGGGTTACAAAAAATCATCAATTTACAATCACAGTAACTACTGTGTTAACTGGGTTACAAAACTCGTCCGTATACAATCACAGTAACTACTGGGTTACAAAAAATCATCAATTTACAATCACAGTAACTACCGGGTTACAAAAATCATACGTTTACAATCATAGTAACTACCGTTTTACAAAAAATCATCAATTTACAATCACAGTAACTACTGGGTTATAAAAATCATTCATTTACAATCACAGTAACTACTGGGTTACCAAACTCGTCCGTTTACAATCACAGTAACTACTGGTTTACAAAAAATCATCAATTTACAATCACAGTAACTACTGGGTTACAAAAAAATCATCAATTTAAAATCACAGTAACTACTGGGTTACAAAAAATCATCAATTTACAATCACAGTAACAACTGGGTTACAAAAATCATCCGTTTACAATCACAGTAACTACTGGGTTACAAAAATCATTCATTTACAATCACAGTACCTACTGGGTTACAAAACTCGTCCGTATACAATCACAGTAACTACTGGGTTACAAAAAATCATCAATTTACAATCACAGTAACTACTGGGTTTCAAAAATCATACGTTTAAAATCACAGTAACTACTGGGTTACAAAAAATCATCAATTTACAATCACAGTAACTACTGGGTTACAAAAAATCATCAATTTACAATCACAGTAACTACTGGGTTACAAAAAATCATCAATTTACAATCACAGTAACTACTGGGTTACAAAAAATCATCAATTTACAATCACAGTAACTACTGGGTTACAAAAAATCATCAATTTACAATCACAGTGACTACTGGGTTACAAAAAATCATCAATTTACAATCACAGTAACAACTGGGTTACAAAAATCATCAATTTACAATCACAATAACTACTGGGTTACAAAAATCATCGGTTTACAATCACAGTGACTACTGGGTTACAAACATCATTCATTTACAATCACAGTAACTACTGGGTTACAAAAAATCATCAATTTACAATCACAGTAACTACCGGGTTACAAAAATCATACGTTTACAATCACAGTAACTACTGTTTTACAAAAAATCATCAATTTACAATCACAGTAACTACTGGGTTACAAAAATCATTCATTTACAATCACAGTAACTACTGGTTTACAAAAAATCATCAATTTACAATCACAGTAACTACTGGGTTACAAAAAATCATCAATTTAAAATCACAGTAACTACTGGGTGACAAAAAATCATCAATTTACAATCACAGTAACTACTGGGTTACAAAAATCATACGTTTACAATCACAGTAACTACTGGGTTACAAAAAATCATCAATTTACAATCACAATAACTACTGGGTTACAAAAATCATACGTTTACAATCACAGTAACTACTGGTTTACAAAAAATCATCAATTTACAATCACAGTAACTACTGGGTTACAAAAAATCATCAATTTACAATCACAGTAACTACTGGGTTACAAAAAATCATCAATTTACAATCACAGTAACAACTGGGTTACAAAAATCATCAATTTACAATCACAGTAACTACTGGGTTACAAAAATCATCCGTTTACAATCACAGTAACTACTGGGTTACAAACATCATTCATATACAATCACAGTAACTACTGGGTTACAAAAAATCATCAATTTACAATCACAGTAACTACTGGGTTTCAAAAATCATACGTTTACAATCACAGTAACTACTGTTTTACAAAAAATCATCAATTTACAATCACAGTAACTACTGGGTTACAAAAATCATTCATTTACAATCACAGTAACTACTGGGTTACCAAACTCGTCTGTTTACAATCAAAGTAACTACTGGGTTACAAACAATCATCAATTTACAATCACAGTAACTACTGAGTTACAAAAAATCATCAATTTACAATCACAGTAACTACTGGGTTACAAAAAATCATCAATTTACAATCACAGTAACTACTGGGTTACAAAAAATCATCAATTTAAAATCACAGTAACAACTGGGTTACAAAAATCATCAATTTACAATCACAGTAACTACTGGGTTACAAAAATCATCCGTTTACAATCACAGTGACTACTGGGTTACAAACATCATTCATTTACAATCACAGTAACTACTGGGTTACAAAACTTGTCCGTTTACAATCACAGTAACTACTGGTTGACAAAAAATCATCAATTTACAATCACAGTAACTACTGGGTTACAAAAATCATACGTTTACAATCACAGTAACTACTGGGTTACCAAACTCGTCCGTTTACAATCACAGTAACTACTGGTTTACAAAAAATCATCAATTTACAATCACAGTAACTACTGGGTTACAAAAAATCATCAATTTAAAATCACAGTAACTACTGGGTGACAAAAAATCATCAATTTACAATCACAGTAACTACTGGGTTACAAAAATCATACGTTTACAATCACAGTAACTACTGGGTTACAAAAAATCATCAATTTACAATCACAATAACTACTGGGTTACAAAAATCATACGTTTACAATCACAGTAACTACTGGTTTACAAAAAATCATCAATTTACAATCACAGTAACTACTGGGTTACAAAACTCGTCCGTATACAATCACAGTAACTACTGGGTTACAAAAAATCATCAATTTACAATCACAGTAACTACCGGGTTACAAAAATCATACGTTTACAATCACAGTAACTACTGTTTTACAAAAAATCATCAATTTACAATCACAGTAACTACTGGGTTACAAAAAATCATCAATTTACAATCACAGTAACTACTGGGTTACAAAAAATCATCAATTTACAATCACAGTAACTACTGGGTTACAAAAAATCATCAATTTACAATCACAGTAACTACTGGGTTACAAAAAATCATCAATTTACAATCACAGTAACTACTGGGTTACAAAAAATCATCAATTTACAATCACAGTAACTACTGGGTTACAAAAAATCATCAATTTACAATCACAGTAACTACTGGGTTACAAAAAATCATCAATTTACAATCACAGTAACTACTGGGTTACAAAAAATCATCAATTTACAATCACAGTGACTACTGGGTTACAAAAAATCATCAATTTACAATCACAGTAACAACTGGGTTACAAAAATCATCAATTTACAATCACAATAACTACTGGGTTACAAAAATCATCGGTTTACAATCACAGTGACTACTGGGTTACAAACATCATTCATTTACAATCACAGTAACTACTGGGTTACAAAAAATCATCAATTTACAATCACAGTAACTACCGGGTTACAAAAATCATACGTTTACAATCACAGTAACTACTGTTTTACAAAAAATCATCAATTTACAATCACAGTAACTACTGGGTTACAAAAATCATTCATTTACAATCACAGTAACTACTGGTTTACAAAAAATCATCAATTTACAATCACAGTAACTACTGGGTTACAAAAAATCATCAATTTACAATCACAGTAACTACTGGGTTACAAAAAATCATCAATTTACAATCACAGTAACTACTGGGTTAGAAAAAATCATCAATTTAAAATCACAGTAACTACTGGGTGACAAAAAATCATCAATTTACAATCACAGTAACTACTGGGTTACAAAAATCATACGTTTACAATCACAGTAACTACTGGGTTACAAAAAATCATCAATTTACAATCACAATAACTACTGGGTTACAAAAATCATACGTTTACAATCACAGTAACTACTGGTTTACAAAAAATCATCAATTTACAATCACAGTAACTACTGGGTTACAAAACTCGTCCGTATACAATCACAGTAACTACTGGGTTACAAAAAATCATCAATTTACAATCACAGTAACTACCGGGTTACAAAAATCATACGTTTACAATCACAGTAACTACTGTTTTACAAAAAATCATCAATTTACAATCACAGTAACTACTGGGTTACAAAAAATCATCAATTTACAATCACAGTAACTACTGGGTTACAAAAAATCATCAATTTACAATCACAGTAACTACTGGGTTACAAAAAATCATCAATTTACAATCACAGTAACTACTGGGTTACAAAAAATCATCAATTTACAATCACAGTAACTACTGGGTTACAAAAAATCATCAATTTACAATCACAGTAACTACTGGGTTACAAAAAATCATCAATTTCCAATCACAGTAACTACTGGGTTACAAAAAATCATCAATTTACAATCACAGTAACTACTGGGTTACAAAAAATCATCAATTTACAATCACAGTGACTACTGGGTTACAAAAAATCATCAATTTACAATCACAGTAACAACTGGGTTACAAAAATCATCAATTTACAATCACAATAACTACTGGGTTACAAAAATCATCGGTTTACAATCACAGTGACTACTGGGTTACAAACATCATTCATTTACAATCACAGTAACTACTGGGTTACAAAAAATCATCAATTTACAATCACAGTAACTACCGGGTTACAAAAATCATACGTTTACAATCACAGTAACTACTGTTTTACAAAAAATCATCAATTTACAATCACAGTAACTACTGGGTTACAAAAATCATTCATTTACAATCACAGTAACTACTGGTTTACAAAAAATCATCAATTTACAATCACAGTAACTACTGGGTTACAAAAATCATCCGTTTACAATCACAGTAACTACTGGGTTACAAAAATCATTCATTTACAATCACAGTATCTACTGGGTTACAAACATCATCCGTTTACAATCACAGTAACTACTGGGTTACAAAAATCATTCATTTACAATCACAGTACCTACTGGGTTACAAAACTCGTCCGTATACAATCACAGTAACTACTGGGTTACAAAAAATCATCAATTTACAATCACAGTAACTACTGGGTTTCAAAAATCATACGTTTAAAATCACAGTAACTACTGGGTTACAAAAAATCATCAATTTACAATCACAGTAACTACTGGGTTACAAAAAATCATCAATTTACAATCACAGTAACTACTGGGTTACAAAAAATCATCAATTTACAATCACAGTAACTACTGGGTTACAAAAAATCATCAATTTACAATCACAGTAACTACTGGGTTACAAAAAATCATCAATTTACAATCACAGTGACTACTGGGTTACAAAAAATCATCAATTTACAATCACAGTAACAACTGGGTTACAAAAATCATCAATTTACAATCACAATAACTACTGGGTTACAAAAATCATCGGTTTACAATCACAGTGACTACTGGGTTACAAACATCATTCATTTACAATCACAGTAACTACTGGGTTACAAAAAATCATCAATTTACAATCACAGTAACTACCGGGTTACAAAAATCATACGTTTACAATCACAGTAACTACTGTTTTACAAAAAATCATCAATTTACAATCACAGTAACTACTGGGTTACAAAAATCATTCATTTACAATCACAGTAACTACTGGTTTACAAAAAATCATCAATTTACAATCACAGTAACTACTGGGTTACAAAAAATCATCAATTTAAAATCACAGTAACTACTGGGTGACAAAAAATCATCAATTTACAATCACAGTAACTACTGGGTTACAAAAATCATACGTTTACAATCACAGTAACTACTGGGTTACAAAAAATCATCAATTTACAATCACAATAACTACTGGGTTACAAAAATCATACGTTTACAATCACAGTAACTACTGGTTTACAAAAAATCATCAATTTACAATCACAGTAACTACTGGGTTACAAAAAATCATCAATTTACAATCACAGTAACTACTGGGTTACAAAAAATCATCAATTTACAATCACAGTAACAACTGGGTTACAAAAATCATCAATTTACAATCACAGTAACTACTGGGTTACAAAAATCATCCGTTTACAATCACAGTAACTACTGTGTTACAAACATCATTCATATACAATCACAGTAACTACTGGGTTACAAAAAATCATCAATTTACAATCACAGTAACTACTGGGTTTCAAAAATCATACGTTTACAATCACAGTAACTACTGTTTTACAAAAAATCATCAATTTACAATCACAGTAACTACTGGGTTACAAAAATCATTCATTTACAATCACAGTAACTACTGGGTTACCAAACTCGTCTGTTTACAATCAAAGTAACTACTGGGTTACAAACAATCATCAATTTACAATCACAGTAACTACTGGGTTACAAAAAATCATCAATTTACAATCACAGTAACTACTGGGTTACAAAAAATCATCAATTTAAAATCACAGTAACAACTGGGTTACAAAAATCATCAATTTACAATCACAGTAACTACTGGGTTACAAAAATCATCCGTTTACAATCACAGTGACTACTGGGTTACAAACATCATTCATTTACAATCACAGTAACTACTGGGTTACAAAACTTGTCCGTTTACAATCACAGTAACTACTGGTTGACAAAAAATCATCAATTTACAATCACAGTAACTACTGGGTTACAAAAATCATACGTTTACAATCACAGTAACTACTGGGTTACCAAACTCGTCCGTTTACAATCACAGTAACTACTGGTTTACAAAAAATCATCAATTTACAATCACAGTAACTACTGGGTTACAAAAAATCATCAATTTAAAATCACAGTAACTACTGGGTGACAAAAAATCATCAATTTACAATCACAGTAACTACTGGGTTACAAAAATCATACGTTTACAATCACAGTAACTACTGGGTTACAAAAAATCATCAATTTACAATCACAATAACTACTGGGTTACAAAAATCATACGTTTACAATCACAGTAACTACTGGTTTACAAAAAATCATCAATTTACAATCACAGTAACTACTGGGTTACAAAACTCGTCCGTATACAATCACAGTAACTACTGGGTTACAAAAAATCATCAATTTACAATCACAGTAACTACCGGGTTACAAAAATCATACGTTTACAATCACAGTAACTACTGTTTTACAAAAAATCATCAATTTACAATCACAGTAACTACTGGGTTACAAAAAATCATCAATTTACAATCACAGTAACTACTGGGTTACAAAAAATCATCAATTTACAATCACAGTAACTACTGGGTTACAAAAAATCATCAATTTACAATCACAGTAACTACTGGGTTACAAAAAATCATCAATTTACAATCACAGTAACTACTGGGTTACAAAAAATCATCAATTTACAATCACAGTAACTACTGGGTTACAAAAAATCATCAATTTACAATCACAGTAACTACTGGGTTACAAAAAATCATCAATTTACAATCACAGTAACTACTGGGTTACAAAAAATCATCAATTTACAATCACAGTGACTACTGGGTTACAAAAAATCATCAATTTACAATCACAGTAACAACTGGGTTACAAAAATCATCAATTTACAATCACAATAACTACTGGGTTACAAAAATCATCGGTTTACAATCACAGTGACTACTGGGTTACAAACATCATTCATTTACAATCACAGTAACTACTGGGTTACAAAAAATCATCAATTTACAATCACAGTAACTACCGGGTTACAAAAATCATACGTTTACAATCACAGTAACTACTGTTTTACAAAAAATCATCAATTTACAATCACAGTAACTACTGGGTTACAAAAATCATTCATTTACAATCACAGTAACTACTGGGTTACAAAAAATCATCAATTTACAATCACAGTGACTACTGGGTTACAAAAAATCATCAATTTACAATCACAGTAACAACTGGGTTACAAAAATCATCAATTTACAATCACAATAACTACTGGGTTACAAAAATCATCGGTTTACAATCACAGTGACTACTGGGTTACAAACATCATTCATTTACAATCACAGTAACTACTGGGTTACAAAAAATCATCAATTTACAATCACAGTAACTACCGGGTTACAAAAATCATACGTTTACAATCACAGTAACTACTGTTTTACAAAAAATCATCAATTTACAATCACAGTAACTACTGGGTTACAAAAATCATTCATTTACAATCACAGTAACTACTGGTTTACAAAAAATCATCAATTTACAATCACAGTAACTACTGGGTTACAAAAATCATCCGTTTACAATCACAGTAACTACTGGGTTACAAAAATCATTCATTTACAATCACAGTACCTACTGGGTTACAAACATCATCCGTTTACAATCACAGTAACTACTGGGTTACAAAAATCATTCATTTACAATCACAGTACCTACTGGGTTACAAAACTCGTCCGTATACAATCACAGTAACTACTGGGTTTCAAAAATCATACGTTTAAAATCACAGTAACTACTGGGTTACAAAAAATCATCAATTTACAATCACAGTAACTACTGGGTTACAAAAATCATTCATTTACAATCACAGTAACTACTGGGTTACAAAAAATCATCAATTTACAATCACAGTAACTACTGGGTTACAAAAAATCATCAATTTACAATCACAGTAACTACTGGGTTACAAAAAATCATCAATTTACAATCACAGTAACTACTGGGTTACAAAAAATCATCAATTTACAATCACAGTAACTACTGGGTTACAAAAAATCATCAATTTACAATCACAGTAACTACTGGGTTACAAAAAATCATCAATTTACAATCACAGTAACTACTGGGTTACAAAAAATCATCAATTTACAATCACAGTAACTACTGGGTTACAAAAAATCATCAATTTACAATCACAGTGACTACTGGGTTACAAAAAATCATCAATTTACAATCACAGTAACAACTGGGTTACAAAAATCATCAATTTACAATCACAATAACTACTGGGTTACAAAAATCATCGGTTTACAATCACAGTGACTACTGGGTTACAAACATCATTCATTTACAATCACAGTAACTACTGGGTTACAAAAAATCATCAATTTACAATCACAGTAACTACCGGGTTACAAAAATCATACGTTTACAATCACAGTAACTACTGTTTTACAAAAAATCATCAATTTACAATCACAGTAACTACTGGGTTACAAAAATCATTCATTTACAATCACAGTAACTACTGGTTTACAAAAAATCATCAATTTACAATCACAGTAACTACTGGGTTACAAAAATCATCCGTTTACAATCACAGTAACTACTGGGTTACAAAAATCATTCATTTACAATCACAGTACCTACTGGGTTACAAACATCATCCGTTTACAATCACAGTAACTACTGGGTTACAAAAATCATTCATTTACAATCACAGTACCTACTGGGTTACAAAACTCGTCCGTATACAATCACAGTAACTACTGGGTTACAAAAAATCATCAATTTACAATCACAGTAACTACTGGGTTTCAAAAATCATACGTTTAAAATCACAGTAACTACTGGGTTACAAAAAATCATCAATTTACAATCACAGTAACTACTGGGTTACAAAAAATCATCAATTTACAATCACAGTAACTACTGGGTTACAAAAAATCATCAATTTACAGTCACAGTAACTACAGGGTTACAAAAAATCATCAATTTACAATCACAGTAACTACTGGGTTACAAAAAATCATCAATTTACAATCACAGTGACTACTGGGTTACAAAAAATCATCAATTTACAATCACAGTAACAACTGGGTTACAAAAATCATCAATTTACAATCACAATAACTACTGGGTTACAAAAATCATCGGTTTACAATCACAGTGACTACTGGGTTACAAACATCATTCATTTACAATCACAGTAACTACTGGGTTACAAAAAATCATCAATTTACAATCACAGTAACTACCGGGTTACAAAAATCATCAATTTACAATCACAGTAACTACTGGGTTACAAAAAATCATCAATTTACAATCACAGTAACTACCGGGTTACAAAAATCATACGTTTACAATCACAGTAACTACTGTTTTACAAAAAATCATCAATTTACAATCACAGTAACTACTGGGTTACAAAAATCATTCATTTACAATCACAGTAACTACTGGTTTACAAAAAATCATCAATTTACAATCACAGTAACTACTGGGTTACAAAAATCATCCGTTTACAATCACAGTAACTACTGGGTTACAAAAATCATTCATTTACAATCACAGTACCTACTGGGTTACAAACATCATCCGTTTACAATCACAGTAACTACTGGGTTACAAAAATCATTCATTTACAATCACAGTACCTACTGGGTTACAAAACTCGTCCGTATACAATCACAGTAACTACTGGGTTACAAAAAATCATCAATTTACAATCACAGTAACTACTGGGTTTCAAAAATCATACGTTTAAAATCACAGTAACTACTGGGTTACAAAAAATCATCAATTTACAATCACAGTAACTACTGGGTTACAAAAAATCATCAATTTACAATCACAGTAACTACTGGGTTACAAAAAATCATCAATTTACAGTCACAGTAACTACAGGGTTACAAAAAATCATCAATTTACAATCACAGTAACTACTGGGTTACAAAAAATCATCAATTTACAATCACAGTGACTACTGGGTTACAAAAAATCATCAATTTACAATCACAGTAACAACTGGGTTACAAAAATCATCAATTTACAATCACAATAACTACTGGGTTACAAAAATCATCGGTTTACAATCACAGTGACTACTGGGTTACAAACATCATTCATTTACAATCACAGTAACTACTGGGTTACAAAAAATCATCAATTTACAATCACAGTAACTACCGGGTTACAAAAATCATCAATTTACAATCACAGTAACTACTGGGTTACAAAAAATCATCAATTTACAATCACAGTAACTACTGGGTTACAAAAAATCATCAATTTACAATCACAGTGACTACTGGGTTACAAAAAATCATCAATTTACAATCACAGTAACAACTGGGTTACAAAAATCATCAATTTACAATCACAGTAACTACTGGGTTACAAAAATCATACGTTTACAATCACAGTAACTACTGGGTTACAAAAAATCATCAATTTACAATCACAGTAACTACTGTGTTAACTGGGTTACAAAACTCGTCCGTATACAATCACAGTAACTACTGGGTTACAAAAAATCATCAATTTACAATCACAGTAACTACTGGGTTACAAAAAATCATCAATTTACAATCACAGTAACTACTGGGTTACAAAAAATCATCAATTTACAATCACAGTAACTACTGGGTTACAAAAAATCATCAATTTACAATCACAGTAACTACTGGGTTACAAAAAATCATCAATTTACAATCACAGTAACTACTGGGTTACAAAAAATCATCAATTTACAATCACAGTAACTACTGGGTTACAAAAAATCATCAATTTACAATCACAGTAACTACTGGGTTACAAAAAATCATCAATTTACAATCACAGTGACTACTGGGTTACAAAAAATCATCAATTTACAATCACAGTAACAACTGGGTTACAAAAATCATCAATTTACAATCACAATAACTACTGGGTTACAAAAATCATCGGTTTACAATCACAGTGACTACTGGGTTACAAACATCATTCATTTACAATCACAGTAACTACTGGGTTACAAAAAATCATCAATTTACAATCACAGTAACTACCGGGTTACAAAAATCATACGTTTACAATCACAGTAACTACTGTTTTACAAAAAATCATCAATTTACAATCACAGTAACTACTGGGTTACAAAAATCATTCATTTACAATCACAGTAACTACTGGTTTACAAAAAATCATCAATTTACAATCACAGTAACTACTGGGTTACAAAAATCATCCGTTTACAATCACAGTAACTACTGGGTTACAAAAATCATTCATTTACAATCACAGTACCTACTGGGTTACAAACATCATCCGTTTACAATCACAGTAACTACTGGGTTACAAAAATCATTCATTTACAATCACAGTACCTACTGGGTTACAAAACTCGTCCGTATACAATCACAGTAACTACTGGGTTACAAAAAATCATCAATTTACAATCACAGTAACTACTGGGTTTCAAAAATCATACGTTTAAAATCACAGTAACTACTGGGTTACAAAAAATCATCAATTTACAATCACAGTAACTACTGGGTTACAAAAAATCATCAATTTACAATCACAGTAACTACTGGGTTACAAAAAATCATCAATTTACAATCACAGTAACTACTGGGTTACAAAAAATCATCAATTTACAATCACAGTAACTACTGGGTTACAAAAAATCATCAATTTACAATCACAGTGACTACTGGGTTACAAAAAATCATCAATTTACAATCACAGTAACAACTGGGTTACAAAAATCATCAATTTACAATCACAATAACTACTGGGTTACAAAAATCATCGGTTTACAATCACAGTGACTACTGGGTTACAATCATCATTCATTTACAATCACAGTACCTACTGGGTTACAAAACTCGTCCGTATACAATCACAGTAACTACTGGGTTACAAAAAATCATCAATTTACAATCACAGTAACTACTGGGTTTCAAAAATCATACGTTTAAAATCACAGTAACTACTGGGTTACAAAAAATCATCAATTTACAATCACAGTAACTACTGGGTTACAAAAAATCATCAATTTACAATCACAGTAACTACTGGGTTACAAAAAATCATCAATTTACAATCACAGTAACTACTGGGTTACAAAAAATCATCAATTTACAATCACAGTAACTACTGGGTTACAAAAAATCATCAATTTACAATCACAGTGACTACTGGGTTACAAAAAATCATCAATTTACAATCACAGTAACAACTGGGTTACAAAAATCATCAATTTACAATCACAATAACTACTGGGTTACAAAAATCATACGTTTACAATCACAGTAACTACTGGTTTACAAAAAATCATCAATTTACAATCACAGTAACTACTGGGTTACAAAAAATCATCAATTTACAATCACAGTAACTACTGGGTTACAAAAATCATACGTTTACAATCACAGTAACTACTGGTTTACAAAAAATCATCAATTTACAATCACAGTAACTACTGGGTTACAAAAAATCATCAATTTACAATCACAGTAACTACTGGGTTACAAAAAATCATCAATTTACAATCACAGTAACAACTGGGTTACAAAAATCATCAATTTACAATCACAGTAACTACTGGGTTACAAAAATCATCCGTTTACAATCACAGTAACTACTGGGTTACAAACATCATTCATATACAATCACAGTAACTACTGGGTTACAAAAAATCATCAATTTACAATCACAGTAACTACTGGGTTTCAAAAATCATACGTTTACAATCACAGTAACTACTGTTTTACAAAAAATCATCAATTTACAATCACAGTAACTACTGGGTTACAAAAATCATTCATTTACAATCACAGTAACTACTGGGTTACCAAACTCGTCTGTTTACAATCAAAGTAACTACTGGGTTACAAACAATCATCAATTTACAATCACAGTAACTACTGGGTTACAAAAAATCATCAATTTACAATCACAGTAACTACTGGGTTACAAAAAATCATCAATTTAAAATCACAGTAACAACTGGGTTACAAAAATCATCAATTTACAATCACAGTAACTACTGGGTTACAAAAATCATCCGTTTACAATCACAGTGACTACTGGGTTACAAACATCATTCATTTACAATCACAGTAACTACTGGGTTACAAAACTTGTCCGTTTACAATCACAGTAACTACTGGTTGACAAAAAATCATCAATTTACAATCACAGTAACTACTGGGTTACAAAAATCATACGTTTACAATCACAGTAACTACTGGGTTACCAAACTCGTCCGTTTACAATCACAGTAACTACTGGTTTACAAAAAATCATCAATTTACAATCACAGTAACTACTGGGTTACAAAAAATCATCAATTTAAAATCACAGTAACTACTGGGTGACAAAAAATCATCAATTTACAATCACAGTAACTACTGGGTTACAAAAATCATACGTTTACAATCACAGTAACTACTGGGTTACAAAAAATCATCAATTTACAATCACAATAACTACTGGGTTACAAAAATCATACGTTTACAATCACAGTAACTACTGGTTTACAAAAAATCATCAATTTACAATCACAGTAACTACTGGGTTACAAAACTCGTCCGTATACAATCACAGTAACTACTGGGTTACAAAAAATCATCAATTTACAATCACAGTAACTACCGGGTTACAAAAATCATACGTTTACAATCACAGTAACTACTGTTTTACAAAAAATCATCAATTTACAATCACAGTAACTACTGGGTTACAAAAAATCATCAATTTACAATCACAGTAACTACTGGGTTACAAAAAATCATCAATTTACAATCACAGTAACTACTGGGTTACAAAAAATCATCAATTTACAATCACAGTAACTACTGGGTTACAAAAAATCATCAATTTACAATCACAGTAACTACTGGGTTACAAAAAATCATCAATTTACAATCACAGTAACTACTGGGTTACAAAAAATCATCAATTTACAATCACAGTAACTACTGGGTTACAAAAAATCATCAATTTACAATCACAGTAACTACTGGGTTACAAAAAAATCATCAATTTACAATCACAGTGACTACTGGGTTACAAAAAATCATCAATTTACAATCACAGTAACAACTGGGTTACAAAAATCATCAATTTACAATCACAATAACTACTGGGTTACAAAAATCATCGGTTTACAATCACAGTGACTACTGGGTTACAAACATCATTCATTTACAATCACAGTAACTACTGGGTTACAAAAAATCATCAATTTACAATCACAGTAACTACCGGGTTACAAAAATCATACGTTTACAATCACAGTAACTACTGTTTTACAAAAAATCATCAATTTACAATCACAGTAACTACTGGGTTACAAAAATCATTCATTTACAATCACAGTAACTACTGGTTTACAAAAAATCATCAATTTACAATCACAGTAACTACTGGGTTACAAAAATCATCCGTTTACAATCACAGTAACTACTGGGTTACAAAAATCATTCATTTACAATCACAGTACCTACTGGGTTACAAACATCATCCGTTTACAATCACAGTAACTACTGGGTTACAAAAATCATTCATTTACAATCACAGTACCTACTGGGTTACAAAACTCGTCCGTATACAATCACAGTAACTACTGGGTTACAAAAAATCATCAATTTACAATCACAGTAACTACTGGGTTTCAAAAATCATACGTTTAAAATCACAGTAACTACTGGGTTACAAAAAATCATCAATTTACAATCACAGTAACTACTGGGTTACAAAAAATCATCAATTTACAATCACAGTAACTACTGGGTTACAAAAAATCATCAATTTACAGTCACAGTAACTACAGGGTTACAAAAAATCATCAATTTACAATCACAGTAACTACTGGGTTACAAAAAATCATCAATTTACAATCACAGTGACTACTGGGTTACAAAAAATCATCAATTTACAATCACAGTGACTACTGGGTTACAAAAAATCATCAATTTACAATCACAGTAACAACTGGGTTACAAAAATCATCAATTTACAATCACAATAACTACTGGGTTACAAAAATCATCGGTTTACAATCACAGTGACTACTGGGTTACAAACATCATTCATTTACAATCACAGTAACTACTGGGTTACAAAAAATCATCAATTTACAATCACAGTAACTACCGGGTTACAAAAATCATACGTTTACAATCACAGTAACTACTGTTTTACAAAAAATCATCAATTTACAATCACAGTAACTACTGGGTTACAAAAATCATTCATTTACAATCACAGTAACTACTGGTTTACAAAAAATCATCAATTTACAATCACAGTAACTACTGGGTTACAAAAATCATCCGTTTACAATCACAGTAACTACTGGGTTACAAAAATCATTCATTTACAATCACAGTACCTACTGGGTTACAAACATCATCCGTTTACAATCACAGTAACTACTGGGTTACAAAAATCATTCATTTACAATCACAGTACCTACTGGGTTACAAAACTCGTCCGTATACAATCACAGTAACTACTGGGTTACAAAAAATCATCAATTTACAATCACAGTAACTACTGGGTTTCAAAAATCATACGTTTAAAATCACAGTAACTACTGGGTTACAAAAAATCATCAATTTACAATCACAGTAACTACTGGGTTACAAAAAATCATCAATTTACAATCACAGTAACTACTGGGTTACAAAAAATCATCAATTTACAGTCACAGTAACTACAGGGTTACAAAAAATCATCAATTTACAATCACAGTAACTACTGGGTTACAAAAAATCATCAATTTACAATCACAGTGACTACTGGGTTACAAAAAATCATCAATTTACAATCACAGTAACAACTGGGTTACAAAAATCATCAATTTACAATCACAATAACTACTGGGTTACAAAAATCATCGGTTTACAATCAAAGTGACTACTGGGTTACAAACATCATTCCTTTACAATCACAGTAACTACTGGGTTACAAAAAATCATCAATTTACAATCACAGTAACTACCGGGTTACAAAAATCATCAATTTACAATCACAGTAACTACTGGGTTACAAAAAATCATCAATTTACAATCACAGTAACTACTGGGTTACAAAAAATCATCAATTTACAATCACAGTGACTACTGGGTTACAAAAAATCATCAATTTACAATCACAGTAACAACTGGGTTACAAAAATCATCAATTTACAATCACAGTAACTACTGGGTTACAAAAATCATCCGTTTACAATCACAGTGACTACTGGGTTACAAACATCATTCATTTACAATCACAGTAACTACTGGGTTACAAAACTTGTCCGTTTACAATCACAGTAACTACTGGTTGACAAAAAATCATCAATTTACAATCACAGTAACTACTGGGTTACAAAAATCATACGTTTACAATCACAGTAACTACTGGGTTACAAAAAATCATCAATTTACAATCACAGTAACTACTGTGTTAACTGGGTTACAAAACTCGTCCGTATACAATCACAGTAACTACTGGGTTACAAAAAATCATCAATTTACAATCACAGTAACTACTGGGTTACAAAAATCATACGTTTACAATCATAGTAACTACCGTTTTACAAAAAATCATCAATTTACAATCACAGTAACTACTGGGTTACAAAAATCATTCATTTACAATCACAGTAACTACTGGTTTACAAAAAATCATCAATTTACAATCACAGTAACTACTGGGTTACAAAAAATCATCAATTTAAAATCACAGTAACTACTGGGTGACAAAAAATCATCAATTTACAATCACAGTAACTACTGGGTTACAAAAATCATACGTTTACAATCACAGTAACTACTGGGTTACAAAAAATCATCAATTTACAATCACAATAACTACTGGGTTACAAAAATCATACGTTTACAATCACAGTAACTACTGGTTTACAAAAAATCATCAATTTACAATCACAGTAACTACTGGGTTACAAAAAATCATCAATTTACAATCACAGTAACTACTGGGTTACAAAAAATCATCAATTTACAATCACAGTAACAACTGGGTTACAAAAATCATCAATTTACAATCACAGTAACTACTGGGTTACAAAAATCATCCGTTTACAATCACAGTAACTACTGTGTTACAAACATCATTCATATACAATCACAGTAACTGCTGGGTTACAAAAAATCATCAATTTACAATCACAGTAACTACTGGGTTTCAAAATTCATACGTTTACAATCACAGTAACTACTGTTTTACAAAAAATCATCAATTTACAATCACAGTAACTACTGGGTTACAAAAATCATTCATTTACAATCACAGTAACTACTGGGTTACCAAACTCGTCTGTTTACAATCAAAGTAACTACTGGGTTACAAACAATCATCAATTTACAATCACAGTAACTACTGGGTTACAAAAATCATACGTTTACAATCACAGTAACTACTGGGTTACCAAACTCGTCCGTTTACAATCACAGTAACTACTGGTTTACAAAAAATCATCAATTTACAATCACAGTAACTACTGGGTTACAAAAAATCATCAATTTAAAATCACAGTAACTACTGGGTGACAAAAAATCATCAATTTACAATCACAGTAACTACTGGGTTACAAAAATCATACGTTTACAATCACAGTAACTACTGGGTTACAAAAAATCATCAATTTACAATCACAATAACTACTGGGTTACAAAAATCATACGTTTACAATCACAGTAACTACTGGTTTACAAAAAATCATCAATTTACAATCACAGTAACTACTGGGTTACAAAAAATCATCAATTTACAATCACAGTAACTACTGGGTTACAAAAAATCATCAATTTACAATCACAGTAACTACTGGGTTACAAAAAATCATCAATTTACAATCACAGTAACTACTGGGTTACAAAAAATCATCAATTTACAATCACAGTAACTACTGGGTTACAAAAAATCATCAATTTACAATCACAGTAACTACTGGGTTACAAAAAATCATCAATTTACAATCACAGTAACTACTGGGTTACAAAAAATCATCAATTTACAATCACAGTAACTACTGGGTTACAAAAAATCATCAATTTACAATCACAGTGACTACTGGGTTACAAAAAATCATCAATTGACAATCACAGTAACAACTGGGTTACAAAAATCATCAATTTACAATCACAATAACTACTGGGTTACAAAAATCATCGGTTTACAATCACAGTGACTACTGGGTTACAAACATCATTCATTTACAATCACAGTAACTACTGGGTTACAAAAAATCATCAATTTACAATCACAGTAACTACCGGGTTACAAAAATCATACGTTTACAATCACAGTAACTACTGTTTTACAAAAAATCATCAATTTACAATCACAGTAACTACTGGGTTACAAAAATCATTCATTTACAATCACAGTAACTACTGGTTTACAAAAAATCATCAATTTACAATCACAGTAACTACTGGGTTACAAAAATCATCCGTTTACAATCACAGTAACTACTGGGTTACAAAAATCATTCATTTACAATCACAGTACCTACTGGGTTACAAACATCATCCGTTTACAATCACAGTAACTACTGGGTTACAAAAATCATTCATTTACAATCACAGTACCTACTGGGTTACAAAACTCGTCCGTATACAATCACAGTAACTACTGGGTTACAAAAAATCATCAATTTACAATCACAGTAACTACTGGGTTTCAAAAATCATACGTTTAAAATCACAGTAACTACTGGGTTACAAAAAATCATCAATTTACAATCACAGTAACTACTGGGTTACAAAAAATCATCAATTTACAATCACAGTAACTACTGGGTTACAAAAAATCATCAATTTACAGTCACAGTAACTACAGGGTTACAAAAAATCATCAATTTACAATCACAGTAACTACTGGGTTACAAAAAATCATCAATTTACAATCACAGTGACTACTGGGTTACAAAAAATCATCAATTTACAATCACAGTGACTACTGGGTTACAAAAAATCATCAATTTACAATCACAGTAACAACTGGGTTACAAAAATCATCAATTTACAATCACAATAACTACTGGGTTACAAAAATCATCGGTTTACAATCACAGTGACTACTGGGTTACAAACATCATTCATTTACAATCACAGTAACTACTGGGTTACAAAAAATCATCAATTTACAATCACAGTAACTACCGGGTTACAAAAATCATACGTTTACAATCACAGTAACTACTGTTTTACAAAAAATCATCAATTTACAATCACAGTAACTACTGGGTTACAAAAATCATTCATTTACAATCACAGTAACTACTGGTTTACAAAAAATCATCAATTTACAATCACAGTAACTACTGGGTTACAAAAATCATCCGTTTACAATCACAGTAACTACTGGGTTACAAAAATCATTCATTTACAATCACAGTACCTACTGGGTTACAAACATCATCCGTTTACAATCACAGTAACTACTGGGTTACAAAAATCATTCATTTACAATCACAGTACCTACTGGGTTACAAAACTCGTCCGTATACAATCACAGTAACTACTGGGTTACAAAAAATCATCAATTTACAATCACAGTAACTACTGGGTTTCAAAAATCATACGTTTAAAATCACAGTAACTACTGGGTTACAAAAAATCATCAATTTACAATCACAGTAACTACTGGGTTACAAAAAATCATCAATTTACAATCACAGTAACTACTGGGTTACAAAAAATCATCAATTTACAGTCACAGTAACTACAGGGTTACAAAAAATCATCAATTTACAATCACAGTAACTACTGGGTTACAAAAAATCATCAATTTACAATCACAGTGACTACTGGGTTACAAAAAATCATCAATTTACAATCACAGTAACAACTGGGTTACAAAAATCATCAATTTACAATCACAATAACTACTGGGTTACAAAAATCATCGGTTTACAATCAAAGTGACTACTGGGTTACAAACATCATTCATTTACAATCACAGTAACTACTGGGTTACAAAAAATCATCAATTTACAATCACAGTAACTACTGGGTTACAAAAATCATCAATTTACAATCACAGTAACTACTGGGTTACAAAAAATCATCAATTTACAATCACAGTAACTACTGGGTTACAAAAAATCATCAATTTACAATCACAGTGACTACTGGGTTACAAAAAATCATCAATTTACAATCACAGTAACAACTGGGTTACAAAAATCATCAATTTACAATCACAGTAACTACTGGGTTACAAAAATCATCCGTTTACAATCACAGTGACTACTGGGTTACAAACATCATTCATTTACAATCACAGTAACTACTGGGTTACAAAACTTGTCCGTTTACAATCACAGTAACTACTGGTTGACAAAAAATCATCAATTTACAATCACAGTAACTACTGGGTTACAAAAATCATACGTTTACAATCACAGTAACTACTGGGTTACAAGAAATCATCAATTTACAATCACAGTAACTACTGTGTTAACTGGGTTACAAAACTCGTCCGTATACAATCACAGTAACTACTGGGTTACAAAAAATCATCAATTTACAATCACAGTAACTACTGGGTTACAAAAATCATACGTTTACAATCATAGTAACTACCGTTTTACAAAAAATCATCAATTTACAATCACAGTAACTACTGGGTTACAAAAATCATTCATTTACAATCACAGTAACTACTGGTTTACAAAAAATCATCAATTTACAATCACAGTAACTACTGGGTTACAAAAAATCATCAATTTAAAATCACAGTAACTACTGGGTGACAAAAAATCATCAATTTACAATCACAGTAACTACTGGGTTACAAAAATCATACGTTTACAATCACAGTAACTACTGGGTTACAAAAAATCATCAATTTACAATCACAATAACTACTGGGTTACAAAAATCATACGTTTACAATCACAGTAACTACTGGTTTACAAAAAATCATCAATTTACAATCACAGTAACTACTGGGTTACAAAAAATCATCAATTTACAATCACAGTAACTACTGGGTTACAAAAAATCATCAATTTACAATCACAGTAACAACTGGGTTACAAAAATCATCAATTTACAATCACAGTAACTACTGGGTTACAAAAATCATCCGTTTACAATCACAGTAACTACTGGGTTACAAACATCATTCATATACAATCACAGTAACTACTGGGTTACAAAAAATCATCAATTTACAATCACAGTAACTACTGGGTTTCAAAAATCATACGTTTACAATCACAGTAACTACTGTTTTACAAAAAATCATCAATTTACAATCACAGTAACTACTGGGTTACAAAAATCATTCATTTACAATCACAGTAACTACTGGGTTACCAAACTCGTCTGTTTACAATCAAAGTAACTACTGGGTTACAAACAATCATCAATTTACAATCACAGTAACTACTGGGTTACAAAAATCATACGTTTACAATCACAGTAACTACTGGGTTACCAAACTCGTCCGTTTACAATCACAGTAACTACTGGTTTACAAAAAATCATCAATTTACAATCACAGTAACTACTGGGTTACAAAAAATCATCAATTTAAAATCACAGTAACTACTGGGTGACAAAAAATCATCAATTTACAATCACAGTAACTACTGGGTTACAAAAATCATACGTTTACAATCACAGTAACTACTGGGTTACAAAAAATCATCAATTTACAATCACAATAACTACTGGGTTACAAAAATCATACGTTTACAATCACAGTAACTACTGGTTTACAAAAAATCATCAATTTACAATCACAGTAACTACTGGGTTACAAAACTCGTCCGTATACAATCACAGTAACTACTGGGTTACAAAAAATCATCAATTTACAATCACAGTAACTACCGGGTTACAAAAATCATACGTTTACAATCACAGTAACTACTGTTTTACAAAAAATCATCAATTTACAATCACAGTAACTACTGGGTTACAAAAAATCATCAATTTACAATCACAGTAACTACTGGGTTACAAAAAATCATCAATTTACAATCACAGTAACTACTGGGTTACAAAAAATCATCAATTTACAATCACAGTAACTACTGGGTTACAAAAAATCATCAATTTAAAATCACAGTAACTACTGGGTGACAAAAAATCATCAATTTACAATCACAGTAACTACTGGGTTACAAAAATCATACGTTTACAATCACAGTAACTACTGGGTTACAAAAAATCATCAATTTACAATCACAATAACTACTGGGTTACAAAAATCATACGTTTACAATCACAGTAACTACTGGTTTACAAAAAATCATCAATTTACAATCACAGTAACTACTGGGTTACAAAACTCGTCCGTATACAATCACAGTAACTACTGGGTTACAAAAAATCATCAATTTACAATCACAGTAACTACCGGGTTACAAAAATCATACGTTTACAATCACAGTAACTACTGTTTTACAAAAAATCATCAATTTACAATCACAGTAACTACTGGGTTACAAAAAATCATCAATTTACAATCACAGTAACTACTGGGTTACAAAAAATCATCAATTTACAATCACAGTAACTACTGGGTTACAAAAAATCATCAATTTACAATCACAGTAACTACTGGGTTACAAAAAATCATCAATTTACAATCACAGTAACTACTGGGTTACAAAAAATCATCAATTTACAATCACAGTAACTACTGGGTTACAAAAAATCATCAATTTACAATCACAGTAACTACTGGGTTACAAAAAATCATCAATTTACAATCACAGTAACTACTGGGTTACAAAAAATCATCAATTTACAATCACAGTGACTACTGGGTTACAAAAAATCGTCAATTTACAATCACAGTAACAACTGGGTTACAAAAATCATCAATTTACAATCACAATAACTACTGGGTTACAAAAATCATCGGTTTACAATCACAGTGACTACTGGGTTACAAACATCATTCATTTACAATCACAGTAACTACTGGGTTACAAAAAATCATCAATTTACAATCACAGTAACTACCGGGTTACAAAAATCATACGTTTACAATCACAGTAACTACTGTTTTACAAAAAATCATCAATTTACAATCACAGTAACTACTGGGTTACAAAAATCATTCATTTACAATCACAGTAACTACTGGTTTACAAAAAATCATCAATTTACAATCACAGTAACTACTGGGTTACAAAAATCATCCGTTTACAATCACAGTAACTACTGGGTTACAAAAATCATTCATTTACAATCACAGTACCTACTGGGTTACAAACATCATCCGTTTACAATCACAGTAACTACTGGGTTACAAAAATCATTCATTTACAATCACAGTACCTACTGGGTTACAAAACTCGTCCGTATACAATCACAGTAACTACTGGGTTACAAAAAATCATCAATTTACAATCACAGTAACTACTGGGTTTCAAAAATCATACGTTTAAAATCACAGTAACTACTGGGTTACAAAAAATCATCAATTTACAATCACAGTAACTACTGGGTTACAAAAAATCATCAATTTACAATCACAGTAACTACTGGGTTACAAAAAATCATCAATTTACAATCACAGTAACTACCGGGTTACAAAAAATCATCAATTTACAATCACAGTAACAACTGGGTTACAAAAATCATCAATTTACAATCACAATAACTACTGGGTTACAAAAATCATCGGTTTACAATCACAGTGACTACTGGGTTACAAACATCATTCATTTACAATCACAGTAACTACTGGGTTACAAAAAATCATCAATTTACAATCACAGTAACTACCGGGTTACAAAAATCATACGTTTACAATCACAGTAACTACTGTTTTACAAAAAATCATCAATTTACAATCACAGTAACTACTGGGTTACAAAAATCATTCATTTACAATCACAGTAACTACTGGTTTACAAAAAATCATCAATTTACAATCACAGTAACTACTGGGTTACAAAAAATCATCAATTTAAAATCACAGTAACTACTGGGTGACAAAAAATCATCAATTTACAATCACAGTAACTACTGGGTTACAAAAATCATACGTTTACAATCACAGTAACTACTGGGTTACAAAAAATCATCAATTTACAATCACAATAACTACTGGGTTACAAAAATCATACGTTTACAATCACAGTAACTACTGGGTTACAAAAAATCATCAATTTACAATCACAGTAACTACTGGGTTACAAAAAATCATCAATTTACAATCACAGTAACTACTGGGTTACAAAAAATCATCAATTTACAATCACAGTGACTACTGGGTTACAAAAAATCATCAATTTACAATCACAGTAACAACTGGGTTACAAAAATCATCAATTTACAATCACAATAACTACTGGGTTACAAAAATCATCGGTTTACAATCACAGTGACTACTGGGTTACAAACATCATTCATTTACAATCACAGTAACTACTGGGTTACAAAAAATCATCAATTTACAATCACAGTAACTACCGGGTTACAAAAATCATACGTTTACAATCACAGTAACTACTGTTTTACACAAAATCATCAATTTACAATCACAGTAACTACTGGGTTACAAAAATCATTCATTTACAATCACAGTAACTACTGGTTTACAAAAAATCATCAATTTACAATCACAGTAACTACTGGGTTACAAAAAATCATCAATTTAAAATCACAGTAACTACTGGGTGACAAAAAATCATCAATTTACAATCACAGTAACTACTGGGTTACAAAAATCATACGTTTACAATCACAGTAACTACTGGGTTACAAAAAATCATCAATTTACAATCACAATAACTACTGGGTTACAAAAATCATACGTTTACAATCACAGTAACTACTGGTTTACAAAAAATCATCAATTTACAATCACAGTAACTACTGGGTTACAAAAAATCATCAATTTACAATCACAGTAACTACTGGGTTACAAAAAATCATCAATTTACAATCACAGTAACAACTGGGTTACAAAAATCATCAATTTACAATCACAGTAACTACTGGGTTACAAAAATCATCCGTTTACAATCACAGTAACTACTGGGTTACAAACATCATTCATATACAATCACAGTAACTACTGGGTTACAAAAAATCATCAATTTACAATCACAGTAACTACTGGGTTTCAAAAATCATACGTTTACAATCACAGTAACTACTGTTTTACAAAAAATCATCAATTTACAATCACAGTAACTACTGGGTTACAAAAATCATTCATTTACAATCACAGTAACTACTGGGTTACAAAACTTGTCCGTTTACAATCACAGTAACTACTGGTTGACAAAAAATCATCAATTTACAATCACAGTAACTACTGGGTTACAAAAATCATACGTTTACAATCACAGTAACTACTGGGTTACCAAACTCGTCCGTTTACAATCACAGTAACTACTGGTTTACAAAAAATCATCAATTTACAATCACAGTAACTACTGGGTTACAAAAAATCATCAATTTAAAATCACAGTAACTACTGGGTGACAAAAAATCATCAATTTACAATCACAGTAACTACTGGGTTACAAAAATCATACGTTTACAATCACAGTAACTACTGGGTTACAAAAAATCATCAATTTACAATCACAATAACTACTGGGTTACAAAAATCATACGTTTACAATCACAGTAACTACTGGTTTACAAAAAATCATCAATTTACAATCACAGTAACTACTGGGTTACAAAACTCGTCCGTATACAATCACAGTAACTACTGGGTTACAAAAAATCATCAATTTACAATCACAGTAACTACCGGGTTACAAAAATCATACGTTTACAATCACAGTAACTACTGTTTTACAAAAAATCATCAATTTACAATCACAGTAACTACTGGGTTACAAAAAATCATCAATTTACAATCACAGTAACTACTGGGTTACAAAAAATCATCAATTTACAATCACAGTAACTACTGGGTTACAAAAAATCATCAATTTACAATCACAGTAACTACTGGGTTACAAAAAATCATCAATTTACAATCACAGTAACTACTGGGTTACAAAAAATCATCAATTTACAATCACAGTAACTACTGGGTTACAAAAAATCATCAATTTACAATCACAGTAACTACTGGGTTACAAAAAATCATCAATTTACAATCACAGTAACTACTGGGTTACAAAAAATCATCAATTTACAATCACAGTGACTACTGGGTTACAAAAAATCATCAATTTACAATCACAGTAACAACTGGGTTACAAAAATCATCAATTTACAATCACAATAACTACTGGGTTACAAAAATCATCGGTTTACAATCACAGTGACTACTGGGTTACAAACATCATTCATTTACAATCACAGTAACTACTGGGTTACAAAAAATCATCAATTTACAATCACAGTAACTACCGGGTTACAAAAATCATACGTTTACAATCACAGTAACTACTGTTTTACAAAAAATCATCAATTTACAATCACAGTAACTACTGGGTTACAAAAATCATTCATTTACAATCACAGTAACTACTGGTTTACAAAAAATCATCAATTTACAATCACAGTAACTACTGGGTTACAAAAAATCATCAATTTACAATCACAGTAACTACTGGGTTACAAAAAATCATCAATTTACAATCACAGTGACTACTGGGTTACAAAAAATCATCAATTTACAATCACAGTAACAACTGGGTTACAAAAATCATCAATTTACAATAACAATAACTACTGGGTTACAAAAATCATCGGTTTACAATCACAGTGACTACTGGGTTACAAACATCATTCATTTACAATCACAGTAACTACTGGGTTACAAAAAATCATCAATTTACAATCACAGTAACTACCGGGTTACAAAAATCATACGTTTACAATCACAGTAACTACTGTTTTACAAAAAATCATCAATTTACAATCACAGTAACTACTGGGTTACAAAAATCATTCATTTACAATCACAGTAACTACTGGTTTACAAAAAATCATCAATTTACAATCACAGTAACTACTGGGTTACAAAAAATCATCAATTTAAAATCACAGTAACTACTGGGTGACAAAAAATCATCAATTTACAATCACAGTAACTACTGGGTTACAAAAATCATACGTTTACAATCACAGTAACTACTGGGTTACAAAAAATCATCAATTTACAATCACAGTAACTACTGGGTTACAAAAAATCATCAATTTACAATCACAGTAACTACTGGGTTACAAAAAATCATCAATTTACAATCACAGTAACTACTGGGTTACAAAAAATCATCAATTTACAATCACAGTAACTACTGGGTTACAAAAAATCATCAATTTACAATCACAGTAACTACTGGGTTACAAAAAATCATCAATTTACAATCACAGTAACTACTGGGTTACAAAAAATCATCAATTTACAATCACAGTAACTACTGGGTTACAACAAATCATCAATTTACAATCACAGTAACTACTGGGTTACAAAAAATCATCAATTTACAATCACAGTAACTACTGGGTTACAAAAAATCATCAATTTACAATCACAGTGACTACTGGGTTACAAAAAATCATCAATTTACAATCACAGTAACAACTGGGTTACAAAAATCATCAATTTACAATCACAATAACTACTGGGTTACAAAAATCATCGGTTTACAATCACAGTGACTACTGGGTTACAAACATCATTCATTTACAATCACAGTAACTACTGGGTTACAAAAAATCATCAATTTACAATCACAGTAACTACCGGGTTACAAAAATCATACGTTTACAATCACAGTAACTACTGTTTTACAAAAAATCATCAATTTACAATCACAGTAACTACTGGGTTACAAAAATCATTCATTTACAATCACAGTAACTACTGGTTTACAAAAAATCATCAATTTACAATCACAGTAACTACTGGGTTACAAAAATCATCCGTTTACAATCACAGTAACTACTGGGTTACAAAAATCATTCATTTACAATCACAGTACCTACTGGGATACAAACATCATCCGTTTACAATCACAGTAACTACTGGGTTACAAAAATCATTCATTTACAATCACAGTACCTACTGGGTTACAAAACTCGTCCGTATACAATCACAGTAACTACTGGGTTACAAAAAATCATCAATTTACAATCACAGTAACTACTGGGTTTCAAAAATCATACGTTTAAAATCACAGTAACTACTGGGTTACAAAAAATCATCAATTTACAATCACAGTAACTACTGGGTTACAAAAAATCATCAATTTACAATCACAGTAACTACTGGGTTACAAAAAATCATCAATTTACAATCACAGTAACTACTGGGTTACAAAAAATCATCAATTTACAATCACAGTAACTACTGGGTTTCAAAAATCATACGTTTAAAATCACAGTAACTACTGGGTTACAAAAAATCATCAATTTACAATCACAGTAACTACTGGGTTACAAAAAATCATCAATTTACAATCACAGTAACTACTGGGTTACAAAAAATCATCAATTTACAATCACAGTAACTACTGGGTTACAAAAAATCATCAATTTACAATCACAGTAACTACTGGGTTACAAAAAATCATCAATTTACAATCACAGTGACTACTGGGTTACAAAAAATCATCAATTTACAATCACAGTAACAACTGGGTTACAAAAATCATCAATTTACAATCACAATAACTACTGGGTTACAAAAATCATCGGTTTACAATCACAGTGACTACTGGGTTACAAACATCATTCATTTACAATCACAGTAACTACTGGGTTACAAAAAATCATCAATTTACAATCACAGTAACTACCGGGTTACAAAAATCATACGTTTACAATCACAGTAACTACTGTTTTACAAAAAATCATCAATTTACAATCACAGTAACTACTGGGTTACAAAAATCATTCATTTACAATCACAGTAACTACTGGTTTACAAAAAATCATCAATTTACAATCACAGTAACTACTGGGTTACAAAAAATCATCAATTTAAAATCACAGTAACTACTGGGTGACAAAAAATCATCAATTTACAATCACAGTAACTACTGGGTTACAAAAATCATACGTTTACAATCACAGTAACTACTGGGTTACAAAAAATCATCAATTTACAATCACAATAACTACTGGGTTACAAAAATCATACGTTTACAATCACAGTAACTACTGGTTTACAAAAAATCATCAATTTACAATCACAGTAACTACTGGGTTACAAAAAATCATCAATTTACAATCACAGTAACTACTGGGTTACAAAAAATCATCAATTTACAATCACAGTAACAACTGGGTTACAAAAATCATCAATTTACAATCACAGTAACTACTGGGTTACAAAAATCATCCGTTTACAATCACAGTAACTACTGGGTTACAAACATCATTCATATACAATCACAGTAACTACTGGGTTACAAAAAATCATCAATTTACAATCACAGTAACTACTGGGTTTCAAAAATCATACGTTTACAATCACAGTAACTACTGTTTTACAAAAAATCATCAATTTACAATCACAGTAACTACTGGGTTACAAAAATCATTCATTTACAATCACAGTAACTACTGGGTTACCAAACTCGTCTGTTTACAATCAAAGTAACTACTGGGTTACAAACAATCATCAATTTACAATCACAGTAACTACTGGGTTACAAAAAATCATCAATTTACAATCACAGTAACTACTGGGTTACAAAAAATCATCAATTTTAAATCACAGTAACAACTGGGTTACAAAAATCATCAATTTACAATCACAGTAACTACTGGGTTACAAAAATCATCCGTTTACAATCACAGTGACTACTGGGTTACAAACATCATTCATTTACAATCACAGTAACTACTGGGTTACAAAACTTGTCCGTTTACAATCACAGTAACTACTGGTTGACAAAAAATCATCAATTTACAATCACAGTAACTACTGGGTTACAAAAATCATACGTTTACAATCACAGTAACTACTGGGTTACCAAACTCGTCCGTTTACAATCACAGTAACTACTGGTTTACAAAAAATCATCAATTTACAATCACAGTAACTACTGGGTTACAAAAAATCATCAATTTAAAATCACAGTAACTACTGGGTGACAAAAAATCATCAATTTACAATCACAGTAACTACTGGGTTACAAAAATCATACGTTTACAATCACAGTAACTACTGGGTTACAAAAAATCATCAATTTACAATCACAATAACTACTGGGTTACAAAAATCATACGTTTACAATCACAGTAACTACTGGTTTACAAAAAATCATCAATTTACAATCACAGTAACTACTGGGTTACAAAACTCGTCCGTATACAATCACAGTAACTACTGGGTTACAAAAAATCATCAATTTACAATCACAGTAACTACCGGGTTACAAAAATCATACGTTTACAATCACAGTAACTACTGTTTTACAAAAAATCATCAATTTACAATCACAGTAACTACTGGGTTACAAAAAATCATCAATTTACAATCACAGTAACTACTGGGTTACAAAAAATCATCAATTTACAATCACAGTAACTACTGGGTTACAAAAAATCATCAATTTACAATCACAGTAACTACTGGGTTACAAAAAATCATCAATTTACAATCACAGTAACTACTGGGTTACAAAAAATCATCAATTTACAATCACAGTAACTACTGGGTTACAAAAAATCATCAATTTACAATCACAGTAACTACTGGGTTACAAAAAATCATCAATTTACAATCACAGTAACTACTGGGTTACAAAAAATCATCAATTTACAATCACAGTGACTACTGGGTTACAAAAAATCATCAATTTACAATCACAGTAACAACTGGGTTACAAAAATCATCAATTTACAATCACAATAACTACTGGGTTACAAAAATCATCGGTTTACAATCACAGTGACTACTGGGTTACAAACATCATTCATTTACAATCACAGTAACTACTGGGTTACAAAAAATCATCAATTTACAATCACAGTAACTACCGGGTTACAAAAATCATACGTTTACAATCACAGTAACTACTGTTTTACAAAAAATCATCAATTTACAATCACAGTAACTACTGGGTTACAAAAATCATTCATTTACAATCACAGTAACTACTGGTTTACAAAAAATCATCAATTTACAATCACAGTAACTACTGGGTTACAAAAATCATCCGTTTACAATCACAGTTACTACTGGGTTACAAAAATCATTCATTTACAATCACAGTACCTACTGGGTTACAAACATCATCCGTTTACAATCACAGTAACTACTGGGTTACAAAAATCATTCATTTACAATCACAGTACCTACTGGGTTACAAAACTCGTCCGTATACAATCACAGTAACTACTGGGTTACAAAAAATCATCAATTTACAATCACAGTAACTACTGGGTTTCAAAAATCATACGTTTAAAATCACAGTAACTACTGGGTTACAAAAAATCATCAATTTACAATCACAGTAACTACTGGGTTACAAAAAATCATCAATTTACAATCACAGTAACTACTGGGTTACAAAAAATCATCAATTTACAGTCACAGTAACTACAGGGTTACAAAAAATCATCAATTTACAATCACAGTAACTACTGGGTTACAAAAAATCATCAATTTACAATCACAGTGACTACTGGGTTACAAAAAATCATCAATTTACAATCACAGTAACAACTGGGTTACAAAAATCATCAATTTACAATCACAATAACTACTGGGTTACAAAAATCATCGGTTTACAATCACAGTGACTACTGGGTTACAAACATCATTCATTTACAATCACAGTAACTACTGGGTTACAAAAAATCATCCATTTACAATCACAGTAACTACCGGGTTACAAAAATCATCAATTTACAATCACAGTAACTACTGGGTTACAAAAAATCATCAATTTACAATCACAGTAACTACTGGGTTACAAAAAATCATCAATTTACAATCACAGTGACTACTGGGTTACAAAAAATCATCAATTTACAATCACAGTAACAACTGGGTTACAAAAATCATCAATTTACAATCACAGTAACTACTGGGTTACAAAAATCATCCGTTTACAATCACAGTGACTACTGGGTTACAAACATCATTCATTTACAATCACAGTAACTACTGGGTTACAAAACTTGTCCGTTTACAATCACAGTAACTACTGGTTGACAAAAAATCATCAATTTACAATCACAGTAACTACTGGGTTACAAAAATCATACGTTTACAATCACAGTAACTACTGGGTTACAAAAAATCATCAATTTACAATCACAGTAACTACTGTGTTAACTGGGTTACAAAACTCGTCCGTATACAATCACAGTAACTACTGGGTTACAAAAAATCATCAATTTACAATCACAGTAACTACTGGGTTACAAAAATCATACGTTTACAATCATAGTAACTACCGTTTTACAAAAAATCATCAATTTACAATCACAGTAACTACTGGGTTACAAAAATCATTCATTTACAATCACAGTAACTACTGGTTTACAAAAAATCATCAATTTACAATCACAGTAACTACTGGGTTACAAAAAATCATCAATTTAAAATCACAGTAACTACTGGGTGACAAAAAATCATCAATTTACAATCACAGTAACTACTGGGTTACAAAAATCATACGTTTACAATCACAGTAACTACTGGGTTACAAAAAATCATCAATTTACAATCACAATAACTACTGGGTTACAAAAATCATACGTTTACAATCACAGTAACTACTGGTTTACAAAAAATCATCAATTTACAATCACAGTAACTACTGGGTTACAAAAAATCATCAATTTACAATCACAGTAACTACTGGGTTACAAAAAATCATCAATTTACAATCACAGTAACAACTGGGTTACAAAAATCATCAATTTACAATCACAGTAACTACTGGGTTACAAAAATCATCCGTTTACAATCACAGTAACTACTGGGTTACAAACATCATTCATATACAATCACAGTAACTACTGGGTTACAAAAAATCATCAATTTACAATCACAGTAACTACCGGGTTACAAAAATCATACGTTTACAATCACAGTAACTACTGTTTTACAAAAAATCATCAATTTACAATCACAGTAACTACTGGGTTACAAAAATCATTCATTTACAATCACAGTAACTACTGGTTTACAAAAAATCATCAATTTACAATCACAGTAACTACTGGGTTACAAAAATCATCCGTTTACAATCACAGTTACTACTGGGTTACAAAAATCATTCATTTACAATCACAGTACCTACCGGGTTACAAACATCATCCGTTTACAATCACAGTAACTACTGGGTTACAAAAATCATTCATTTACAATCACAGTACCTACTGGGTTACAAAACTCGTCCGTATACAATCACAGTAACTACTGGGTTACAAAAAATCATCAATTTACAATCACAGTAACTACTGGGTTTCAAAAATCATACGTTTAAAATCACAGTAACTACTGGGTTACAAAAAATCATCAATTTACAATCACAGTAACTACTGGGTTACAAAAAATCATCAATTTACAATCACAGTAACTACTGGGTTACAAAAAATCATCAATTTACAGTCACAGTAACTACAGGGTTACAAAAAATCATCAATTTACAATCACAGTAACTACTGGGTTACAAAAAATCATCAATTTACAATCACAGTGACTACTGGGTTACAAAAAATCATCAATTTACAATCACAGTAACAACTGGGTTACAAAAATCATCAATTTACAATCACAATAACTACTGGGTTACAAAAATCATCGGTTTACAATCACAGTGACTACTGGGTTACAAACATCATTCATTTACAATCACAGTAACTACTGGGTTACAAAAAATCATCCATTTACAATCACAGTAACTACCGGGTTACAAAAATCATCAATTTACAATCACAGCAACTACTGGGTTACAAAAAATCATCAATTTACAATCACAGTAACTACTGGGTTACAAAAAATCATCAATTTACAATCACAGTGACTACTGGGTTACACAAAATCATCAATTTACAATCACAGTAACAACTGGGTTACAAAAATCATCAATTTACAATCACAGTAACTACTGGGTTACAAAAATCATCCGTTTACAATCACAGTGACTACTGGGTTACAAACATCATTCATTTACAATCACAGTAACTACTGGGTTACAAAACTTGTCCGTTTACAATCACAGTAACTACTGGTTGACAAAAAATCATCAATTTACAATCACAGTAACTACTGGGTTACAAAAATCATACGTTTACAATCACAGTAACTACTGGGTTACAAAAAATCATCAATTTACAATCACAGTAACTACTGTGTTAACTGGGTTACAAAACTCGTCCGTATACAATCACAGTAACTACTGGGTTACAAAAAATCATCAATTTACAATCACAGTAACTACTGGGTTACAAAAATCATACGTTTACAATCATAGTAACTACCGTTTTACAAAAAATCATCAATTTACAATCACAGTAACTACTGGGTTACAAAAATCATTCATTTACAATCATAGTAACTACTGGTTTACAAAAAATCATCAATTTACAATCACAGTAACTACTGGGTTACAAAAAATCATCAATTTAAAATCACAGTAACTACTGGGTGACAAAAAATCATCAATTTACAATCACAGTAACTACTGGGTTACAAAAATCATACGTTTACAATCACAGTAACTACTGGGTTACAAAAAATCATCAATTTACAATCACAATAACTACTGGGTTACAAAAATCATACGTTTACAATCACAGTAACTACTGGTTTACAAAAAATCATCAATTTACAATCACAGTAACTACTGGGTTACAAAAAATCATCAATTTACAATCACAGTAACTACTGGGTTACAAAAAATCATCAATTTACAATCACAGTAACAACTGGGTTACAAAAATCATCAATTTACAATCACAGTAACTACTGGGTTACAAAAATCATCCGTTTACAATCACAGTAACTACTGGGTTACAAACATCATTCATATACAATCACAGTAACTACTGGGTTACAAAAAATCATCAATTTACAATCACAGTAACTACTGGGTTTCAAAAATCATACGTTTACAATCACAGTAACTACTGTTTTACAAAAAATCATCAATTTACAATCACAGTAACTACTGGGTTACAAAAATCATTCATTTACAATCACAGTAACTACTGGGTTACCAAACTCGTCTGTTTACAATCAAAGTAACTACTGGGTTACAAACAATCATCAATTTACAATCACAGTAACTACTGGGTTACAAAAATCATACGTTTACAATCACAGTAACTACTGGGTTACCAAACTCGTCCGTTTACAATCACAGTAACTACTGGTTTACAAAAAATCATCAATTTACAATCACAGTAACTACTGGGTTACAAAAAATCATCAATTTAAAATCACAGTAACTACTGGGTGACAAAAAATCATCAATTTACAATCACAGTAACTACTGGGTTACAAAAATCATACGTTTACAATCACAGTAACTACTGGGTTACAAAAAATCATCAATTTACAATCACAATAACTACTGGGTTACAAAAATCATACGTTTACAATCACAGTAACTACTGGTTTACAAAAAATCATCAATTTACAATCACAGTAACTACTGGGTTACAAAACTCGTCCGTATACAATCACAGTAACTACTGGGTTACAAAAAATCATCAATTTACAATCACAGTAACTACCGGGTTACAAAAATCATACGTTTACAATCACAGTAACTACTGTTTTACAAAAAATCATCAATTTACAATCACAGTAACTACTGGGTTACAAAAAATCATCAATTTACAATCACAGTAACTACTGGGTTACAAAAAATCATCAATTTACAATCACAGTAACTACTGGGTTACAAAAAATCATCAATTTACAATCACAGTAACTACTGGGTTACAAAAAATCATCAATTTACAATCACAGTAACTACTGGGTTACAAAAAATCATCAATTTACAATCACAGTAACAACTGGGTTACAAAAATCATCAATTTACAATCACAGTAACTACTGGGTTACAAAAATCATCCGTTTACAATCACAGTAACTACTGGGTTACAAACATCATTCATATACAATCACAGTAACTACTGGGTTACAAAAAATCATCAATTTACAATCACAGTAACTACTGGGTTTCAAAAATCATACGTTTACAATCACAGTAACTACTGTTTTACAAAAAATCATCAATTTACAATCACAGTAACTACTGGGTTACAAAAATCATTCATTTACAATCACAGTAACTACTGGGTTACCAAACTCGTCTGTTTACAATCAAAGTAACTACTGGGTTACAAACAATCATCAATTTACAATCACAGTAACTACTGGGTTACAAAAATCATACGTTTACAATCACAGTAACTACTGGGTTACCAAACTCGTCCGTTTACAATCACAGTAACTACTGGTTTACAAAAAATCATCAATTTACAATCACAGTAACTACTGGGTTACAAAAAATCATCAATTTAAAATCACAGTAACTACTGGGTGACAAAAAATCATCAATTTACAATCACAGTAACTACTGGGTTACAAAAATCATACGTTTACAATCACAGTAACTACTGGGTTACAAAAAATCATCAATTTACAATCACAATAACTACTGGGTTACAAAAATCATACGTTTACAATCACAGTAACTACTGGTTTACAAAAAATCATCAATTTACAATCACAGTAACTACTGGGTTACAAAACTCGTCCGTATACAATCACAGTAACTACTGGGTTACAAAAAATCATCAATTTACAATCACAGTAACTACCGGGTTACAAAAATCATACGTTTACAATCACAGTAACTACTGTTTTACAAAAAATCATCAATTTACAATCACAGTAACTACTGGGTTACAAAAAATCATCAATTTACAATCACAGTAACTACTGGGTTACAAAAAATCATCAATTTACAATCACAGTAACTACTGGGTTACAAAAAATCATCAATTTACAATCACAGTAACTACTGGGTTACAAAAAATCATCAATTTACAATCACAGTAACTACTGGGTTACAAAAAATCATCAATTTACAATCACAGTAACTACTGGGTTACAAAAAATCATCAATTTACAATCACAGTAACTACTGGGTTACAAAAAATCATCAATTTACAATCACAGTAACTACTGGGTTACAAAAAATCATCAATTTACAATCACAGTGACTACTGGGTTACAAAAAATCGTCAATTTACAATCACAGTAACAACTGGGTTACAAAAATCATCAATTTACAATCACAATAACTACTGGGTTACAAAAATCATCGGTTTACAATCACAGTGACTACTGGGTTACAAACATCATTCATTTACAATCACAGTAACTACTGGGTTACAAAAAATCATCAATTTACAATCACAGTAACTACCGGGTTACAAAAATCATACGTTTACAATCACAGTAACTACTGTTTTACAAAAAATCATCAATTTACAATCACAGTAACTACTGGGTTACAAAAATCATTCATTTACAATCACAGTAACTACTGGTTTACAAAAAATCATCAATTTACAATCACAGTAACTACTGGGTTACAAAAATCATCCGTTTACAATCACAGTAACTACTGGGTTACAAAAATCATTCATTTACAATCACAGTACCTACTGGGTTACAAACATCATCCGTTTACAATCACAGTAACTACTGGGTTACAAAAATCATTCATTTACAATCACAGTACCTACTGGGTTACAAAACTCGTCCGTATACAATCACAGTAACTACTGGGTTACAAAAAATCATCAATTTACAATCACAGTAACTACTGGGTTTCAAAAATCATACGTTTAAAATCACAGTAACTACTGGGTTACAAAAAATCATCAATTTACAATCACAGTAACTACTGGGTTACAAAAAATCATCAATTTACAATCACAGTAACTACTGGGTTACAAAAAATCATCAATTTACAATCACAGTAACTACCGGGTTACAAAAAATCATCAATTTACAATCACAGTAACTACTGGGTTACAAAAAATCATCAATTTACAATCACAGTGACTACTGGGTTACAAAAAATCATCAATTTACAATCACAGTAACAACTGGGTTACAAAAATCATCAATTTACAATCACAATAACTACTGGGTTACAAAAATCATCGGTTTACAATCACAGTGACTACTGGGTTACAAACATCATTCATTTACAATCACAGTAACTACTGGGTTACAAAAAATCATCAATTTACAATCACAGTAACTACCGGGTTACAAAAATCATACGTTTACAATCACAGTAACTACTGTTTTACAAAAAATCATCAATTTACAATCACAGTAACTACTGGGTTACAAAAATCATTCATTTACAATCACAGTAACTACTGGTTTACAAAAAATCATCAATTTACAATCACAGTAACTACTGGGTTACAAAAAATCATCAATTTAAAATCACAGTAACTACTGGGTGACAAAAAATCATCAATTTACAATCACAGTAACTACTGGGTTACAAAAATCATACGTTTACAATCACAGTAACTACTGGGTTACAAAAAATCATCAATTTACAATCACAATAACTACTGGGTTACAAAAATCATACGTTTACAATCACAGTAACTACTGGTTTACAAAAAATCATCAATTTACAATCACAGTAACTACTGGGTTACAAAAAATCATCAATTTACAATCACAGTAACTACTGGGTTACAAAAAATCATCAATTTACAATCACAGTAACAACTGGGTTACAAAAATCATCAATTTACAATCACAGTAACTACTGGGTTACAAAAATCATCCGTTTACAATCACAGTAACTACTGGGTTACAAACATCATTCATATACAATCACAGTAACTACTGGGTTACAAAAAATCATCAATTTACAATCACAGTAACTACTGGGTTTCAAAAATCATACGTTTACAATCACAGTAACTACTGTTTTACAAAAAATCATCAATTTACAATCACAGTAACTACTGGGTTACAAAAATCATTCATTTACAATCACAGTAACTACTGGGTTACAAAACTTGTCCGTTTACAATCACAGTAACTACTGGTTGACAAAAAATCATCAATTTACAATCACAGTAACTACTGGGTTACAAAAATCATACGTTTACAATCACAGTAACTACTGGGTTACCAAACTCGTCCGTTTACAATCACAGTAACTACTGGTTTACAAAAAATCATCAATTTACAATCACAGTAACTACTGGGTTACAAAAAATCATCAATTTAAAATCACAGTAACTACTGGGTGACAAAAAATCATCAATTTACAATCACAGTAACTACTGGGTTACAAAAATCATACGTTTACAATCACAGTAACTACTGGGTTACAAAAAATCATCAATTTACAATCACAATAACTACTGGGTTACAAAAATCATACGTTTACAATCACAGTAACTACTGGTTTACAAAAAATCATCAATTTACAATCACAGTAACTACTGGGTTACAAAACTCGTCCGTATACAATCACAGTAACTACTGGGTTACAAAAAATCATCAATTTACAATCACAGTAACTACCGGGTTACAAAAATCATACGTTTACAATCACAGTAACTACTGTTTTACAAAAAATCATCAATTTACAATCACAGTAACTACTGGGTTACAAAAAATCATCAATTTACAATCACAGTAACTACTGGGTTACAAAAAATCATCAATTTACAATCACAGTAACTACTGGGTTACAAAAAATCATCAATTTACAATCACAGTAACTACTGGGTTACAAAAAATCATCAATTTACAATCACAGTAACTACTGGGTTACAAAAAATCATCAATTTACAATCACAGTAACTACTGGGTTACAAAAAATCATCAATTTACAATCACAGTAACTACTGGGTTACAAAAATCATCAATTTACAATCACAATAACTACTGGGTTACAAAAATCATCGGTTTACAATCACAGTGACTACTGGGTTACAAACATCATTCATTTACAATCACAGTAACTACTGGGTTACAAAAAATCATCAATTTACAATCACAGTAACTACCGGGTTACAAAAATCATACGTTTACAATCACAGTAACTACTGTTTTACAAAAAATCATCAATTTACAATCACAGTAACTACTGGGTTACAAAAATCATTCATTTACAATCACAGTAACTACTGGTTTACAAAAAATCATCAATTTACAATCACAGTAACTACTGGGTTACAAAAAATCATCAATTTAAAATCACAGTAACTACTGGGTGACAAAAAATCATCAATTTACAATCACAGTAACTACTGGGTTACAAAAATCATACGTTTACAATCACAGTAACTACTGGGTTACAAAAAATCATCAATTTACAATCACAATAACTACTGGGTTACAAAAATCATACGTTTACAATCACAGTAACTACTGGTTTACAAAAAATCATCAATTTACAATCACAGTAACTCTGGGTTACAAAAAATCATCAATTTACAATCACAGTAACTACTGGGTTACAAAAAATCATCAATTTACAATCACAGTAACAACTGGGTTACAAAAATCATCAATTTACAATCACAGTAACTACTGGGTTACAAAAATCATCCGTTTACAATCACAGTAACTACTGGGTTACAAACATCATTCATATACAATCACAGTAACTACTGGGTTACAAAAAATCATCAATTTACAATCACAGTAACTACTGGGTTTCAAAAATCATACGTTTACAATCACAGTAACTACTGTTTTACAAAAAATCATCAATTTACAATCACAGTAACTACTGGGTTACAAAAATCATTCATTTACAATCACAGTAACTACTGGGTTACCAAACTCGTCTGTTTACAATCAAAGTAACTACTGGGTTACAAACAATCATCAATTTACAATCACAGTAACTACTGGGTTACAAAAAATCATCAATTTACAATCACAGTAACTACTGGGTTACAAAAAATCATCAATTTACAATCACAGTAACTACTGGGTTACAAAAAATCATCAATTTACAATCACAGTAACAACTGGGTTACAAAAATCATCAATTTACAATTACAGTAACTACTGGGTTACAAAAATCATCCGTTTACAATCACAGTAACTACTGGGTTACAAACATCATTCATATACAATCACAGTAACTACTGGGTTACAAAAAATCATCAATTTACAATCACAGTAACTACTGGGTTTCAAAAATCATACGTTTAAAATCACAGTAAGTACTGCATTACAAAAAGCATTCATTTACAATCACAGTAACTACTGGGTTACAAAACTCGTCCGTATACAATCACAGTAACTACTGGGTTACAAAAATCATCAATTTACAATCACAGTAACTACTGGGTTACAAAAAATCATCAATTTACAATCACAGTAACTACTGGGTTACAAAAAATCATCAATTTACAATCACAGTAACTACTGGGTTACAAAAAATCATCAATTTACAATCACAGTAACAACTGGGTTACAAAAATCATCAATTTACAATCACAGTAACTACTGGGTTACAAAAATCATCCGTTTACAATCACAGTGACTACTGGGTTACAAACATCATTCATTTACAATCACAGTAACTACTGGGTTACAAAAAATCATCAATTTACAATCACAGTAACTACTGTGTTAACTGGGTTACAAAACTCGTCCGTATACAATCACAGTAACTACTGGGTTACAAAAAATCATCAATTTACAATCACAGTAACTACTGGGTTACAAAAATCATACGTTTACAATCATAGTAACTACCGTTTTACAAAAAATCATCAATTTACAATCACAGTAACTACTGGGTTACAAAAATCATTCATTTACAATCACAGTAACTACTGGTTTACAAAAAATCATCAATTTACAATCACAGTAACTACTGGGTTACAAAAAATCATCAATTTAAAATCACAGTAACTACTGGGTGACAAAAAATCATCAATTTACAATCACAGTAACTACTGGGTTACAAAAATCATACGTTTACAATCACAGTAACTACTGTTTTACAAAAAATCATCAATTTACAATCACAGTAACTACTGGGTTACAAAAATCATTCATTTACAATCACAGTAACTACTGGGTTACCAAACTCGTCTGTTTACAATCAAAGTAACTACTGGGTTACAAACAATCATCAATTTACAATCACAGTAACTACTGGGTTACAAAAAATCATCAATTTACAATCACAGTAACTACTGGGTTACAAAAAATCATCAATTTACAATCACAGTAACTACTGGGTTACAAAAAATCATCAATTTACAATCACAGTAACAACTGGGTTACAAAAATCATCAATTTACAATTACAGTAACTACTGGGTTACAAAAATCATCCGTTTACAATCACAGTAACTACTGGGTTACAAACATCATTCATATACAATCACAGTAACTACTGGGTTACAAAAAATCATCAATTTACAATCACAGTAACTACTGGGTTTCAAAAATCATACGTTTAAAATCACAGTAAGTACTGCATTACAAAAAGCATTCATTTACAATCACAGTAACTACTGGGTTACAAAACTCGTCCGTATACAATCACAGTAACTACTGGGTTACAAAAATCATCAATTTACAATCACAGTAACTACTGGGTTACAAAAAATCATCAATTTACAATCACAGTAACTACTGGGTTACAAAAAATCATCAATTTACAATCACAGTAACTACTGGGTTACAAAAAATCATCAATTTACAATCACAGTAACAACTGGGTTACAAAAATCATCAATTTACAATCACAGTAACTACTGGGTTACAAAAATCATCCGTTTACAATCACAGTGACTACTGGGTTACAAACATCATTCATTTACAATCACAGTAACTACTGGGTTACAAAAAATCATCAATTTACAATCACAGTAACTACTGTGTTAACTGGGTTACAAAACTCGTCCGTATACAATCACAGTAACTACTGGGTTACAAAAAATCATCAATTTACAATCACAGTAACTACTGGGTTACAAAAATCATACGTTTACAATCATAGTAACTACCGTTTTACAAAAAATCATCAATTTACAATCACAGTAACTACTGGGTTACAAAAATCATTCATTTACAATCACAGTAACTACTGGTTTACAAAAAATCATCAATTTACAATCACAGTAACTACTGGGTTACAAAAAATCATCAATTTAAAATCACAGTAACTACTGGGTGACAAAAAATCATCAATTTACAATCACAGTAACTACTGGGTTACAAAAATCATACGTTTACAATCACAGTAACTACTGGGTTACAAAAAATCATCAATTTACAATCACAATAACTACTGGGTTACAAAAATCATACGTTTACAATCACAGTAACTACTGGTTTACAAAAAATCATCAATTTACAGTCACAGTAACTACTGGGTTACAAAAAATCATCAATTTACAATCACAGTAACTACTGGGTTACAAAAAATCATCAATTTACAATCACAGTAACAACTGGGTTACAAAAATCATCAATTTACAATCACAGTAACTACTGGGTTACAAAAATCATCCGTTTACAATCACAGTAACTACTGGGTTACAAACATCATTCATATACAATCACAGTAACTACTGGGTTACAAAAAATCATCAATTTACAATCACAGTAACAACTGGGTTTCAAAAATCATACGTTTACAATCACAGTAACTACTGTTTTACAAAAAATCATCAATTTACAATCACAGTAACTACTGGGTTACAAAAATCATTCATTTACAATCACAGTAACTACTGGGTTACCAAACTCGTCTGTTTACAATCAAAGTAACTACTGGGTTACAAACAATCATCAATTTACAATCACAGTAACTACTGGGTTACAAAAATCATACGTTTACAATCACAGTAACTACTGGGTTACCAAACTCGTCCGTTTACAATCACAGTAACTACTGGTTTACAAAAAATCATCAATTTACAATCACAGTAACTACTGGGTTACAAAAAATCATCAATTTAAAATCACAGTAACTACTGGGTGACAAAAAATCATCAATTTACAATCACAGTAACTACTGGGTTACAAAAATCATACGTTTACAATCACAGTAACTACTGGGTTACAAAAAATCATCAATTTACAATCACAATAACTACTGGGTTACAAAAATCATACGTTTACAATCACAGTAACTACTGGTTTACAAAAAATCATCAATTTACAATCACAGTAACTACTGGGTTACAAAACTCGTCCGTATACAATCACAGTAACTACTGGGTTACAAAAAATCATCAATTTACAATCACAGTAACTACCGGGTTACAAAAATCATACGTTTACAATCACAGTAACTACTGTTTTACAAAAAATCATCAATTTACAATCACAGTAACTACTGGGTTACAAAAAATCATCAATTTACAATCACAGTAACTACTGGGTTACAAAAAATCATCAATTTACAATCACAGTAACTACTGGGTTACAAAAAATCATCAATTTACAATCACAGTAACTACTGGGTTACAAAAAATCATCAATTTACAATCACAGTAACTACTGGGTTACAAAAAATCATCAATTTACAATCACAGTAACTACTGGGTTACAAAAAATCATCAATTTACAATCACAGTAACTACTGGGTTACAAAAATCATACGTTTACAATCACAGTAACTACTGGGTTACAAAAAATCATCAATTTACAATCACAATAACTACTGGGTTACAAAAATCATACGTTTACAATCACAGTAACTACTGGTTTACAAAAAATCATCAATTTACAATCACAGTAACTACTGGGTTACAAAACTCGTCCGTATACAATCACAGTAACTACTGGGTTACAAAAAATCATCAATTTACAATCACAGTAACTACCGGGTTACAAAAATCATACGTTTACAATCACAGTAACTACTGTTTTACAAAAAATCATCAATTTACAATCACAGTAACTACTGGGTTACAAAAAATCATCAATTTACAATCACAGTAACTACTGGGTTACAAAAAATCATCAATTTACAATCACAGTAACTACTGGGTTACAAAAAATCATCAATTTACAATCACAGTAACTACTGGGTTACAAAAAATCATCAATTTACAATCACAGTAACTACTGGGTTACAAAAAATCATCAATTTACAATCACAGTAACTACTGGGTTACAAAAAATCATCAATTTACAATCACAGTAACTACTGGGTTACAAAAAATCATCAATTTACAATCACAGTAACTACTGGGTTACAAAAAATCATCAATTTACAATCACAGTGACTACTGGGTTACAAAAAATCGTCAATTTACAATCACAGTAACAACTGGGTTACAAAAATCATCAATTTACAATCACAATAACTACTGGGTTACAAAAATCATCGGTTTACAATCACAGTGACTACTGGGTTACAAAAAATCATCAATTTACAATCACAGTGACTACTGGGTTACAAAAAATCATCAATTTACAATCACAGTAACTACTGGTTTACAAAAAATCATCAATTTACAATCACAGTAACTACTGGGTTACAAAAAATCATCAATTTACAATCACAGTAACTACTGGGTTACAAAAAATCATCAATTTACAATCACAGTAACAACTGGGTTACAAAAATCATCAATTTACAATCACAGTAACTACTGGGTTACAAAAATCATCCGTTTACAATCACAGTAACTACTGGGTTACAAACATCATTCATATACAATCACAGTAACTACTGGGTTACAAAAAATCATCAATTTACAATCACAGTAACTACTGGGTTTCAAAAATCATACGTTTACAATCACAGTAACTACTGTTTTACAAAAAATCATCAATTTACAATCACAGTAACTACTGGGTTACAAAAATCATTCATTTACAATCACAGTAACTACTGGGTTACCAAACTCGTCTGTTTACAATCAAAGTAACTACTGGGTTACAAACAATCATCAATTTACAATCACAGTAACTACTGGGTTACAAAAATCATACGTTTACAATCACAGTAACTACTGGGTTACCAAACTCGTCCGTTTACAATCACAGTAACTACTGGTTTACAAAAAATCATCAATTTACAATCACAGTAACTACTGGGTTACAAAAAATCATCAATTTAAAATCACAGTAACTACTGGGTGACAAAAAATCATCAATTTACAATCACAGTAACTACTGGGTTACAAAAATCATATGTTTACAATCACAGTAACTACTGGGTTACAAAAAATCATCAATTTACAATCACAATAACTACTGGGTTACAAAAATCATACGTTTACAATCACAGTAACTACTGGTTTACAAAAAATCATCAATTTACAATCACAGTAACTACTGGGTTACAAAACTCGTCCGTATACAATCACAGTAACTACTGGGTTACAAAAAATCATCAATTTACAATCACAGTAACTACCGGGTTACAAAAATCATACGTTTACAATCACAGTAACTACTGTTTTACAAAAAATCATCAATTTACAATCACAGTAACTACTGGGTTACAAAAAATCATCAATTTACAATCACAGTAACTACTGGGTTACAAAAAATCATCAATTTACAATCACAGTAACTACTGGGTTACAAAAAATCATCAATTTACAATCACAGTAACTACTGGGTTACAAAAAATCATCAATTTACAATCACAGTAACTACTGGGTTACAAAAAATCATCAATTTACAATCACAGTAACTACTGGGTTACAAAAAATCATCAATTTACAATCACAGTAACTACTGGGTTACAAAAAATCATCAATTTACAATCACAGTAACTACTGGGTTACAAAAAATCATCAATTTACAATCACAGTGACTACTGGGTTATAAAAAATCGTCAATTTACAATCACAGTAACAACTGGGTTACAAAAATCATCAATTTACAATCACAATAACTACTGGGTTACAAAAATCATCGGTTTACAATCACAGTGACTACTGGGTTACAAACATCATTCATTTACAATCACAGTAACTACTGGGTTACAAAAAATCATCAATTTACAATCACAGTAACTACCGGGTTACAAAAATCATACGTTTACAATCACAGTAACTACTGTTTTACAAAAAATCATCAATTTACAATCACAGTAACTACTGGGTTACAAAAATCATTCATTTACAATCACAGTAACTACTGGTTTACAAAAAATCATCAATTTACAATCACAGTAACTACTGGGTTACAAAAATCATCCGTTTACAATCACAGTAACTACTGGGTTACAAAAATCATTCATTTACAATCACAGTACCTACTGGGTTACAAACATCATCCGTTTACAATCACAGTAACTACTGGGTTACAAAAATCATTCATTTACAATCACAGTACCTACTGGGTTACAAAACTCGTCCGTATACAATCACAGTAACTACTGGGTTACAAAAAATCATCAATTTACAATCACAGTAACTACTGGGTTTCAAAAATCATACGTTTAAAATCACAGTAACTACTGGGTTACAAAAAATCATCAATTTACAATCACAGTAACTACTGGGTTACAAAAAATCATCAATTTACAATCACAGTAACTACTGGGTTACAAAAAATCATCAATTTACAATCACAGTAACTACCGGGTTACAAAAAATCATCAATTTACAATCACAGTAACTACTGGGTTACAAAAAATTATCAATTTACAATCACAGTGACTACTGGGTTACAAAAAATCATCAATTTACAATCACAGTAACAACTGGGTTACAAAAATCATCAATTTACAATCACAATAACTACTGGGTTACAAAAATCATCGGTTTACAATCACAGTGACTACTGGGTTACAAACATCATTCATTTACAATCACAGTAACTACTGGGTTACAAAAAATCATCAATTTACAATCACAGTAACTACCGGGTTACAAAAATCATACGTTTACAATCACAGTAACTACTCTTTTACAAAAAATCATCAATTTACAATCACAGTAACTACTGGGTTACAAAAATCATTCATTTACAATCACAGTAACTACTGGTTTACAAAAAATCATCAATTTACAATCACAGTAACTACTGGGTTACAAAAAATCATCAATTTAAAATCACAGTAACTACTGGGTGACAAAAAATCATCAATTTTCCAATCACAGTAACTACTGGGTTACAAAAATCATACGTTTACAATCACAGTAACTACTGGGTTACAAAAAATCATCAATTTACAATCACAATAACTACTGGGTTACAAAAATCATACGTTTACAATCACAGTAACTACTGGTTTACAAAAAATCATCAATTTACAATCACAGTAACTACTGGGTTACAAAAAATCATCAATTTACAATCACAGTAACTACTGGGTTACAAAAAATCATCAATTTACAATCACAGTAACAACTGGGTTACAAAAATCATCAATTTACAATCACAGTAACTACTGGGTTACAAAAATCATCCGTTTACAATCACAGTAACTACTGGGTTACAAACATCATTCATATACAATCACAGTAACTACTGGGTTACAAAAAATCATCAATTTACAATCACAGTAACTACTGGGTTTCAAAAATCATACGTTTACAATCACAGTAACTACTGTTTTACAAAAAATCATCAATTTACAATCACAGTAACTACTGGGTTACAAAAATCATTCATTTACAATCACAGTAACTACTGGGTTACAAAACTTGTCCGTTTACAATCACAGTAACTACTGGTTGACAAAAAATCATCAATTTACAATCACAGTAACTACTGGGTTACAAAAATCATACGTTTACAATCACAGTAACTACTGGGTTACCAAACTCGTCCGTTTACAATCACAGTAACTACTGGTTTACAAAAAATCATCAATTTACAATCACAGTAACTACTGGGTTACAAAAAATCATCAATTTAAAATCACAGTAACTACTGGGTGACAAAAAATCATCCATTTACAATCACAGTAACTACTGGGTTACAAAAATCATACGTTTACAATCACAGTAACTACTGGGTTACAAAAAATCATCAATTTACAATCACAATAACTACTGGGTTACAAAAATCATACGTTTACAATCACAGTAACTACTGGTTTACAAAAAATCATCAATTTACAATCACAGTAACTACTGGGTTACAAAACTCGTCCGTATACAATCACAGTAACTACTGGGTTACAAAAAATCATCAATTTACAATCACAGTAACTACCGGGTTACAAAAATCATACGTTTACAATCACAGTAACTACTGTTTTACAAAAAATCATCAATTTACAATCACAGTAACTACTGGGTTACAAAACTTGTCCGTTTACAATCACAGTAACTACTGGTTTACAAAAAATCATCAATTTACAATCACAGTAACTACTGGGTTACAAAAAATCATCAATTTAAAATCACAGTAACTACTGGGTGACAAAAAATCATCAATTTACAATCACAGTAACTACTGGGTTACAAAAATCATACGTTTACAATCACAGTAACTACTGGGTTACAAAAAATCATCAATTTACAATCACAATAACTACTGGGTTACAAAAATCATACGTTTACAATCACAGTAACTACTGGTTTACAAAAAATCATCAATTTACAATCACAGTAACTACTGGGTTACAAAACTCGTCCGTATACAATCACAGTAACTACTGGGTTACAAAAAATCATCAATTTACAATCACAGTAACTACCGGGTTACAAAAATCATACGTTTACAATCACAGTAACTACTGTTTTACAAAAAATCATCAATTTACAATCACAGTAACTACTGGGTTACAAAACTTGTCCGTTTACAATCACAGTAACTACTGGTTGACAAAAAATCATCAATTTACAATCACAGTAACTACTGGGTTACAAAAATCATACGTTTACAATCACAGTAACTACTGGGTTACCAAACTCGTCCGTTTACAATCACAGTAACTACTGGTTTACAAAAAATCATCAATTTACAATCACAGTAACTACTGGGTTACAAAAAATCATCAATTTAAAATCACAGTAACTACTGGGTGACAAAAAATCATCAATTTACAATCACAGTAACTACTGGGTTACAAAAATCATACGTTTACAATCACAGTAACTACTGGGTTACAAAAAATCATCAATTTACAATCACAATAACTACTGGGTTACAAAAATCATACGTTTACAATCACAGTAACTACTGGTTTACAAAAAATCATCAATTTACAATCACAGTAACTACTGGGTTACAAAACTCGTCCGTATACAATCACAGTAACTACTGGGTTACAAAAAATCATCAATTTACAATCACAGTAACTACCGGGTTACAAAAATCATACGTTTACAATCACAGTAACTACTGTTTTACAAAAAATCATCAATTTACAATCACAGTAACTACTGGGTTACAAAAAATCATCAATTTACAATCACAGTAACTACTGGGTTACAAAAAATCATCAATTTACAATCACAGTAACTACTGGGTTACAAAAAATCATCAATTTACAATCACAGTAACTACTGGGTTACAAAAAATCATCAATTTACAATCACAGTAACTACTGGGTTACAAAAAATCATCAATTTACAATCACAGTGACTACTGGGTTACAAAAAATCATCAATTTACAATCACAGTAACTACTGGGTTACAAAAAATCATCAATTTACAATCACAGTAACTACTGGGTTACAAAAAATCATCAATTTACAATCACAGTGACTACTGGGTTACAAAAAATCATCAATTTACAATCACAGTAACAACTGGGTTACAAAAATCATCAATTTACAATCACAATAACTACTGGGTTACAAAAATCATCGGTTTACAATCACAGTGACTACTGGGTTACAAACATCATTCATTTACAATCACAGTAACTACTGGGTTACAAAAAATCATCAATTTACAATCACAGTAACTACCGGGTTACAAAAATCATACGTTTACAATCACAGTAACTACTGTTTTACAAAAAATCATCAATTTACAATCACAGTAACTACTGGGTTACAAAAATCATTCATTTACAATCACAGTAACTACTGGTTTACAAAAAATCATCAATTTACAATCACAGTAACTACTGGGTTACAAAAAATCATCAATTTAAAATCACAGTAACTACTGGGTGACAAAAAATCATCAATTTACAATCACAGTAACTACTGGGTTACAAAAATCATACGTTTACAATCACAGTAACTACTGGGTTACAAAAAATCATCAATTTACAATCACAATAACTACTGGGTTACAAAAATCATACGTTTACAATCACAGTAACTACTGGTTTACAAAAAATCATCAATTTACAATCACAGTAACTCTGGGTTACAAAAAATCATCAATTTACAATCACAGTAACTACTGGGTTACAAAAAATCATCAATTTACAATCACAGTAACAACTGGGTTACAAAAATCATCAATTTACAATCACAGTAACTACTGGGTTACAAAAATCATCCGTTTACAATCACAGTAACTACTGGGTTACAAACATCATTCATATACAATCACAGTAACTACTGGGTTACAAAAAATCATCAATTTACAATCACAGTAACTACTGGGTTTCAAAAATCATACGTTTACAATCACAGTAACTACTGTTTTACAAAAAATCATCAATTTACAATCACAGTAACTACTGGGTTACAAAAATCATTCATTTACAATCACAGTAACTACTGGGTTACCAAACTCGTCTGTTTACAATCAAAGTAACTACTGGGTTACAAACAATCATCAATTTACAATCACAGTAACTACTGGGTTACAAAAAATCATCAATTTACAATCACAGTAACTACTGGGTTACAAAAAATCATCAATTTACAATCACAGTAACTACTGGGTTACAAAAAATCATCAATTTACAATCACAGTAACAACTGGGTTACAAAAATCATCAATTTACAATTACAGTAACTACTGGGTTACAAAAATCATCCGTTTACAATCACAGTAACTACTGGGTTACAAACATCATTCATATACAATCACAGTAACTACTGGGTTACAAAAAATCATCAATTTACAATCACAGTAACTACTGGGTTTCAAAAATCATACGTTTAAAATCACAGTAAGTACTGCATTACAAAAAGCATTCATTTACAATCACAGTAACTACTGGGTTACAAAACTCGTCCGTATACAATCACAGTAACTACTGGGTTACAAAAATCATCAATTTACAATCACAGTAACTACTGGGTTACAAAAAATCATCAATTTACAATCACAGTAACTACTGGGTTACAAAAAATCATCAATTTACAATCACAGTAACTACTGGGTTACAAAAAATCATCAATTTACAATCACAGTAACAACTGGGTTACAAAAATCATCAATTTACAATCACAGTAACTACTGGGTTACAAAAATCATCCGTTTACAATCACAGTGACTACTGGGTTACAAACATCATTCATTTACAATCACAGTAACTACTGGGTTACAAAACTTGTCCGTTTACAATCACAGTAACTACTGGTTGACAAAAAATCATCAATTTACAATCACAGTAACTACTGGGTTACAAAAATCATACGTTTACAATCACAGTAACTACTGGGTTACCAAACTCGTCCGTTTACAATCACAGTAACTACTGGGTTACAAAAAATCATCAATTTACAATCACAATAACTACTGGGTTACAAACAATCATCAATTTACAATCACAGTAACTACTGGGTTACAAAAAATCATCAATTTACAATCACAGTAACTACTGGGTTTCAAAAATCATACGTTTAAAATCACAGTAAGTACTGCATTACAAAAAGCATTCATTTACAATCACAGTAACTACTGGGTTACAAAACTCGTCCGTATACAATCACAGTAACTACTGGGTTACAAAAATCATCAATTTACAATCACAGTAACTACTGGGTTACAAAAAATCATCAATTTACAATCACAGTAACTACTGGGTTACAAAAAATCATCAATTTACAATCACAGTAACTACTGGGTTACAAAAAATCATCAATTTACAATCACAGTAACAACTGGGTTACAAAAATCATCAATTTACAATCACAGTAACTACTGGGTTACAAAAATCATCCGTTTACAATCACAGTAACTACTGGGCTACAAACATCATTCATATACAATCACAGTAACTACTGGGTTACAAAAAATCATCAATTTACAATCACAGTAACTACTGGGTTTCAAAAATCATACGTTTAAAATCACAGTAAGTACTGGATTACAAAAAGCATTCATTTACAATCACAGTAACTACTGGGTTACAAAACTCGTCCGTATACAATCACAGTAACTACTGGGTTACAAAAATCATCAATTTACAATCACAGTAACTACTGGGTTACAAAAAATCATCAATTTACAATCACAGTAACTACTGGGTTACAAAAAATCATCAATTTACAATCACAGTAACTACTGGGTTACAAAAAATCATCAATTTACAATCACAGTAACAACTGGGTTACAAAAATCATCAATTTACAATCACAGTAACTACTGGGTTACAAAAATCATCCGTTTACAATCACAGTGACTACTGGGTTACAAACATCATTCATTTACAATCACAGTAACTACTGGGTTACAAAACTTGTCCGTTTACAATCACAGTAACTACTGGTTGACAAAAAATCATCAATTTACAATCACAGTAACTACTGGGTTACAAAAATCATACGTTTACAATCACAGTAACTACTGGGTTACCAAACTCGTCCGTTTACAATCACAGTAACTACTGGTTTACAAAAAATCATCAATTTACAATCACAGTAACTACTGGGTTACAAAAAATCATCAATTTAAAATCACAGTAACTACTGGGTGACAAAAAATCATCAATTTACAATCACAGTAACTACTGGGTTACAAAAATCATACGTTTACAATCACAGTAACTACTGGGTTACAAAAAATCATCAATTTACAATCACAATAACTACTGGGTTACAAAAATCATACGTTTACAATCACAGTAACTACTGGTTTACAAAAAATCATCAATTTACAATCACAGTAACTACTGGGTTACAAAACTCGTCCGTATACAATCACAGTAACTACTGGGTTACAAAAAATCATCAATTTACAATCACAGTAACTACTGGGTTACAAAAATCATACGTTTACAATCACAGTAACTACTGGGTTACCAAACTCGTCCGTTTACAATCACAGTAACTACTGGTTTACAAAAAATCATCAATTTACAATCACAGTAACTACTGGGTTACAAAAAATCATCAATTTAAAATCACAGTAACTACTGGGTGACAAAAAATCATCAATTTACAATCACAGTAACTACTGGGTTACAAAAATCATACGTTTACAATCACAGTAACTACTGGGTTACAAAAAATCATCAATTTACAATCACAATAACTACTGGGTTACAAAAATCATACGTTTACATTCACAGTAACTACTGGTTTACAAAAAATCATCAATTTACAATCACAGTAACTACTGGGTTACAAAACTCGTCCGTATACAATCACAGTAACTACTGGGTTACAAAAAATCATGAATTTACAATCACAGTAACTACCGGGTTACAAAAATCATACGTTTACAATCACAGTAACTACTGTTTTACAAAAAATCATCAATTTACAATCACAGTAACTACTGGGTTACAAAAATCATTCATTTACAATCACAGTAACTACTGGGTTACCAAACTCGTCTGTTTACAATCAAAGTAACTACTGGGTTACAAACAATCATCAATTTACAATCACAGTAACTACTGGGTTACAAAAAATCATCAATTTACAATCACAGTAACTACTGGGTTACAAAAAATCATCAATTTACAATCACAGTAACTACTGGGTTACAAAAAATCATCAATTTACAATCACAGTAACAACTGGGTTACAAAAATCATCAATTTACAATCACAGTAACTACTGGGTTACAAAAATCATCCGTTTACAATCACAGTAACTACTGGGTTACAAACATCATTCATATACAATCACAGTAACTACTGGGTTACAACAAATCATCAATTTACAATCACAGTAACTACTGGGTTTCAAAAATCATACGTTTACAATCACAGTAACTACTGTTTTACAAAAAATCATCAATTTACAATCACAGTAACTACTGGGTTACAAAAATCATTCATTTACAATCACAGTAACTACTGGGTTACCAAACTCGTCTGTTTACAATCAAAGTAACTACTGGGTTACAAACAATCATCAATTTACAATCACAGTAACTACTGGGTTACAAACAATCATCAATTTACAATCACAGTAACTACTGGGTTACAAAAAATCATCAATTTACAATCACAGTAACAACTGGGTTACAAAAATCATCAATTTACAATCACAGTAACTACTGGGTTACAAAAATCATCCGTTTACAATCACAGTAACTACTGGGTTACAAACATCATTCATATACAATCACAGTAACTACTGGGTTACAAAAAATCATCAATTTACAATCACAGTAACTACTGGGTTACAAAAATCATCAATTTACAATCACAGTAACTACTGGGTTACAAAAAATCATCAATTTACAATCACAGTAACTACTGGGTTACAAAAAATCATCAATTTACAATCACAGTAACTACTGGGTTACCAAACTCGTCCGTTTACAATCACAGTAACTACTGGTTTACAAAAAATAATCAATTTACAATCACAGTAACTACTGGGTTACAAAAAATCCTCAATTTACAATCACAGTAACTACTGGGTTACAAAAATCATACGTTTACAATCACAGTAACTACTGGGTTACAAAAAATCATCAATTTACAATCACAATAACTACTGGGTTACAAAAATCATACGTTTACAATCACAGTAACTACTGGTTTACAAAAAATCATCAATTTACAATCACAGTAACTACTGGGTTACAAAACTCGTCCGTATACAATCACAGTAACTACTGGGTTACAAAAAATCATCAATTTACAATCACAGTAACTACCGGGTTACAAAAATCATACGTTTACAATCACAGTAACTACTGTTTTACAAAAAATCATCAATTTACAATCACAGTAACTACTGGGTTACAAAAAATCATCAATCTACAATCACAGTAACTACTGGGTTACAAAAAATCATCAATTTACAATCACAGTAACTACTGGGTTACAAAAAATCATCAATTTACAATCACAGTAACTACTGGGTTACAAAAAATCATCAATTTACAATCACAGTAACTACTGGGTTACAAAAATCATACGTTTACAATCACAGTAACTACTGGGTTACAAAAAATCATCAATTTACAATCACAATAACTACTGGGTTACAAAAATCATACGTTTACAATCACAGTAACTACTGGTTTACAAAAAATCATCAATTTACAATCACAGTAACTACTGGGTTACAAAAAATCATCAATTTACAATCACAGTAACTACTGGGTTACAAAAAATCATCAATTTACAATCACAGTAACAACTGGGTTACAAAAATCATCAATTTACAATCACAGTAACTACTGGGTTACAAAAATCATCCGTTTACAATCACAGTAACTACTGGGTTACAAACATCATTCATATACAATCACAGTAACTACTGGGTTACAAAAAATCATCAATTTACAATCACAGTAACTACTGGGTTTCAAAAATCATACGTTTACAATCACAGTAACTACTGGGTTACAAAAAATCATCAATTTACAATCACAGTAACTACTGGGTTACAAAAAATCATCAATTTACAATCACAGTAACTACTGGGTTACAAAAAATCATCAATTTACAATCACAGTAACAACTGGGTTACAAAAATCATCAATTTACAATCACAGTAACTACTGGGTTACAAAAATCATCCGTTTACAATCACAGTAACTACTGGGTTACAAACATCATTCATATACAATCACAGTAACTACTGGGTTACAAAAAATCATCAATTTACAATCACAGTAACTACTGGGTTTCAAAAATCATACGTTTAAAATCACAGTAAGTACTGGATTACAAAAAGCATTCATTTACAATCACAGTAACTACTGGGTTACAAAACTCGTCCGTATACAATCACAGTAACTACTGGGTTACAAAAATCATCAATTTACAATCACAGTAACTACTGGGTTACAAAAAATCATCAATTTACAATCACAGTAACTACTGGGTTACAAAAAATCATCAATTTACAATCACAGTAACTACTGGGTTACAAAAAATCATCAATTTACAATCACAGTAACAACTGGGTTACAAAAATCATCAATTTACAATCACAGTAACTACTGGGTTACAAAAATCATCCGTTTACAATCACAGTGACTACTGGGTTACAAACATCATTCATTTACAATCACAGTAACTACTGGGTTACAAAACTTGTCCGTTTACAATCACAGTAACTACTGGTTGACAAAAAATCATCAATTTACAATCACAGTAACTACTGGGTTACAAAAATCATACGTTTACAATCACAGTAACTACTGAGTTACCAAACTCGTCCGTTTACAATCACAGTAACTACTGGGTTACAAAAAATCATCAATTTAAAATCACAGTAACTACTGGGTTACAAAAAATCATCAATTTAAAATCACAGTAACTACTGGGTGACAAAAAATCATCAATTTACAATCACAGTAACTACTGGGTTACAAAAATCATACGTTTACAATCACAGTAACTACTGGATTACAAAAAATCATCAATTTACAATCACAATAACTACTGGGTTACAAAAATCATACGTTTACAATCACAGTAACTACTGGTTTACAAAAAATCATCAATTTACAATCACAGTAACTACTGGGTTACAAAACTCGTCCGTATACAATCACAGTAACTACTGGGTTACAAAAAATCATCAATTTACAATCACAGTAACTACCGGGTTACAAAAATCATACGTTTACAATCACAGTAACTACTGTTTTACAAAAAATCATCAATTTACAATCACAGTAACTACTGGGTTACAAAAAATCATCAATTTACAATCACAGTAACTACTGGGTTACAAAAAATCATCAATTTACAATCACAGTAACAACTGGGTTACAAAAATCATCAATTTACAATCACAGTAACTACTGGGTTACAAAAATCATCCGTTTACAATCACAGTAACTACTGGGTTACAAACATCATTCATATACAATCACAGTAACTACTGGGTTACAAAAAATCATCAATTTACAATCACAGTAACTACTGGGTTTCAAAAATCATACGTTTACAATCACAGTAACTACTGTTTTACAAAAAATCATCAATTTACAATCACAGTAACTACTGGGTTACAAAAATCATTCATTTACAATCACAGTAACTACTGGGTTACCAAACTCGTCTGTTTACAATCAAAGTAACTACTGGGTTACAAACAATCATCAATTTACAATCACAGTAACTACTGGGTTACAAACAATCATCAATTTACAATCACAGTAACTACTGGGTTACAAAAAATCATCAATTTACAATCACAGTAACTACTGGGTTACAAAAAATCATCAATTTACAATCACAGTAACAACTGGGTTACAAAAATCATCAATTTACAATCACAGTAACTACTGGGTTACAAAAATCATCCGTTTACAATCACAGTAACTACTGGGTTACAAACATCATTCATATACAATCACAGTAACTACTGGGTTACAAAAAATCATCAATTTACAATCACAGTAACTACTGGGTTTCAAAAATCATACGTTTAAAATCACACTAAGTACTGGATTACAAAAAGCATTCATTTACAATCACAGTAACTACTGGGTTACAAAACTCGTCCGTATACAATCACAATAACTACTGGGTTACAAAAATCATCAATTTACAATCACAGTAACTACTGGGTTACAAAACATCATCAATTTACAATCACAGTAACTACTGGGTTACAAAAAATCATCAATTTACAATCACAGTAACTACTGGGTTACAAAAAATCATCAATTTACAATCACAGTAACAACTGGGTTACAAAAATCATCAATTTACAATCACAGTAACTACTGGGTTACAAAAATTATCCGTTTACAATCACAGTGACTACTGGGTTACAAACATCATTCATTTACAATCACAGTAACTACTGGGTTACAAAACTTGTCCGTTTACAATCACAGTAACTACTGGTTGACAAAAAATCATCAATTTACAATCACAGTAACTACTGGGTTACAAAAATCATACGTTTACAATCACAGTAACTACTGGGTTACCAAACTCGTCCGTTTACAATCACAGTAACTACTGGTTTACAAAAAATCATCAATTTACAATCACAGTAACTACTGGGTTACAAAAAATCATCAATTTAAAATCACAGTAACTACTGGGTGACAAAAAATCATCAATTTACAATCACAGTAACTACTGGGTTACAAAAATCATACGTTTACAATCACAGTAACTACTGGGTTACAAAAATCATCAATTTACAATCACAGTAACTACTGGGTTACAAAAATCATCCGTTTACAATCACAGTAACTACTGGGTTACAAACATCATTCATTTACAATCACAGTAACTACTGGGTTACAAAACTCGTCCGTATACAATCACAGTAACTACTGGGTTACAAAAAATCATCAATTTACAATCACAGTAACTACCGGGTTACAAAAATCATACGTTTACAATCACAGTAACTACTGTTTTACAAAAAATCATCAATTTACAATCACAGTAACTACTGGGTTACAAAAAATCATCAATCTACAATCACAGTAACTACTGGGTTACAAAAAATCATCAATTTACAATCACAGTAACTACTGGGTTACAAAAAATCATCAATTTACAATCACAGTAACTACTGGGTTACAAAAAATCATCAATTTACAATCACAGTAACTACTGGGTTACAAAAATCATACGTTTACAATCACAGTAACTACTGGGTTACAAAAAATCATCAATTTACAATCACAATAACTACTGGGTTACAAAAATCATACGTTTACAATCACAGTAACTACTGGTTTACAAAAAATCATCAATTTACAATCACAGTAACTACTGGGTTACAAAAAATCATCAATTTACAATCACAGTAACTACTGGGTTACAAAAAATCATCAATTTACAATCACAGTAACAACTGGGTTACAAAAATCATCAATTTACAATCACAGTAACTACTGGGTTACAAAAATCATCCGTTTACAATCACAGTAACTACTGGGTTACAAACATCATTCATATACAATCACAGTAACTACTGGGTTACAAAAAATCATCAATTTACAATCACAGTAACTACTGGGTTTCAAAAATCATACGTTTACAATCACAGTAACTACTGGGTTACAAAAAATCATCAATTTACAATCACAGTAACTACTGGGTTACAAAAAATCATCAATTTACAATCACAGTAACTACTGGGTTACAAAAAATCATCAATTTACAATCACAGTAACAACTGGGTTACAAAAATCATCAATTTACAATCACAGTAACTACTGGGTTACAAAAATCATCCGTTTACAATCACAGTAACTACTGGGTTACAAACATCATTCATATACAATCACAGTAACTACTGGGTTACAAAAAATCATCAATTTACAATCACAGTAACTACTGGGTTTCAAAAATCATACGTTTAAAATCACAGTAAGTACTGGATTACAAAAAGCATTCATTTACAATCACAGTAACTACTGGGTTACAAAACTCGTCCGTATACAATCACAGTAACTACTGGGTTACAAAAATCATCAATTTACAATCACAGTAACTACTGGGTTACAAAAAATCATCAATTTACAATCACAGTAACTACTGGGTTACAAAAAATCATCAATTTACAATCACAGTAACTACTGGGTTACAAAAAATCATCAATTTACAATCACAGTAACAACTGGGTTACAAAAATCATCAATTTACAATCACAGTAACTACTGGGTTACAAAAATCATCCGTTTACAATCACAGTGACTACTGGGTTACAAACATCATTCATTTACAATCACAGTAACTACTGGGTTACAAAACTTGTCCGTTTACAATCACAGTAACTACTGGTTGACAAAAAATCATCAATTTACAATCACAGTAACTACTGGGTTACAAAAATCATACGTTTACAATCACAGTAACTACTGGGTTACCAAACTCGTCCGTTTACAATCACAGTAACTACTGGATTACAAAAAATCATCAATTTACAATCACAGTAACTACTGGGTTACAAAAAATCATCAATTTAAAATCACAGTAACTACTGGGTGACAAAAAATCATCAATTTACAATCACAGTAACTACTGGGTTACAAAAATCATACGTTTACAATCACAGTAACTACTGGGTTACAAAAAATCATCAATTTACAATCACAATAACTACTGGGTTACAAAAATCATACGTTTACAATCACAGTAACTACTGGTTTACAAAAAATCATCAATTTACAATCACAGTAACTACTGGGTTACAAAACTCGTCCGTATACAATCACAGTAACTACTGGGTTACAAAAAATCATCAATTTACAATCACAGTAACTACCGGGTTACAAAAATCATACGTTTACAATCACAGTAACTACTGTTTTACAAAAAATCATCAATTTACAATCACAGTAACTACTGGGTTACAAAAAATCATCAATTTACAATCACAGTAACTACTGGGTTACAAAAAATCATCAATTTACAATCACAGTAACAACTGGGTTACAAAAATCATCAATTTACAATCACAGTAACTACTGGGTTACAAAAATCATCCGTTTACAATCACAGTAACTACTGGGTTACAAACATCATTCATATACAATCACAGTAACTACTGGGTTACAAAAAATCATCAATTTACAATCACAGTAACTACTGGGTTTCAAAAATCATACGTTTACAATCACAGTAACTACTGTTTTACAAAAAATCATCAATTTACAATCACAGTAACTACTGGGTTACAAAAATCATTCATTTACAATCACAGTAACTACTGGGTTACCAAACTCGTCTGTTTACAATCAAAGTAACTACTGGGTTACAAACAATCATCAATTTACAATCACAGTAACTACTGGGTTACAAACAATCATCAATTTACAATCACAGTAACTACTGGGTTACAAAAAATCATCAATTTACAATCACAGTAACTACTGGGTTACAAAAAATCATCAATTTACAATCACAGTAACAACTGGGTTACAAAAATCATCAATTTACAATCACAGTAACTACTGGGTTACAAAAATCATCCGTTTACAATCACAGTAACTACTGGGTTACAAACATCATTCATATACAATCACAGTAACTACTGGGTTACAAAAAATCATCAATTTACAATCACAGTAACTACTGGGTTTCAAAAATCATACGTTTAAAATCACACTAAGTACTGGATTACAAAAAGCATTCATTTACAATCACAGTAACTACTGGGTTACAAAACTCGTCCGTATACAATCACAATAACTACTGGGTTACAAAAATCATCAATTTACAATCACAGTAACTACTGGGTTACAAAACATCATCAATTTACAATCACAGTAACTACTGGGTTACAAAAAATCATCAATTTACAATCACAGTAACTACTGGGTTACAAAAAATCATCAATTTACAATCACAGTAACAACTGGGTTACAAAAATCATCAATTTACAATCACAGTAACTACTGGGTTACAAAAATTATCCGTTTACAATCACAGTGACTACTGGGTTACAAACATCATTCATTTACAATCACAGTAACTACTGGGTTACAAAACTTGTCCGTTTACAATCACAGTAACTACTGGTTGACAAAAAATCATCAATTTACAATCACAGTAACTACTGGGTTACAAAAATCATACGTTTACAATCACAGTAACTACTGGGTTACCAAACTCGTCCGTTTACAATCACAGTAACTACTGGTTTACAAAAAATCATCAATTTACAATCACAGTAACTACTGGGTTACAAAAAATCATCAATTTAAAATCACAGTAACTACTGGGTGACAAAAAATCATCAATTTACAATCACAGTAACTACTGGGTTACAAAAATCATACGTTTACAATCACAGTAACTACTGGGTTACAAAAATCATCAATTTACAATCACAGTAACTACTGGGTTACAAAAATCATCCGTTTACAATCACAGTAACTACTGGGTTACAAACATCATTCATATACAATCACAGTAACTACTGGGTTACAACAAATCATCAATTTACAATCACAGTAACTACTGGGTTTCAAAAATCATACGTTTACAATCACAGTAACTACTGTTTTACAAAAAATCATCAATATACAATCACAGTAACTACTGGGTTACAAAAATCATTCATTTACAATCACAGTAACTACTGGGTTACCAAACTCGTCTGTTTACAATCAAAGTAACTACTGGGTTACAAACAATCATCAATTTACAATCACAGTAACTACTGGGTTACAAAAAATCATCAATTTACAATCACAGTAACTACTGGGTTACAAAAAATCATCAATTTACAATCACAGTAACAACTGGGTTACAAAAATCATCAATTTACAATCACAGTAACTACTGGGTTACAAAAATCATCCGTTTACAATCACAGTAACTACTGGGTTACAAACATCATTCATATACAATCACAGTAACTACTGGGTTACAAAAAATCATCAATTTACAATCACAGTAACTACTGGGTTACAAAAATCATCAATTTACAATCACAGTAACTACTGGGTTACAAAAAATCATCAATTTACAATCACAGTAACTACTGGGTTACAAAAAATCATCAATTTACAATCACAGTAAATACTGGGTTACAAAAAATCATCAATTTACAATCACAGTAACTACTGGGTTACAAAAAATCATCAATTTACAATCACAGTAACTACTGGGTTACAAAAAATCATCAATTTACAATCACAGTGACTACTGGGTTACAAAAAATCATCAATTTACAATCACAGTAACAACTGGGTTACAAAAATCATCAATTTACAATCACAGTAACTACTGGGTTACAAAAATCATCCGTTTGCAATCACAGTGACTACTGGGTTACAAACATCATTCATTTACAATCACAGTAACTACTGGGTTACAAAAATCATTCATTTACAATCACAGTAACTACTGGGTTACCAAACTCGTCTGTTTACAATCACAGTAACTACTGGGTTACAAACAATCATCAATTTACAATCACAGTAACTACTGGGTTACAAAAAATCATCAATTTACAATCACAGTAACTACTGGGTTACAAAAAATCATCAATTTACAATCACAGTAACTACTGGGTTACAAAAAATCATCAATTTACAATCACAGTAACAACTGGGTTACAAAAATCATCAATTTACAATCACAGTAACTACTGGGTTACAAAAAATCATCAATTTACAATCACAGTAACTACTGGGTTACAAAAAATCATCAATTTACAATCACAGTAACTACTGGGTTACAAAAAATCATCAATTTACAATCACAGTAACTACTCGGTTTCAAAAATCATACGTTTAAAATCACAGTAACTACTGGGTTACAAAAATCATACGTTTACAATCACAGTAACTACTGGGTTACCAAACTCGTCCGTTTACAATCACAGTAACTACTGGTTTACAAAAAAATCATCAATTTACAATCACAGTAGCTACTGGGTTACAAAAAATCATCAATTTAAAATCACAGTAACTACTGGGTGACAAAAAATCATCAATTTACAATCACAGTATTTACTGGGTTACAAATATCATACGTTTACAATCACAGTAACTACTAGGTTACAAAAAATCATCAATTTACAATCACAATACCTACTGGGTTACAAAAATCATACGTTTACAATCACAGTAACTACTGGGTTACAAAAAATCATCAATTTACAATCACAGTAACAACTGGGTTACAAAAATCATCCGTTTACAATCACAGTAACTACTGGGTTACAAACATCATTCATTTACAATCACAGTACCTACTGGGTTACAAAACTCGTCCGTATACAATCACAGTAACTACTGGGTTACAACAATCATACGTTTACAATCACAGTAACTACTGGTTTACAAAAAATCATCAATTTACAATCACAGTAACTAATGGGTTACAAAACTCGTCCGTATACAATCATAGTAACTACTGGGCTACAAAACTCGTCCGTATACAATCACAGTAACTACTGGGTTACAAAAATCATCCGTTTACAATCACAGTAACTACTGGGTTACAAAAAATCAACAATTTACAATCACAGTAACTACTGGGTTACAAAAATCATTCATTTACAATCACAGTAACTACTGGGTTACCAAACTCGTCCGTTTACAATCACAGTAACTACTGTTTTACAAAAAATCATCAATTTACAATCACAGTAACTACTGGGTTACAAAAAATCATCAATTTACAATCACAGTAACTACTGGGTTACAAAAAATCATCAATTTACAATCACAGTAACAACTGGGTTACAAAAATCATCCGTTTACAATCACAGTAACTACTGGGTTACAAAAATCATTCATTTACAATCACAGTACCTACTGGGTTACAAACATCATTCATTTACAATCACAGTAACTACTGGTTGACAAAAAATCATCAATTTACAATCCCAGTAACTACTGGGTTACAAAAAATCATCAATTTACAATCACAGTAACTACTGGGTTACAAAAATCATCCGTTTACAATCACAGTAACTACTGGGTTACAAAAATCATTCATTTACAATCACAGTACCTACTGGGTTACAAAAATCATACGTTTACAATCACAGTAACTACTGGTTTACAAAAAATCATCCGTTTACAATCACAGTAACTACTGGGTTACAAAAAATCAACAATTTACAATCACAGTAACTACTGGGTTACAAAAATCATTCATTTACAATCACAGTAACTACTGGGTTACCAAACTCGTCCGTATACAATCACAGTAACTACTGGGTTACAAAAAATCATCAATTTACAATCACAGTGACTACTGGGTTACAAAAAATCATCAATTTACAATCACAGTAACAACTGGGTTACAAAAATCATCAATTTACAATCACAGTAACTACTGGGTTACAAAAATCATCCGTTTGCAATCACAGTGACTACTGGGTTACAAACATCATTCATTTACAATCACAGTAACTACTGGGTTACAAAAATCATTCATTTACAATCACAGTAACTACTGGGTTACCAAACTCGTCTGTTTACAATCACAGTAACTACTGGGTTACAAACAATCATCAATTTACAATCACAGTAACTACTGGGTTACAAAAAATCATCAATTTACAATCACAGTAACTACTGGGTTACAAAAATCATCCGTTTACAATCACAGTAACTACTGGGTTACAAAAATCATTCATTTACAATCACAGTACCTACTGGGTTACAAAAATCATACGTTTACAATCACAGTAACTACTGGTTTACAAAAAATCATCCGTTTACAATCACAGTAACTACTGGGTTACAAAAAATCAACAATTTACAATCACAGTAACTACTGGGTTACAAAAATCATTCATTTACAATCACAGTAACTACTGGGTTACCAAACTCGTCCGTATACAATCACAGTAACTACTGGGTTACAAAAAATCATCAATTTACAATCACAGTGACTACTGGGTTACAAAAAATCATCAATTTACAATCACAGTAACAACTGGGTTACAAAAATCATCAATTTACAATCACAGTAACTACTGGGTTACAAAAATCATCCGTTTGCAATCACAGTGACTACTGGGTTACAAACATCATTCATTTACAATCACAGTAACTACTGGGTTACAAAAATCATTCATTTACAATCACAGTAACTACTGGGTTACCAAACTCGTCTGTTTACAATCACAGTAACTACTGGGTTACAAACAATCATCAATTTACAATCACAGTAACTACTGGGTTACAAAAAATCATCAATTTACAATCACAGTAACTACTGGGTTACAAAAAATCATCAATTTACAATCACAATAACTACTGGGTTACAAAAATCATACGTTTACAATCACAGTAACTACTGGTTTACAAAAAATCATCAATTTACAATCACAGTAACTACTGGGTTACAAAACTCGTCCGTATACAATCACAGTAACTACTGGGTTACAAAAAATCATCAATTTACAATCACAGTAACTACCGGGTTACAAAAATCATACGTTTACAATCACAGTAACTACTGTTTTACAAAAAATCATCAATTTACAATCACAGTAACTACTGGGTTACAAAAAATCATCAATCTACAATCACAGTAACTACTGGGTTACAAAAAATCATCAATTTACAATCACAGTAACTACTGGGTTACAAAAAATCATCAATTTACAATCACAGTAACCACTGGGTTACAAAAAATCATCAATTTACAATCACAGTAACTACTGGGTTACAAAAATCATACGTTTACAATCACAGTAACTACTGGGTTACAAAAAATCATCAATTTACAATCACAATAACTACTGGGTTACAAAAATCATACGTTTACAATCACAGTAACTACTGGTTTACAAAAAATCATCAATTTACAATCACAGTAACTACTGGGTTACAAAAAATCATCAATTTACAATCACAGTAACTACTGGGTTACAAAAAATCATCAATTTACAATCACAGTAACAACTGGGTTACAAAAATCATCAATTTACAATCACAGTAACTACTGGGTTACAAAAATCATCCGTTTACAATCACAGTAACTACTGGGTTACAAACATCATTCATATACAATCACAGTAACTACTGGGTTACAAAAAATCATCAATTTACAATCACAGTAACTACTGGGTTTCAAAAATCATACGTTTACAATCACAGTAACTACTGGGTTACAAAAAATCATCAATTTACAATCACAGTAACTACTGGGTTACAAAAAATCATCAATTTACAATCACAGTAACTACTGGGTTACAAAAAATCATCAATTTACAATCACAGTAACAACTGGGTTACAAAAATCATCAATTTACAATCACAGTAACTACTGGGTTACAAAAATCATCCGTTTACAATCACAGTAACTACTGGGTTACAAACATCATTCATATACAATCACAGTAACTACTGGGTTACAAAAAATCATCAATTTACAATCACAGTAACTACTGGGTTTCAAAAATCATACGTTTAAAATCACAGTAAGTACTGGATTACAAAAAGCATTCATTTACAATCACAGTAACTACTGGGTTACAAAACTCGTCCGTATACAATCACAGTAACTACTGGGTTACAAAAATCATCAATTTACAATCACAGTAACTACTGGGTTACAAAAAATCATCAATTTACAATCACAGTAACTACTGGGTTACAAAAAATCATCAATTTACAATCACAGTAACTACTGGGTTACAAAAAATCATCAATTTACAATCACAGTAACAACTGGGTTACAAAAATCATCAATTTACAATCACAGTAACTACTGGGTTACAAAAATCATCCGTTTACAATCACAGTGACTACTGGGTTACAAACATCATTCATTTACAATCACAGTAACTACTGGGTTACAAAACTTGTCCGTTTACAATCACAGTAACTACTGGTTGACAAAAAATCATCAATTTACAATCACAGTAACTACTGGGTTACAAAAATCATACGTTTACAATCACAGTAACTACTGGGTTACCAAACTCGTCCGTTTACAATCACAGTAACTACTGGTTTACAAAAAATCATCAATTTACAATCACAGTAACTACTGGGTTACAAAAAATCATCAATTTAAAATCACAGTAACTACTGGGTGACAAAAAATCATCAATTTACAATCACAGTAACTACTGGGTTACAAAAATCATACGTTTACAATCACAGTAACTACTGGGTTACAAAAAATCATCAATTTACAATCACAATAACTACTGGGTTACAAAAATCATACGTTTACAATCACAGTAACTACTGGTTTACAAAAAATCATCAATTTACAATCACAGTAACTACTGGGTTACAAAACTCGTCCGTATACAATCACAGTAACTACTGGGTTACAAAAAATCATCAATTTACAATCACAGTAACTACCGGGTTACAAAAATCATACGTTTACAATCACAGTAACTACTGTTTTACAAAAAATCATCAATTTACAATCACAGTAACTACTGGGTTACAAAAAATCATCAATTTACAATCACAGTAACTACTGGGTTACAAAAAATCATCAATTTACAATCACAGTAACAACTGGGTTACAAAAATCATCAATTTACAATCACAGTAACTACTGGGTTACAAAAATCATCCGTTTACAATCACAGTAACTACTGGGTTACAAACATCATTCATATACAATCACAGTAACTACTGGGTTACAAAAAATCATCAATTTACAATCACAGTAACTACTGGGTTTCAAAAATCATACGTTTACAATCACAGTAACTACTGTTTTACAAAAAATCATCAATTTACAATCACAGTAACTACTGGGTTACAAAAATCATTCATTTACAATCACAGTAACTACTGGGTTACCAAACTCGTCTGTTTACAATCAAAGTAACTACTGGGTTACAAACAATCATCAATTTACAATCACAGTAACTACTGGGTTACAAACAATCATCAATTTACAATCACAGTAACTACTGGGTTACAAAAAATCATCAATTTACAATCACAGTAACTACTGGGTTACAAAAAATCATCAATTTACAATCACAGTAACAACTGGGTTACAAAAATCATCAATTTACAATCACAGTAACTACTGGGTTACAAAAATCATCCGTTTACAATCACAGTAACTACTGGGTTACAAACATCATTCATATACAATCACAGTAACTACTGGGTTACAAAAAATCATCAATTTACAATCACAGTAACTACTGGGTTTCAAAAATCATACGTTTAAAATCACACTAAGTACTGGATTACAAAAAGCATTCATTTACAATCACAGTAACTACTGGGTTACAAAACTCGTCCGTATACAATCACAGTAACTACTGGGTTACAAAAATCATCAATTTACAATCACAGTAACTACTGGGTTACAAAACATCATCAATTTACAATCACAGTAACTACTGGGTTACAAAAAATCATCAATTTACAATCACAGTAACTACTGGGTTACAAAAAATCATCAATTTACAATCACAGTAACAACTGGGTTACAAAAATCATCAATTTACAATCACAGTAACTACTGGGTTACAAAAATTATCCGTTTACAATCACAGTGACTACTGGGTTACAAACATCATTCATTTACAATCACAGTAACTACTGGGTTACAAAACTTGTCCGTTTACAATCACAGTAACTACTGGTTGACAAAAAATCATCAATTTACAATCACAGTAACTACTGGGTTACAAAAATCATACGTTTACAATCACAGTAACTACTGGGTTACCAAACTCGTCCGTTTACAATCACAGTAACTACTGGTTTACAAAAAATCATCAATTTACAATCACAGTAACTACTGGGTTACAAAAAATCATCAATTTAAAATCACAGTAACTACTGGGTGACAAAAAATCATCAATTTACAATCACAGTAACTACTGGGTTCCAAAAATCATACGTTTACAATCACAGTAACTACTGGGTTACAAAAAATCATCAATTTACAATCACAATAACTACTGGGTTACAAAAATCATACGTTTACATTCACAGTAACTACTGGTTTACAAAAAATCATCAATTTACAATCACAGTAACTACTGGGTTACAAAACTCGTCCGTATACAATCACAGTAACTACTGGGTTACAAAAAATCATGAATTTACAATCACAGTAACTACCGGGTTACAAAAATCATACGTTTACAATCACAGTAACTACTGTTTTACAAAAAATCATCAATTTACAATCACAGTAACTACTGGGTTACAAAAATCATTCATTTACAATCACAGTAACTACTGGGTTACCAAACTCGTCTGTTTACAATCAAAGTAACTACTGGGTTACAAACAATCATCAATTTACAATCACAGTAACTACTGGGTTACAAAAAATCATCAATTTACAATCACAGTAACTACTGGGTTACAAAAAATCATCAATTTACAATCACAGTAACTACTGGGTTACAAAAAATCATGAATTTACAATCACAGTAACAACTGGGTTACAAAAATCATCAATTTACAATCACAGTAACTACTGGGTTACAAAAATCATCCGTTTACAATCACAGTAACTACTGGGTTACAAACATCATTCATATACAATCACAGTAACTACTGGGTTACAACAAATCATCAATTTACAATCACAGTAACTACTGGGTTTCAAAAATCATACGTTTACAATCACAGTAACTACTGTTTTACAAAAAATCATCAATATACAATCACAGTAACTACTGGGTTACAAAAATCATTCATTTACAATCACAGTAACTACTGGGTTACCAAACTCGTCTGTTTACAATCAAAGTAACTACTGGGTTACAAACAATCATCAATTTACAATCACAGTAACTACTGGGTTACAAAAAATCATCAATTTACAATCACAGTAACTACTGGGTTACAAAAAATCATCAATTTACAATCACAGTAACAACTGGGTTACAAAAATCATCAATTTACAATCACAGTAACTACTGGGTTACAAAAATCATCCGTTTACAATCACAGTAACTACTGGGTTACAAACATCATTCATATACAATCACAGTAACTACTGGGTTACAAAAAATCATCAATTTACAATCACAGTAACTACTGGGTTACAAAAATCATCAATTTACAATCACAGTAACTACTGGGTTACAAAAAATCATCAATTTACAATCACAGTAACTACTGGGTTACAAAAAATCATCAATTTACAATCACAGTAAATACTGGGTTACAAAAAATCATCAATTTACAATCACAGTAACTACTGGGTTACAAAAAATCATCAATTTACAATCACAGTAACTACTGGGTTACAAAAAATCATCAATTTACAATCACAGTGACTACTGGGTTACAAAAAATCATCAATTTACAATCACAGTAACAACTGGGTTACAAAAATCATCAATTTACAATCACAGTAACTACTGGGTTACAAAAATCATCCGTTTGCAATCACAGTGACTACTGGGTTACAAACATCATTCATTTACAATCACAGTAACTACTGGGTTACAAAAATCATTCATTTACAATCACAGTAACTACTGGGTTACCAAACTCGTCTGTTTACAATCACAGTAACTACTGGGTTACAAACAATCATCAATTTACAATCACAGTAACTACTGGGTTACAAAAAATCATCAATTTACAATCACAGTAACTACTGGGTTACAAAAAATCATCAATTTACAATCACAGTAACTACTGGGTTACAAAAAATCATCAATTTACAATCACAGTAACAACTGGGTTACAAAAATCATCAATTTACAATCACAGTAACTACTGGGTTACAAAAAATCATCAATTTACAATCACAGTAACTACTGGGTTACAAAAAATCATCAATTTACAATCACAGTAACTACTGGGTTACAAAAAATCATCAATTTACAATCACAGTAACTACTCGGTTTCAAAAATCATACGTTTAAAATCACAGTAACTACTGGGTTACAAAAATCATACGTTTACAATCACAGTAACTACTGGGTTACCAAACTCGTCCGTTTACAATCACAGTAACTACTGGTTTACAAAAAAATCATCAATTTACAATCACAGTAACTACTGGGTTACAAAAAATCATCAATTTAAAATCACAGTAACTACTGGGTGACAAAAAATCATCAATTTACAATCACAGTATTTACTGGGTTACAAATATCATACGTTTACAATCACAGTAACTACTAGGTTACAAAAAATCATCAATTTACAATCACAATACCTACTGGGTTACAAAAATCATACGTTTACAATCACAGTAACTACTGGGTTACAAAAAATCATCAATTTACAATCACAGTAACAACTGGGTTACAAAAATCATCCGTTTACAATCACAGTAACTACTGGGTTACAAACATCATTCATTTACAATCACAGTACCTACTGGGTTACAAAACTCGTCCGTATACAATCACAGTAACTACTGGGTTACAACAATCATACGTTTACAATCACAGTAACTACTGGTTTACAAAAAATCATCAATTTACAATCACAGTAACTAATGGGTTACAAAACTCGTCCGTATACAATCATAGTAACTACTGGGCTACAAAACTCGTCCGTATACAATCACAGTAACTACTGGGTTACAAAAATCATCCGTTTACAATCACAGTAACTACTGGGTTACAAAAAATCAACAATTTACAATCACAGTAACTACTGGGTTACAAAAATCATTCATTTACAATCACAGTAACTACTGGGTTACCAAACTCGTCCGTTTACAATCACAGTAACTACTGTTTTACAAAAAATCATCAATTTACAATCACAGTAACTACTGGGTTACAAAAAATCATCAATTTACAATCACAGTAACTACTGGGTTACAAAAAATCATCAATTTACAATCACAGTAACAACTGGCTTACAAAAATCATCCGTTTACAATCACAGTAACTACTGGGTTACAAAAATCATTCATTTACAATCACAGTACCTACTGGGTTACAAACATCATTCATTTACAATCACAGTAACTACTGGTTGACAAAAAATCATCAATTTACAATCCCAGTAACTACTGGGTTACAAAAAATCATCAATTTACAATCACAGTAACTACTGGGTTACAAAAATCATCCGTTTACAATCACAGTAACTACTGGGTTACAAAAATCATTCATTTACAATCACAGTACCTACTGGGTTACAAAAATCATACGTTTACAATCACAGTAACTACTGGTTTACAAAAAATCATCCGTTTACAATCACAGTAACTACTGGGTTACAAAAAATCAACAATTTACAATCACAGTAACTACTGGGTTACAAAAATCATTCATTTACAATCACAGTAACTACTGGGTTACCAAACTCGTCCGTATACAATCACAGTAACTACTGGGTTACAAAAAATCATCAATTTACAATCACAGTGACTACTGGGTTACAAAAAATCATCAATTTACAATCACAGTAACAACTGGGTTACAAAAATCATCAATTTACAATCACAGTAACTACTGGGTTACAAAAATCATCCGTTTGCAATCACAGTGACTACTGGGTTACAAACATCATTCATTTACAATCACAGTAACTACTGGGTTACAAAAATCATTCATTTACAATCACAGTAACTACTGGGTTACCAAACTCGTCTGTTTACAATCACAGTAACTACTGGGTTACAAACAATCATCAATTTACAATCACAGTAACTACTGGGTTACAAAAAATCATCAATTTACAATCACAGTAACTACTGGGTTACAAAAAATCATCAATTTACAATCACAGTAACTACTGGGTTACAAAAAATCATCAATTTACAATCACAGTAACAACTGGGTTACAAAAATCATCAATTTACAATCACAGTAACTACTGGGTTACAAAAAATCATCAATTTACAATCACAGTAACTACTGGGTTACAAAAAATCATCAATTTACAATCACAGTAACTACTGGGTTACAAAAAATCATCAATTTACAATCACAGTAACTACTCGGTTTCAAAAATCATACGTTTAAAATCACAGTAACTACTGGGTTACAAAAATCATACGTTTACAATCACAGTAACTACTGGGTTACCAAACTCGTCCGTTTACAATCACAGTAACTACTGGTTTACAAAAAAATCATCAATTTACAATCACAGTAACTACTGGGTTACAAAAAATCATCAATTTAAAATCACAGTAACTACTGGGTGACAAAAAATCATCAATTTACAATCACAGTATTTACTGGGTTACAAATATCATACGTTTACAATCACAGTAACTACTAGGTTACAAAAAATCATCAATTTACAATCACAATACCTACTGGGTTACAAAAATCATACGTTTACAATCACAGTAACTACTGGGTTACAAAAAATCATCAATTTACAATCACAGTAACAACTGGGTTACAAAAATCATCCGTTTACAATCACAGTAACTACTGGGTTACAAACATCATTCATTTACAATCACAGTACCTACTGGGTTACAAAACTCGTCCGTATACAATCACAGTAACTACTGGGTTACAACAATCATACGTTTACAATCACAGTAACTACTGGTTTACAAAAAATCATCAATTTACAATCACAGTAACTAATGGGTTACAAAACTCGTCCGTATACAATCATAGTAACTACTGGGCTACAAAACTCGTCCGTATACAATCACAGTAACTACTGGGTTACAAAAATCATCCGTTTACAATCACAGTAACTACTGGGTTACAAAAAATCATCAATTTACAATCACAGTAACTACTCGGTTTCAAAAATCATACGTTTAAAATCACAGTAACTACTGGGTTACAAAAATCATACGTTTACAATCACAGTAACTACTGGGTTACCAAACTCGTCCGTTTACAATCACAGTAACTACTGGTTTACAAAAAAATCATCAATTTACAATCACAGTAACTACTGGGTTACAAAAAATCATCAATTTAAAATCACAGTAACTACTGGGTGACAAAAAATCATCAATTTACAATCACAGTATTTACTGGGTTACAAATATCATACGTTTACAATCACAGTAACTACTAGGTTACAAAAAATAATCAATTTACAATCACAATACCTACTGGGTTACAAAAATCATACGTTTACAATCACAGTAACTACTGGGTTACAAAAAATCATCAATTTACAATCACAGTAACAACTGGGTTACAAAAATCATCCGTTTACAATCACAGTAACTACTGGGTTACAAACATCATTCATTTACAATCACAGTACCTACTGGGTTACAAAACTCGTCCGTATACAATCACAGTAACTACTGGGTTACAACAATCATACGTTTACAATCACAGTAACTACTGGTTTACAAAAAATCATCAATTTACAATCACAGTAACTAATGGGTTACAAAACTCGTCCGTATACAATCATAGTAACTACTGGGCTACAAAACTCGTCCGTATACAATCACAGTAACTACTGGGTTACAAAAATCATCCGTTTACAATCACAGTAACTACTGGGTTACAAAAAATCAACAATTTACAATCACAGTAACTACTGGGTTACAAAAATCATTCATTTACAATCACAGTAACTACTGGGTTACCAAACTCGTCCGTTTACAATCACAGTAACTACTGTTTTACAAAAAAACATCAATTTACAATCACAGTAACTACTGGGTTACAAAAAATCATCAATTTACAATCACAGTAACTACTGGGTTACAAAAAATCATCAATTTACAATCACAGTAACAACTGGGTTACAAAAATCATCCGTTTACAATCACAGTAACTACTGGGTTACAAAAATCATTCATTTACAATCACAGTACCTACTGGGTTACAAACATCATTCATTTACAATCACAGTAACTACTGGTTGACAAAAAATCATCAATTTACAATCCCAGTAACTACTGGGTTACAAAAAATCATCAATTTACAATCACAGTAACTACTGGGTTACAAAAATCATCCGTTTACAATCACAGTAACTACTGGGTTACAAAAATCATTCATTTACAATCACAGTACCTACTGGGTTACAAAAATCATACGTTTACAATCACAGTAACTACTGGTTTACAAAAAATCATCCGTTTACAATCACAGTAACTACTGGGTTACAAAAAATCATCAATTTACTATCACAGTAACTACTGGGTTACAAAAATCATCCGGTTACAATCACAGTAACTACTGGGTTACAAAAAATCAACAATTTACAATCACAGTAACTACTGGGTTACAAAAATCACTCATTTACAATCACAGTAACTATTGGGTTACCAAACTCGTCCGTTTACAATCACAGTAACTACTGGTTTACAAAAAATCATCAATTTACAATCACAGTAACTACTGGGTTACAAAAAATCATCAATTTACAATCACAGTAACTACTGGGTTACAAAAAATCATCAATTTACAATCACAGTAACAACTGGGTTACAAAAATCATCCGTTTACAATCACAGTAACTACTGGGTTACAAAAATCATTCATTTACAATCACAGTACCTACTGGGTTACAAACATCATTCATTTACAATCACAGTAACTACTGGTTGACAAAAAATCATCAATTTACAATCACAGTAACTACTGGGTTACAAAAAATCATCAATTTACAATCACAGTAACTACTGGGTTACAACAATCATACGTTTACAATCACAGTAACTACTGGTTTACAAAAAATCATCAATTTACAATCACAGTAACTACTGGGTTACAAAACTCGTCCGTATACAATCACAGTAACTACTGGGTTACAAAAATCATCCGGTTACAATCACAGTAACTACTGGGTTACAAACAAAACAACAATTTACAAGCACAGTAACTACTGGGTTACAAAAATCATTCCTTTACAATCACAGTAACTACTGGGTTACCAAACTCGTCCGTTTACAATCACAGTAACTACTGGTTTACAAAAAATAATCAATTTACAATCACAGTAACTACTGGGTTACAAAAAATCCTCAATTTACAATCACAGTAACTACTGGGTTACAAAAAATCCTCAATTTACAATCACAGTAACTACTGGGTTACAAAAAATCATCAATTTACAATCACAGTAACTACTGGGTTACAAAAAATCATCAATTTACAATCACAGTAACTACTGGGTTACAAAAATCATCAATTTACAATCACAGTAACTACTGGGTTACAAAAATCATCCGTTTGCAATCACAGTGACTACTGGGTTACAAACATCATTCATTTACAATCACAGTAACTACTGGGTTACAAAAATCATTCATTTACAATCACAGTAACTACTGGGTTACCAAACTCGTGTGTTTACAATCACAGTAACTACTGGGTTACAAACAATCATCAATTTACAATCACAGTAACTACTGGGTTACAAAAAATCATCAATTTACAATCACAGTAACTACTGGGTTACAAAAAATCATCAATTTACAATCACAGTAACTACTGGGTTACAAAAAATCATCAATTTACAATCACAGTAACAACTGGGTTACAAAAATCATCAATTTACAATCACAGTAACTACTGGGTTACAAAAAATCATCAATTTACAATCACAGTAACTACTGGGTTACAAAAAATCATCAATTTACAATCACAGTAACTACTGGGTTTCAAAAATCATACGTTTAAAATCACAGTAACTACTGGGTTACAAAAATCATACGTTTACAATCACAGTAACTACTGGGTTACCAAACTCGTCCGTTTACAATCACAGTAACTACTGGTTTACAAAAAATCATCAATTTACAATCACAGTAACTACTGGGTTACAAAAAATCATCAATTTAAAATCACAGTAACTACTGGGTGACAAAAAATCATCAATTTACAATCACAGTATTTACTGGGTTACAAATATCATACGTTTACAATCACAGTAACTACTAGGTTACAAAAAATCATCAATTTACAATCACAATACCTACTGGGTTACAAAAATCATACGTTTACAATCACAGTAACTACTGGGTTACAAAAAATCATCAATTTACAATCACAGTAACTACTGGGTTACAAAAATCATCCGTTTACAATCACAGTAACTACTGGGTTACAAACATCATTCATTTACAATCACAGTAACTACTGGTTGACAAAAAATCATCAATTTACAATCACAGTAACTACTGGGTTACAAAAAATCATCAATTTACAATCACAGTAACTACTGGGTTACAAAAAATCATCAATTTACAATCACAGTAACAACTGGGTTACAAAAATCATCCGTTTACAATCACAGTAACTACTGGGTTACAAACATCATTCATTTACAATCACAGTACCTACTGGGTTACAAAACTCGTCCGTATACAATCACAGTAACTACTGGGTTACAACAATCATACGTTTACAACCACAGTAACTACTGGTTTACAAAAAATCATCAATTTACAATCACAGTAACTACTGGGTTACAAAACTCGTCCGTATACAATCATAGTAACTACTGGGCTACAAAACTCGTCCGTATACAATCACAGTAACTACTGGGTTACAAAAATCATCCGTTTACAATCACAGTAACTACTGGGTTACAAAAAATCAACAATTTACAATCACAGTAACTACTGGGTTACAAAAATCATTCATTTACAATCACAGTAACTACTGGGTTACCAAACTCGTCCGTTTACAATCACAGTAACTACTGTTTTACAAAAAATCATCAATTTACAATCACAGTAACTACTGGGTTACAAAAAATCCTCAATTTACAATCACAGTAACTACTGGGTTACAAAAAATCCTCAATTTACAATCACAGTAACTACTGGGTTACAAAAAATCATCAATTTACAATCACAGTAACTACTGGGTTACAAAAAATCATCAATTTACAATCACAGTAACTACTGGGTTACAAAAATCATCAATTTACAATCACAGTAACTACTGGGTTACAAAAAATCATCAATTTACAATCACAGTAACTACTGGGTTACAAAAAATCATCAATTTACAATCACAGTAAATACTGGGTTACAAAAAATCATCAATTTACAATCACAGTAACTACTGGGTTACAAAAAATCATCAATTTACAATCACAGTAACTACTGGGTTACAAAAAATCATCAATTTACAATCACAGTGACTACTGGGTTACAAAAAATCATCAATTTACAATCACAGTAACAACTGGGTTACAAAAATCATCAATTTACAATCACAGTAACTACTGGGTTACAAAAATCATCCGTTTGCAATCACAGTGACTACTGGGTTACAAACATCATTCATTTACAATCACAGTAACTACTGGGTTACAAAAATCATTCATTTACAATCACAGTAACTACTGGGTTACCAAACTCGTCTGTTTACAATCACAGTAACTACTGGGTTACAAACAATCATCAATTTACAATCACAGTAACTACTGGGTTACAAAAATCATCCGTTTACAATCACAGTAACTACTGGGTTACAAAAAATCATCAATTTACAATCACAGTAACTACTGGGTTACAAAAAATCATCAATTTACAATCACAGTAACAACTGGGTTACAAAAATCATCAATTTACAATCACAGTAACTACTGGGTTACAGAAAATCATCAATTTACAATCACAGTAACTACTGGGTTACAAAAAATCATCAATTTACAATCACAGTAACTACTGGGTTTCAAAAATCATACGTTTAAAATCACAGTAACTACTGGGTTACAAAAATCATACGTTTACAATCACAGTAACTACTGGGTTACCAAACTCGTCCGTTTACAATCACAGTAACTACTGGTTTACAAAAAATCATCAATTTACAATCACAGTAACTACTGGGTTACAAAAAATCATCAATTTAAAATCACAGTAACTACTGGGTGACAAAAAATCATCAATTTACAATCACAGTATTTACTGGGTTACAAATATCATACGTTTACAATCACAGTAACTACTAGGTTACAAAAAATCATCAATTTACAATCACAATACCTACTGGGTTACAAAAATCATACGTTTACAATCACAGTAACTACTGGGTTACAAAAAATCATCAATTTACAATCACAGTAACTACTGGGTTACAAAAATCATCCGTTTACAATCACAGTAACTACTGGGTTACAAACATCATTCATTTACAATCACAGTAACTACTGGTTGACAAAAAATCATCAATTTACAATCACAGTAACTACTGGGTTACAAAAAATCATCAATTTACAATCACAGTAACTACTGGGTTACAAAAAATCATCAATTTACAATCACAGTAACAACTGGGTTACAAAAATCATCCGTTTACAATCACAGTAACTACTGGGTTACAAACATCATTCATTTACAATCACAGTACCTACTGGGTTACAAAACTCGTCCGTATACAATCACAGTAACTACTGGGTTACAACAATCATACGTTTACAATCACAGTAACTACTGGTTTACAAAAAATCATCAATTTACAATCACAGTAACTACTGGGTTACAAAACTCGTCCGTATACAATCATAGTAACTACTGGGCTACAAAACTCGTCCGTATACAATCACAGTAACTACTGGGTTACAAAAATCATCCGTTTACAATCACAGTAACTACTGGGTTACAAAAAATCAACAATTTACAATCACAGTAACTACTGGGTTACAAAAATCATTCATTTACAATCACAGTAACTACTGGGTTACCAAACTCGTCCGTTTACAATCACAGTAACTACTGTTTTACAAAAAATCATCAATTTACAATCACAGTAACTACTGGGTTACAAAAAATCATCAATTTACAATCACAGTAACTACTGGGTTACAAAAAATCATCAATTTACAATCACAGTAACAACTGGGTTACAAAAATCATCCGTTTACAATCACAGTAAATACTGGGTTACAAAAATCATTCATTTACAATCACAGTACCTACTGGGTTACAAACATCATTCATTTACAATCACAGTAACTACTGGTTGACAAAAAATCATCAATTTACAATCCCAGTAACTACTGGGTTACAAAAAATCATCAATTTACAATCACAGTAACTACTGGGTTACAAAAAATCATCAATTTAAAATCACAGTAACTACTGGGTGACAAAAAATCATCAATTTACAATCACAGTATTTACTGGGTTACAAATATCATACGTTTACAATCACAGTAACTACTAGGTTACAAAAAATCATCAATTTACAATCACAATACCTACTGGGTTACAAAAATCATACGTTTACAATCACAGTAACTACTGGGTTACAAAAAATCATCAATTTACAATCACAGTAACTACTGGGTTACAAAAATCATCCGTTTACAATCACAGTAACTACTGGGTTACAAACATCATTCATTTACAATCACAGTAACTACTGGGTTACCAAACTCGTCTGTTTACAATCACAGTAACTACTGGGTTACAAACAATCATCAATTTACAATCACAGTAACTACTGGGTTACAAAAAATCATCAATTTACAATCACAGTAACTACTGGGTTACAAAAAATCATCAATTTACAATCACAGTAACTACTGGGTTACAAAAAATCATCAATTTACAATCACAGTAACAACTGGGTTACAAAAATCATCAATTTACAATCACAGTAACTACTGGGTTACAAAAAATCATCAATTTACAATCACAGTAACTACTGGGTTACAAAAAATCATCAATTTACAATCACAGTAACTACTGGGTTTCAAAAATCATACGTTTAAAATCACAGTAACTACTGGGTTACAAAAATCATACGTTTACAATCACAGTAACTACTGGGTTACCAAACTCGTCCGTTTACAATCACAGTAACTACTGGTTTACAAAAAATCATCAATTTACAATCACAGTAACTACTGGGTTACAAAAAATCATCAATTTAAAATCACAGTAACTACTGGGTGACAAAAAATCATCAATTTACAATCACAGTATTTACTGGGTTACAAATATCATACGTTTACAATCACAGTAACTACTAGGTTACAAAAAATCATCAATTTACAATCACAGTAACAACTGGGTTACAAAAATCATCAATTTACAATCACAGTAACTACTGGGTTACAAAAAATCATCAATTTACAATCACAGTAACTACTGGGTTACAAAAAATCATCAATTTACAATCACAGTAACTACTGGGTTTCAAAAATCATACGTTTAAAATCACAGTAACTACTGGGTTACAAAAATCATACGTTTACAATCACAGTAACTACTGGGTTACCAAACTCGTCCGTTTACAATCACAGTAACTACTGGTTTACAAAAAATCATCAATTTACAATCACAGTAACTACTGGGTTACAAAAAATCATCAATTTAAAATCACAGTAACTACTGGGTGACAAAAAATCATCAATTTACAATCACAGTATTTACTGGGTTACAAATATCATACGTTTACAATCACAGTAACTACTAGGTTACAAAAAATCATCAATTTACAATCACAATACCTACTGGGTTACAAAAATCATACGTTTACAATCACAGTAACTACTGGGTTACAAAAAATCATCAATTTACAATCACAGTAACTACTGGGTTACAAAAATCATCCGTTTACAATCACAGTAACTACTGGGTTACAAACATCATTCATTTACAATCACAGTAACTACTGGTTGACAAAAAATCATCAATTTACAATCACAGTAACTACTGGGTTACAAAAAATCATCAATTTACAATCACAGTAACTACTGGGTTACAAAAAATCATCAATTTACAATCACAGTAACAACTGGGTTACAAAAATCATCCGTTTACAATCACAGTAACTACTGGGTTACAAACATCATTCATTTACAATCACAGTACCTACTGGGTTACAAAACTCGTCCGTATACAATCACAGTAACTACTGGGTTACAACAATCATACGTTTACAATCACAGTAACTACTGGTTTACAAAAAATCATCAATTTACAATCACAGTAACTACTGGGTTACAAGACTCGTCCGTATACAATCATAGTAACTACTGGGCTACAAAACTCGTCCGTATACAATCACAGTAACTACTGGGTTACAAAAATCATCCGTTTACAATCACAGTAACTACTGGGTTACAAAAAATCAACAATTTACAATCACAGTAACTACTGGGTTACAAAAATTATCCATTTACAATCACAGTACCTACTGGGTTACAAACATCATTCATTTACAATCACAGTAACTACTGGTTGACAAAAAATCATCAATTTACAATCCCAGTAACTACTGGGTTACAAAAAATCATCAATTTACAATCACAGTAACTACTGGGTTACAAAAAATCATCAATTTAAAATCACAGTAACTACTGGGTGACAAAAAATCATCAATTTACAATCACAGTATTTACTGGGTTACAAATATCATACGTTTACAATCACAGTAACTACTAGGTTACAAAAAATCATCAATTTACAATCACAATACCTACTGGGTTACAAAAATCATACGTTTACAATCACAGTAACTACTGGGTTACAAAAAATCATCAATTTACAATCACAGTAACTACTGGGTTACAAAAATCATCCGTTTACAATCACAGTAACTACTGGGTTACAAACATCATTCATTTACAATCACAGTAACTACTGGTTGACAAAAAATCATCAATTTACAATCACAGTAACTACTGGGTTACAAAAAATCATCAATTTACAATCACAGTAACTACTGGGTTACAAAAAATCATCAATTTACAATCACAGTAACAACTGGGTTACAAAAATCATCCGTTTACAATCACAGTAACTACTGGGTTACAAACATCATTCATTTACAATCACAGTACCTACTGGGTTACAAAACTCGTCCGTATACAATCACAGTAACTACTGGGTTACAACAATCATACGTTTACAATCACAGTAACTACTGGTTTACAAAAAATCATCAATTTACAATCACAGTAACTACTGGGTTACAAAACTCGTCCGTATACAATCATAGTAACTACTGGGCTACAAAACTCGTCCGTATACAATCACAGTAACTACTGGGTTACAAAAATCATCCGTTTACAATCACAGTAACTACTGGGTTACAAAAAATCAACAATTTACAATCACAGTAACTACTGGTTACAAAAATCATTCATTTACAATCACAGTAACTACTGGGTTACCAAACTCGTCCGTTTACAATCACAGTAACTACTGTTTTACAAAAAATCATCAATTTACAATCACAGTAACTACTGGGTTACAAAAAATCATCAATTTACAATCACAGTAACTACTGGGTTACAAAAAATCATCAATTTACAATCACAGTAACAACTGGGTTACAAAAATCATCCGTTTACAATCACAGTAACTACTGGGTTACAAAAATCATTCATTTACAATCACAGTACCTACTGGGTTACAAACATCATTCATTTACAATCACAGTAACTACTGGTTGACAAAAAATCATCAATTTACAATCCCAGTAACTACTGGGTTACAAAAAATCATCAATTTACAATCACAGTAACTACTGGGTTACAAAAATCATCCGTTTACAATCACAGTAACTACTGGGTTACAAAAATCATTCATTTACAATCACAGTACCTACTGGGTTACAAAAATCATACGTTTACAATCACAGTAACTACTGGTTTACAAAAAATCATCCGTTTACAATCACAGTAACTACTGGGTTACAAAAAATCATCAATTTACTATCACAGTAACTACTGGGTTACAAAAATCATCCGGTTACAATCACAGTAACTACTGGGTTACAAAAAATCAACAATTTACAATCACAGTAACTACTGGGTTACAAAAATCATTCATTTACAATCACAGTAACTATTGGGTTACCAAACGCGTCCGTTTACAATCACAGTAACTACTGGTTTACAAAAAATCATCAATTTACAATCACAGTAACTACTGGGTTACAAAAAATCATCAATTTACAATCACAGTAACTACTGGGTTACAAAAAATCATCAATTTACAATCACAGTAACAACTGGGTTACAAAAATCATCCGTTTACAATCACAGTAACTACTGGGTTACAAAAATCATTCATTTACAATCACAGTACCTACTGGGTTACAAACATCATTCATTTACAATCACAGTAACTACTGGTTGACAAAAAATCATCAATTTACAATCACAGTAACTACTGGGTTACAAAAAATCATCAATTTACAATCACAGTAACTACTGGGTTACAACAATCATACGTTTACAATCACAGTAACTACTGGTTTACAAAAAATCATCAATTTACAATCACAGTAACTACTGGGTTACAAAACTCGTCCGTATACAATCACAGTAACTACTGGGTTACAAAAATCATCCGGTTACAATCACAGTAACTACTGGGTTACAAACAAACAACAATTTACAAGCACAGTAACTACTGGGTTACAAAAATCATTCATTTACAATCACAGTAACTACTGGGTTACAAAAAATCCTCAATTTACAATCACAGTAACTACTGGGTTACAAAAAATCCTCAATTTACAATCACAGTAACAACTGGGTTACAAAAAATCATCAATTTACAATCACAGTAACTACTGGGTTACAAAAATCATCCGTTTTTAATCACAGTAACTACTGGGTTACAAAAATCATTCATTTACAATCACAGTACCTACTGGGTTACACAAATCATACGTTTACAATTACAGTAACTACTGGTTTACAAAAAATCATCCGTTTACAATCACAGTAACTACTGGGTTACAAAAAATCATCAATTTACTATCACAGTAACTACTGGGTTACAAAAATCATCCGGTTACAATCACAGTAACTACTGGGTTACAAAAAATCAACAATTTACAATCACAGTAACTACTGGGTTACAAAAATCATTCATTTACAATCACAGTAACTACTGGGTTACCAAACTCGTCCGTTTACAATCACAGTAACTACTGGTTTACAAAAAATCATCAATTTACAATCACAGTAACTACTGGGTTACAAAAAATCATCAATTTACAATCACAGTAACTACTGGGTTACAAAAAATCATCAATTTACAATCACAGTAACAACTGGGTTACAAAAATCATCCGTTTACAATCACAGTACCTACTGGGTTACAAACATCATTCATTTACAATCACAGTAACTACTGGTTGACAAAAAATCATCAATTTACAATCACAGTAACTACTGGGTTACAAAAAATCATCAATTTACAATCACAGTAACTACTGGGTTACAACAATCATACGTTTACAATCACAGTAACTACTGGTTTACAAAAAATCATCAATTTACAATCACAGTAACTACTGGGTTACAAAACTCGTCCGTATACAATCACAGTAACTACTGGGTTACAAAAATCATCCATTTACAATCACAGTAATTACTGGGTTACAAAAATCATTCATTTACAATCACAGTAACTACTGGGTTACAAAACTCGTCCGTATACAATCACAGTAACTACTGGGTTACAAAACTCGTCCGTATACAATCACAGTAACTACTGGGTTACAAAAATCGTCCGTATACAATCACAGTAACTACTGGGTTACAAACATCATCCGGTTACAATCACAGTAACTACTGGGTTACAAAAAATCAACAATTTACAATCACAGTAACTACTGGGTTACCAAACTCGTCCGTTTACAATCACAGTAACTACTGGTTTACAAAAAATCATCAATTTACAATCACAGTAACTACTGGTTGACAAAAAATCATCAATTTACAATCACAGTAACTACTGGCTTACAAAAAATCATCAATTTACAATCACAGTAACTACTGGGTTACAACAATCATACGTTTACAATCACAGTAACTACTGGTTTACAAAAAATCATCAATTTACAATCACAGTAACTACTGGGTTACAAAACTCGTCCGTATACAATCACAGTAACTACTGGGTTACAAAAATCATCCATTTACAATCACAGTAATTACTGGGTTACAAAAATCATTCATTTACAATCACAGTAACTACTGGGTTACAAAACTCGTCCGTATACAATCACAGTAACTACTGGGTTACAAAACTCGTCCGTATACAATCACAGTAACTACTGGGTTACAAAACTCGTCCGTATACAATCACAGTAACTACTGGGTTACAAACATCATCCGGTTACAATCACAGTAACTACTGGGTTACAAAAAATCAACAATTTACAATCACAGTAACTACTGGGTTACCAAACTCGTCCGTTTACAATCAGAGTAACTACTGGTTTACAAAAAATCATCAATTTACAATCACAGTAACTACTGGGTTACAAAAAATCATCAATTTACAATCACAGTAACTACTGGGTTACAAAAAATCATCAATTTACAATCACAGTAACAACTGGGTTACAAAAATCATCCGTTTACAATCACAGTAACTACTGGGTTACAAAAATCATTCATTTACAATCACAGTACCTACTGGGTTACAAAACTCGTCCGTATACAATCACAGTAACTACTGGGTTACAAAAATCATCCGTTTACAATCACAGTAATTACTGGGTTACAAAAATCATTCATTTACAATCACAGTAACTACTGGGTTACAAAACTCGTCCGTATACAATCACAGTAACTACTGGGTTACAAAACTCGTCCGTATACAATCACAGTAACTACTGGGTTACAAAACTCGTCCGTATACAATCACAGTAACTACTGGGTTACAAACATCATCCGGTTACAATCACAGTAACTACTGGGTTACAAAAAATCAACAATTTACAATCACAGTAACTACTGGGTTACCAAACTCGTCCGTTTACAATCACAGTAACTACTGGTTTACAAAAAATCATCAATTTACAATCACAGTAACTACTGGGTTACAAAAAATCATCAATTTACAATCACAGTAACAACTGGGTTACAAAAATCATCCGTTTACAATCACAGTAACTACTGGGTTACAAAAATCATTCATTTACAATCACAGTACCTACTGGGTTACAAAACTCGTCCGTATACAATCACAGTAACTACTGGGTTACAAAAATCAGCCGTTTACAATCACAGTAACTACTGGGTTACAAAAAATCATCAATTTACAATCACAGTAACTACTGGGTTACAAAACATCATCAATTTACAATCACAGTAACAACTGGGTTACAAAAATCATCCGTTTACAATCACAGTAACTACTGGGTTACAAAAATCATTCATTTACAATCACAGTACCTACTGGGTTACAAAACTCGTCCGTATACAATCACAGTAACTACTGGGTTACAAAAATCATTCATTTACAATCACAGTAACTACTGGGTTACAAAAATCATACGTTTACAATCACAGTAACTACTGGTTTACAAAAAATCATCCGTTTACAATCACAGTAACTACTGGGTTACAAAAAATCATCAATTTACAATCACAGTAACTACTGGGTTACAAAAATCATCCGGTTACAATCACAGTAACTACTGGGTTACAAAAAATCAACAATTTACAATCACAGTAACTACTGGGTTACAAAAATCATTCATTTACAATCAGAGTAACTACTGGGTTACCAAACTCGTCCGTTTACAATCACAGTAACTACTGGTTTACAAAAAATCATCAATTTACAATCACAGTAACTACTGGGTTACAAAAAATCATCAATTTACAATCACAGTAACTACTGGGTTACAAAAAATCATCAATTTACAATCACAGTAACAACTGGGTTACAAAAATCATCCGTTTACAATCACAGTAACTACTGGGTTACAAAAAATCATCAATTTACAATCACAGTAACAACTGGGTTACACAAATCATTCATTTACAATCACAGTAACTACTGGGTTACAAAACTCGTCCGTATACAATCACAGTAACTACTGGGTTACAAAACTCGTCCGTATACAATCACAGTAACTACTGGGTTACAAAACTCGTCCGTATACAATCACAGTAACTACTGGGTTACAAACATCATCCGGTTACAATCACAGTAACTACTGGGTTACAAAAAATCAACAATTTACAATCACAGTAACTACTGGGTTACCAAACTCGTCCGTTTACAATCAGAGTAACTACTGGTTTACAAAAAATCATCAATTTACAATCACAGTAACTACTGGGTTACAAAAAATCATCAATTTACAATCACAGTAACTACTGGGTTACAAAAAATCATCAATTTACAATCACAGTAACAACTGGGTTACAAAAATCATCCGTTTACAATCACAGTAACTACTGGGTTACAAAAATCATTCATTTACAATCACAGTACCTACTGGGTTACAAAACTCGTCCGTATACAATCACAGTAACTACTGGGTTACAAAAATCATCCGTTTACAATCACAGTAATTACTGGGTTACAAAAATCATTCATTTACAATCACAGTAACTACTGGGTTACAAAACTCGTCCGTATACAATCACAGTAACTACTGGGTTACAAAACTCGTCCGTATACAATCACAGTAACTACTGGGTTACAAAACTCGTCCGTATACAATCACAGTAACTACTGGGTTACAAACATCATCCGGTTACAATCACAGTAACTACTGGGTTACAAAAAATCAACAATTTACAATCACAGTAACTACTGGGTTACCAAACTCGTCCGTTTACAATCACAGTAACTACTGGTTTACAAAAAATCATCAATTTACAATCACAGTAACTACTGGGTTACAAAAAATCATCAATTTACAATCACAGTAACTACTGGGTTACAAAAAATCATCAATTTACAATCACAGTAACAACTGGGTTACAAAAATCATCCGTTTACAATCACAGTAACTACTGGGTTACAAAAATCATTCATTTACAATCACAGTACCTACTGGGTTACAAAACTCGTCCGTATACAATCACAGTAACTACTGGGTTACAAAAATCAGCCGTTTACAATCACAGTAACTACTGGGTTACAAAAAATCATCAATTTACAATCACAGTAACTACTGGGTTACAAAACATCATCAATTTACAATCACAGTAACAACTGGGTTACAAAAATCATCCGTTTACAATCACAGTAACTACTGGGTTACAAAAATCATTCATTTACAATCACAGTACCTACTGGGTTACAAAACTCGTCCGTATACAATCACAGTAACTACTGGGTTACAAAAATCATTCATTTACAATCACAGTAACTACTGGGTTACAAAAATCATACGTTTACAATCACAGTAACTACTGGTTTACAAAAAATCATCCGTTTACAATCACAGTAACTACTGGGTTACAAAAAATCATCAATTTACAATCACAGTAACTACTGGGTTACAAAAATCATCCGGTTACAATCACAGTAACTACTGGGTTACAAAAAATCAACAATTTACAATCACAGTAACTACTGGGTTACAAAAATCATTCATTTACAATCAGAGTAACTACTGGGTTACCAAACTCGTCCGTTTACAATCACAGTAACTACTGGTTTACAAAAAATCATCAATTTACAATCACAGTAACTACTGGGTTACAAAAAATCATCAATTTACAATCACAGTAACTACTGGGTTACAAAAAATCATCAATTTACAATCACAGTAACAACTGGGTTACAAAAATCATCCGTTTACAATCACAGTAACTACTGGGTTACAAAAATCATTCATTTACAATCACAGTACCTACTGGGTTACAAACATCATTCATTTACAATCACAGTAACTACTGGTTGACAAAAAATCATCAATTTACAATCACAGTAACTACTGGGTTACAAAAAATCATCAATTTACAATCACAGTAACTACTGGGTTACAACAATCATACGTTTACAATCACAGTAACTACTGGGTTACAAAAAATCAACAATTTACAATCACAGTAACTACTGGGTTACCAAACTCGTCCGTTTACAATCACAGTAACTACTGGTTTACAAAAAATCATCAATTTACAATCACAGTAACTACTGGGTTACAAAAAATCATCAATTTACAATCACAGTAACTACTGGGTTACAAAAAATCATCAATTTACAATCACAGTAACAACTGGGTTACAAAAATCATCCGTTTACAATCACAGTAACTACTGGGTTACAAAAATCATTCATTTACAATCACAGTACCTACTGGGTTACAAAACTCGTCCGTATACAATCACAGTAACTACTGGGTTACAAAAATCAGCCGTTTACAATCACAGTAACTACTGGGTTACAAAAAATCATCAATTTACAATCACAGTAACTACTGGGTTACAAAACATCATCAATTTACAATCACAGTAACAACTGGGTTACAAAAATCATCCGTTTACAATCACAGTAACTACTGGGTTACAAAAATCATTCATTTACAATCACAGTACCTACTGGGTTACAAAACTCGTCCGTATACAATCACAGTAACTACTGGGTTACAAAAATCATTCATTTACAATCACAGTAACTACTGGGTTACAAAAATCATACGTTTACAATCACAGTAACTACTGGTTTACAAAAAATCATCCGTTTACAATCACAGTAACTACTGGGTTACAAAAAATCATCAATTTACAATCACAGTAACTACTGGGTTACAAAAATCATCCGGTTACAATCACAGTAACTACTGGGTTACAAAAAATCAACAATTTACAATCACAGTAACTACTGGGTTACAAAAATCATTCATTTACAATCAGAGTAACTACTGGGTTACCAAACTCGTCCGTTTACAATCACAGTAACTACTGGTTTACAAAAAATCATCAATTTACAATCACAGTAACTACTGGGTTACAAAAAATCATCAATTTACAATCACAGTAACTACTGGGTTACAAAAAATCATCAATTTACAATCACAGTAACAACTGGGTTACAAAAATCATCCGTTTACAATCACAGTAACTACTGGGTTACAAAAATCATTCATTTACAATCACAGTACCTACTGGGTTACAAACATCATTCATTTACAATCACAGTAACTACTGGTTGACAAAAAATCATCAATTTACAATCACAGTAACTACTGGGTTACAAAAAATCATCAATTTACAATCACAGTAACTACTGGGTTACAACAATCATACGTTTACAATCACAGTAACTACTGGTTTACAAAAAATCATCAATTTACAATCACAGTAACTACTGGGTTACAAAACTCGTCCGTATACAATCACAGTAACTACTGGGTTACAAAAATCATCCATTTACAATCACAGTAATTACTGGGTTACAAAAATCATTCATTTACAATCACAGTAACTACTGGGTTACAAAACTCGTCCGTATACAATCACAGTAACTACTGTGTTACAAAACTCGTCCGTATACAATCACAGTAACTACTGGGTTACAAAAATCATCCGGTTACAATCACAGTAACTACTGGGTTACAAAAAAATCAACAATTTACAATCACAGTAACTACTGGGTTACAAAAATCATTCATTTACAATCACAGTAACTACTGGGTTACCAAACTCGTCCGTTTACAATCACAGTAACTACTGGTTTACAAAAAATCATCAATTTACAATCACAGTAACTACTGGGTTACAAAAAATCATCAATTTACAATCACAGTAACTACTGGGTTACAACAATCATACGTTTACAATCACAGTAACTACTGGTTTACAAAAAATCATCAATTTACAATCACAGTAACTACTGGGTTACAAAAAATCATCAATTTACAATCACAGTAACTACTGGGTTACAAAAAATCATCAATTTACAATCACAGTAACTACTGGGTTACAAAAAATCATCAATTTACAATCACAGTAACAACTGGGTTACAAAAATCATCCGTTTACAATCACAGTAACTACTGGGTTACAAAAATCATTCATTTACAATCACAGTACCTACTGGGTTACAAAACTCGTCCGTATACAATCACAGTAACTACTGGGTTACAAAAATCATCCGTTTACAATCACAGTAACTACTGGGTTACAAAAAATCATCAATTTACAATCACAGTAACTACTGGGTTACAAAACATCATCAATTTACAATCACAGTAACAACTGGGTTACAAAAATGATCCGTTTACAATCACAGTAACTACTGGGTTACAAAAATCATTCATTTACAATCACAGTACCTACTGGGTTACAAAACTCGTCCGTTTACAATCACAGTAACTACTGGGTTACAAACATCATTCATTTACAATCACAGTAACTACTGGTTGACAAAAAATCATCAATTTATAATCACAGTAACTACTGGGTTACAAAAAATCATCAATTTACAATCACAGTAATTACTGGGTTACAAAAATCATTCATTTACAATCACAGTAACTACTGGGTTACAAAACTCGTCCGTATACAATCACAGTAACTACTGGGTTACAAAACTCGTCCGTATACAATCACAGTAACTACTGGGTTACAAAAATCATTCATTTACAATCACAGTACCTACTGGGTTACAAACATCATTCATTTACAATCACAGTAACTACTGGCTCACAAAATTATCAATTTACAATCACAGTAACTACTGGGTTACAACAATCATACGTTTACAATCACAGTAACTACTGGTTTACAAAAAATCATCCGTTTACAATCACATTAACTACTGGGTTACAAAAATCATTCATTTACAATCACAGTACCTACTGGGTTACAAAACTCGTCCGTATACAAAAACAGTAACTACTGGGTTACAAAAATCATCCGTTTACAATCACAGTAACTACTGGGTTACAAAAAATCATCAATTTACAATCACAGTAACTACTGGGTTACAAAACATCATCAATTTACAATCACAGTAACAACTGGGTTACAAAAATCATCCGTTTACAATCACAGTAACTACTGGGTTACAAAAATCATTCATTTACAATCACAGTACCTACTTGGTTACAAAACTCGTCCGTATACAATCACAGTAACTACTGGGTTACAAAAATCATTCATTTACAATCACAGTAACTACTGGGTTACAAAAAATCATACGTTTACAATCACAGTAACTACTGGTTTACAAAAAATCATCCGTTTACAATCACAGTAACTACTGGGTTACAAAAAATCATCAATTTACAATCACAGTAACTACTGGGTTACAAAAAATCATCAATTTACAATCACAGTAACTACTGGGTTACAAAAAATCATCAATTTACAATCACAGTAACAACTGGGTTACAAAAATCATCCGTTTACAATCACAGTAACTACTGGGTTACAAAAATCATTCATTTACAATCACAGTACCTACTGGGTTACAAAACTCGTCCGTATACAATCACAGTAACTACTGGGTTACAAAAATCATCCGTTTACAATCACAGTAACTACTGGGTTACAAAAAATCATCAATTTACAATCACAGTAACTACTGGGTTACAAAACATCATCAATTTACAATCACAGTAACAACTGGGTTACAAAAATGATCCGTTTACAATCACAGTAACTACTGGGTTACAAAAATCATTCATTTACAATCACAGTACCTACTGGGTTACAAAACTCGTCCGTTTACAATCACAGTAACTACTGGGTTACAAACATCATTCATTTACAATCACAGTAACTACTGGTTGACAAAAAATCATCAATTTACAATCACAGTAACTACTGGGTTACAAAAAATCATCAATTTACAATCACAGTAATTACTGGGTTACAAAAATCATTCATTTACAATCACAGTAACTACTGGGTTACAAAACTCGTCCGTATACAATCACAGTAACTACTGGGTTACAAAACTCGTCCGTATACAATCACAGTAACTACTGGGTTACAAAAATCATTCATTTACAATCACAGTACCTACTGGGTTACAAACATCATTCATTTACAATCACAGTAACTACTGGTTGACAAAAAATCATCAATTCACAATCACAGTAACTACTGGGTTACAAAAAATCATCAATTTACAATCACAGTAACTACTGGGTTACAACAATCATACGTTTACAATCACAGTAACTACTGGTTTACAAAAAATCATCAATTTACAATCACAGTAACTACTGGGTTACAAAACTCGTCCGTATACAATCACAGTAACTACTGGGTTACACAAATCATCCATTTACAATCACAGTAATTACTGGGTTACAAATATCATTCATTTACAATCACAGTAACTACTGGGTTACAAAACTCGTCCGTATACAATCACAGTAACTACTGGGTTACAAAACTCGTCCGTATACAATCACAGTAACTACTGGGTTACAAAAAATCAACAATTTACAATCACAGTAACTACAGGGTTACACAAATCATTCATTTACAATCACAGTAACTACTGGGTTACCAAACTCGTCCGTTTACAATCACAGTAACTACTGGGTTACAAACATCATTCATTTACAATCACAGTAACTACTGGGTTACCAAACTCGTCCGTTTACAATCACAGTAACTACTGGGTTACAAACATCATTCATTTACAATCACAGTAACTACTGGCTCACAAAATTATCAATTTACAATCACAGTAACTACTGGGTTACAACAATCATACGTTTACAATCACAGTAACTACTGGTTTACAAAAAATCATCCGTTTACAATCACATTAACTACTGGGTTACAAAAATCATTCATTTACAATCACAGTACCTACTGGGTTACAAAACTCGTCCGTATACAAAAACAGTAACTACTGGGTTACAAAAATCATCCGTTTACAATCACAGTAACTACTGGGTTACAAAAAATCATCAATTTACAATCACAGTAACTACTGGGTTACAAAACATCATCAATTTACAATCACAGTAACAACTGGGTTACAAAAATCATCCGTTTACAATCACAGTAACTACTGGGTTACAAAAATCATTCATTTACAATCACAGTACCTACTTGGTTACAAAACTCGTCCGTATACAATCACAGTAACTACTGGGTTACAAAAATCATTCATTTACAATCACAGTAACTACTGGTTTACAAAAAATCATCCGTTTACAATCACAGTAACTACTGGGTTACAAAAAATCATCAATTTACAATCACAGTAACTACTGGGTTACAAAAATCATCCGGTTACAATCACAGTTACTACTGGGTTACAAAAAATCAACAATTTACAATCACAGTAACTACTGGGTTACAAAAATCATTCATTTACAATCACAGTAACTACTGGGTTACCAAACTCGTCCGTTTACAATCACAGTAACTACTGGTTTACAAAAAATCATCAATTTACAATCACAGTAACTACTGGGTTACAAAAAATCATCAATTTACAATCACAGTAACTACTGGGTTACAAAAAATCATCAATTTACAATCACAGTAACTACTGGGTTACAAAAATCATCCGTTTACAATCACAGTAACTACTCGGTTACAAAAATCATTCATTTACAATCACAGTACCTAATGGGTTAGAAAAATCATCCGTTTACAATCACAGTAACTACTGGGTTACAAAAAATCATCAATTTACAATCACAGTAACTACTGGGTTACAAAACATCATCAATTTACAATCACAGTAACAACTGGGTTACAAAAATCATCCATTTACAATCACAGTAATTACTGGGTTACAAAAATCATTCATTTACAATCACAGTAACTACTGGGTTACAAAACTCGTCCGTATACAATCACAGTAACTACTGGGTTACAAAAATCATCCGGTTACAATCACAGTAACTACTGGGTTACAAAAAATCAACAATTTACAATCACAGTAACTACTGGGTTACAAAAATCATTCATTTACAATCACAGTAACTACTGGGTTACCAAACTCGTCCGTTTACAATCACAGTAACTACTGGTTTACAAAAAATCATCAATTTACAATCACAGTAACTACTGGGTTACAAAAAATCATCAATTTACAATCACAGTAACTACTGGGTTACAAAAAATCATCAATTTACAATCACAGTAACAACTGGGTTACAAAAATCATCCGTTTACAATCACAGTAACTACTGGGTTACAAAAATCATTCATTTACAATCACAGTACCTACTGGTTGACAAAAAATCATCAATTTACAATCACAGTAACTACTGGGTTACAAAAAATCATCAATTTACAATCACAGTAACTACTGGGTTACAAAAAATCATCAATTTACAATCACAGTAACTACTGGGTTACAAAACATCATCAATTTACAATCACAGTAACAACTGGGTTACAAAAATCATCCGTTTACAATCACAGTAACTACTGGGTTATAAAAATCATTCATTTACAATCACAGTACCTACTGGGTTACAAAACTAGTCCGTATACAATCACAGTAACTACTGGGTTACAAAAATCATACGTTTACAATCACAGTAACTAGTGGTTTACAAAAAATCATCCGTTTACAATCACAGTAACTACTGGGTTACAAAAAATCATCAATTTACAATCACAGTAACTACTGGGTTACAAAAATCATCCGGTTACAATCACAGTAACTACTGGGTTACAAAAAATCAACAATTTACAATCACAGTAACTACTGGGTTACAAAAATCATTCATTTACAATCACAGTAACTACTGGGTTACCAAACTCGTCCGTTTACAATCACAGTAACTACTGGTTTACAAAAAATCATCAATTTACAATCACAGTAACTACTGGGTTACAAAAAATCATCAATTTACAATCACAGTAACTACTGGGTTACAAAAAATCATCAATTTACAATCACAGTAACTACTGGGTTACAAAAATCATCCGTTTACAATCACAGTAACTACTGGGTTACAAAAATCATTCATTTACAATCACAGTACCTACTGGTTGACAAAAAATCATCAATTTACAATCACAGTAACTACTGGGTTACAAAAAATCATCAATTTACAATCACAGTAACTACTGGGTTACAAAAAATCATCAATTTACAATCACAGTAACTACTGGGTTACAAAACATCATCAATTTACAATCACAGTAACAACCGGGTTACAAAAATCATCCGTTTACAATCACAGTAACTACTGGGTTATAAAAAATCATCAATTTACAATCACAGTAACTACTGGGTTACAAAAAATCATCAATTTACAATCACAGTAACTACTGGGTTACAAAACATCATCAATTTACAATCACAGTAACAACTGGGTTACAAAACTAGTCCGTATACAATCACAGTAACTACTGGGTTACAAAAATCATCCGTTTACAATCACAGTAACTACTGGGTTACAAAAAATCATCAATTTACAATCACAGTAACTACTGGGTTACAAAAATCATCCGTTTACAATCACAGTAACTACTGGGTTACAAACATCATTCATTTACAATCACAGTAACTACTGGTTGACAAAAAATCATCAATTTACGATCACAGTAACTGCTGGGTTACAACAATCATACGTTTACAATCACAGTAACTACTGGTTTACAAAAAATCATCAATTTACAATCACAGTAACTACTGGGTTACAAAACTCGTCCGTATACAATCACAGTAACTACTGGGTTACAAAAATCATCCGGTTACAATCACAGTAACTACTGGGTTACAAAAAATCAACAATTTACAATCACAGTAACTACTGGGTTACAAAAATCATTCATTTACAATCACAGTAACTACTGGGTTACCAAACTCGTCCGTTTACAATCACAGTAACTACTGGTTTACAAAAAATCATCAATTTACAATCACAGTAACTACTGGGTTACAAAAAATCATCAATTTACAATCACATTAACAACTGGGTTACAAAAATCATCCGTTTACAATCACAGTAACTACTGGGTTACAAAAATCATTCATTTACAATCACAGTACCTACTGGTTGACAAAAAATCATCAATTTACAATCACAGTAACTACTGGGTTACAAAAAATCATCAATTTACAATCACAGTAACTACTGGGTTACAAAAAATCATCAATTTACAATCACAGTAACTACTGGGTTACAAAACATCATCAATTTACAATCACAGTAACAACTGGGTTACAAAAATCATCCGTTTACAATCACAGTAACTACTGGGTTATAAAAATCATTCATTTACAATCACAGTACCTACTGGGTTACAAAACTAGTCCGTATACAATCACAGTAACTACTGGGTTACAAAAATCATCCGTTTACAATCACAGTAACTACTGGGTTACAAAAAATCATCAATTTACAATCACAGTAACTACTGGGTTACAAAAATCATCCGTTTACAATCACAGTAACTACTGGATTACAAACATCATTCATTTACAATCACAGTAACTACTGGTTGACAAAAAATCATCAATTTACGATCACAGTAACTACTGGGTTACAACAATCATACGTTTACAATCACAGTAACTACTGGTTTACAAAAAATCATCAATTTACAATCACAGTAACTACTGGGTTACAAAACTCGTCCGTATACAATCACAGTAACTACTGGGTTACAAAAATCATCCGGTTACAATCACAGTAACTACTGGGTTACAAAAAAATCAACAATTTACAATCACAGTAACTACTGGGTTACAAAAATCATTCATTTACAATCACAGTAACTACTGGGTTACCAAACTCGTCCGTTTACAATCACAGTAAATACTGGTTTACAAAAAATCATCAATTTACAATCACAGTAACTACTGGGTTACAAAAAATCATCAATTTACAATCACAGTAACTACTGGGATACAAAAAATCATCAATTTACAATCACAGTAACAACTGGGTTACAAAAATCATCCGTTTACAATCACAGTAACTACTGGGTTACAAAAATCATTCATTTACAATCACAGTACCTACTGGGTTACAAAACTCGTCCGTATACAATCACAGTAACTACTGGGTTACAAAAATCATCCGTTTACAATCACAGTAACTACTGGGTTACAAAAAATCATCAATTTACAATCACAGTAACTACTGGGTTACAAAACATCATCAATTTACAATCACAGTAACAACTGGGTTACAAAAATCATCCGTTTACAATCACAGTAACTACTGGGTTACAAAAATCATTCATTTACAATCACAGTACCTACTGGGTTACAAAACTCGTCCGTATACAATCACAGTAACTACTGGGTTACAAAAATCATCCGTTTACAATCACAGTAACTACTGGGTTACAAAAAATCATCAATTTACAATCACAGTAACTACTGGGTTACAAAAATCATCCGTTTACAATCACAGTAACTACTGGGTTACAAACATCATTCATTTACAATCACAGTAACTACTGGTTGACAAAAAATTATCAATTTACAATCACAGTAACTACTGGGTTACAACAATCATACGTTTACAATCACAGTAACTACTGGTTTACAAAAAATCATCAATTTACAATCACAGTAACTACTGGGTTACAAAACTCGTCCGTATACAATCACAGTAACTACTGCGTTACAAAAATCATCCGGTTACAATCACAGTAACTACTGGGTTACAAAAAAATCAACAATTTACAATCACAGTAACTACTGGGTTACAAAAATCATTCATTTACAATCACAGTAACTACTGGGTTACCAAACTCGTCCGTTTACAATCACAGTAACTACTGGTTTACAAAAAATCATCAATTTACAATCACAGTAACTACTGGGTTACAAAAAATCATCAATTTACAATTACAGTAACAACTGGGTTACAAAAATCATCCGTTTACAATCACAGTAACTACTGGGTTACAAAAATCATTCATTTACAATCACAGTACCTAATGGGTTACAAAAATCATCCGTTTACAATCACAGTAACTACTGGGTTACAAAAAATCATCAATTTACAATCACAGTAACTACTGGGTTACAAAAAATCATCAATTTACAATCACAGTAACTACTGGGTTACAAAACATCATCAATTTACAATCACAGTAACAACTGGGTTACAAAAATCATCCGTTTACAATCACAGTAACTACTGGGTTACAAAAATCATTCATTTACAATCACAGTACCTACTGGGTTACAAAACTCGTCCGTATACAATCACAGTAACTACTGGGTTACAAAAATCATCCGTTTACAATCACAGTAACTACTGGGTTACAAAAAATCATCAATTTACAATCACAGTAACTACTGGGTTACAAAAATCATCCGTTTACAATCACAGTAACTACTGGGTTACAAACATCATTCATTTACAATCACAGTAACTACTGGTTGACAAAAAATCATCAATTTACAATCACAGTAACTACTGGGTTACAACAATCATACGTTTACAATCACAGTAACTACTGGTTTACAAAAAATCATCAATTTACAATCACAGTAACTACTGGGTTACAAAACTCGTCCGTATACAATCACAGTAACTACTGGGTTACAAAAATCATCCGGTTACAATCACAGTAACTACTGGGTTACAAAAAAATCAACAATTTACAATCACAGTAACTACTGGGTTACAAAAATCATTCATTTACAATCACAGTAACTACTGGGTTACCAAACTCGTCCGTTTACAATCACAGTAACTACTGGTTTACAAAAAATCATCAATTTACAATCACAGTAACTACTGGGTTACAAAACATCATCAATTTACAATCACAGTAACTACTGGGTTACAAAAAATCATCAATTTACAATCACAGTAACAACTGGGTTACAAAAATCATCCGTTTACAATCACAGTAACTACTGGGTTACAAAAATCATTCATTTACAATCACAGTACCTAATGGGTTACAAAAGTCGTCCGTATACAATCACAGTAACTACTGGGTTACAAAATTCATCCGTTTACAATCACAGTAACTACTGGGTTACAAAAAATCATCAATTTACAATCACAGTAACTACTGGGTTACAAAAAATCATCAATTTACAATCACAGTAACTACTGGGTTACAAAACATCATCAATTTACAATCACAGTAACAACTGGGTTACAAAAATCATCCGTTTACAATCACAGTAACTACTGGGTTACAAAAATCATTCATTTACAATCACAGTACCTACTGGGTTACAAAACTCGTCCGTATACAATCACAGTAACTACTGGGTTACAAAAATCATCCGTTTACAATCACAGTAACTACTGGGTTACAAAAAATCATCAATTTACAATCACAGTAACTACTGGGTTACAAAAAATCATCAATTTACAATCACAGTAACTACTGGGTTACAACAATCATACTTTTACAATCACAGTAACTACTGGTTTACAAAAAATCATCAATTTACAATCACAGTAACTACTGGTTTACAAAACTCGTCCGTATACAATCACAGTAACTACTGGTTTACAAAACTCGTCCGTATACAATCACAGTAACTACTGGGTTAAAAAACTCGTCCGTATACAATCACAGTAACTACTGGGTTACAAAAATCATCCGGTTACAATCACAGTAACTACTGGGTTACAAAAAATCAACAATTTACAATCACAGTAACTACTGGGTTACAAAAATCATTCATTTACAATCACAGTAACTACTGGGTTACCAAACTCGTCCGTTTACAATCACAGTAACTACTGGTTTACAAAAAATCATCAATTTACAATCACAGTAACTACTGGGTTACAAAAAATCATCAATTTACAATCACAGTAACTACTGGGTTACAAAACATCATCAATTTACAATCACAGTAACAACTGGGTTACAAAAATCATCCGTTTACAATCACAGTAACTACTGGGTTACAGAACTCGTCCGTATACAATCACAGTAACTACTGGGTTACAAAAATCATTCATTTACAATCACAGTAACTACTGGGTTACAAAACTCGCCCGTTTACAATCACAGTAACTACTGGGTTACAAAAAATCATCAATTTACAATCACAGTAACTACTGGGTTACAACAATCATACGTTTACAATCACAGTAACTACTGGTTTACAAAAAATCATCAATTTACAATCACAGTAACTACTGGGTTACCAAACTCGTCCGTATACAATCACAGTAACTACTGGTTTACAAAAAATCATCAATTTACAATCACAGTAACTACTGGGTTACAAAAAATGATCAATTTACAATCACAGTTAGAACTGGGTTACAAAAATCATCCGTTTACAATCACAGTAACTACTGTGTTACAAAAATCATTCATTTACAATCACAGTACCTACTGGGTTACAAAACTCGTCCTTATACAATCACAGTAACTACTGGGTTACAAAAATCATCCGTTTACAATCACAGTAACTACTGGGTTACAAAAAATCATCAATTTACAATCACAGTAACTACTGGGTTACAAAACATCATCAATTTACAATCACAGTAACAACTGGGTTACAAAAATCATCCGTTTACAATCACAGTAACTACTGGGTTACAAAAATCATTCATTTACAATCACAGTACCTACTGGGTTACAAAACTCGTCCGTATACAATCACAGTAACTACTGGGCTACAAAAATCATCCGTTTACAATCACAGTAACTACTGGGTTACAGAACTCGTCCGTATACAATCACAGTAACTACTGGGTTACAAAAATCATTCATTTACAATCACAGTAACTACTGGGTTACAAAACTCGCCCGTTTACAATCACAGTAACTACTGGGTTACAAAAAATCATCAATTTACAATCACAGTAACTACTGGGTTACAACAATCATACGTTTACAATCACAGTAACTACTGGTTTACAAAAAATCATCAATTTACAATCACAGTAACTACTGGGTTACCAAACTCGTCCGTATACAATCACAGTAACTACTGGTTTACAAAAAATCATCAATTTACAATCACAGTAACTACTGGGTTACAAAAAATCATCAATTTACAATCACAGTAACTACTGGGTTACAAAAAATGATCAATTTACAATCACAGTTAGAACTGGGTTACAAAAATCATCCGTTTACAATCACAGTAACTACTGGGTTACAAAAAATCATCAATTTACAATCACAGTAACTACTGGGTTACAAAACATCATCAATTTACAATCACAGTAACAACTGGGTTACAAAAATCATCCGTTTACAATCACAGTAACTACTGGGTTACAAAAATCATTCATTTACAATCACAGTACCTACTGGGTTACAAAACTCGTCCGTATACAATCACAGTAACTACTGGGTTACAAAAATCATCCGTTTACAATCACAGTAACTACTGGGTTACAAAAAATCATCAATTTACAATCACAGTAACTACTGGGTTACAAAAATCATCCGTTTACAATCACAGTAACTACTGGGTTACAAACATCATTCATTTACAATCACAGTAACTACTGGTTGACAAAAAATCATCAATTTACAATCACAGTAACTACTGGGTTACAACAATCATACGTTTACAATCACAGTAACTACTGGTTTACAAAAAATCATCAATTTACAATCACAGTAACTACTGGGTTACAAAACTCGTCCGTATACAATCACAGTAACTACTGGGTTACAAAAATCATCCGGTTACAATCACAGTAACTACTGGGTTACAAAAAAATCAACAATTTACAATCACAGTAACTACTGGGTTACAAAAATCATTCATTTACAATCACAGTAACTACTGGGTTACCAAACTCGTCCGTTTACAATCACAGTAACTACTGGTTTACAAAAAATCATCAATTTACAATCACAGTAACAACTGGGTTACAAAAATCATCCGTTTACAATCACAGTAACTACTGGGTTACAAAAATCATTCATTTACAATCACAGTACCTAATGGGTTACAAAAGTCGTCCGTATACAATCACAGTAACTACTGGGTTACAAAATTCATCCGTTTACAATCACAGTAACTACTGGGTTACAAAAAATCATCAATTTACAATCACAGTAACTACTGGGTTACAAAAAATCATCAATTTACAATCACAGTAACTACTGGGTTACAAAACATCATCAATTTACAATCACAGTAACAACTGGGTTACAAAAATCATCCGTTTACAATCACAGTAACTACTGGGTTACAAAAATCATTCATTTACAATCACAGTACCTACTGGGTTACAAAACTCGTCCGTATACAATCACAGTAACTACTGGGTTACAAAAATCATCCGTTTACAATCACAGTAACTACTGGGTTACAAAAAATCATCAATTTACAATCACAGTAACTACTGGGTTACAAAAAATCATCAATTTACAATCACAGTAACTACTGGGTTACAACAATCATACTTTTACAATCACAGTAACTACTGGTTTACAAAAAATCATCAATTTACAATCACAGTAACTACTGGTTTACAAAACTCGTCCGTATACAATCACAGTAACTACTGGGTTACAAAAATCATCCATTTACAATCACAGTAATTACTGGGTTACAAAAATCATTCATTTACAATCACAGTAACTACTGGGTTACAAAACTCGTCCGTATACAATCACAGTAACTACTGGGTTAAAAAACTCGTCCGTATACAATCACAGTAACTACTGGGTTACAAAAATCATCCGGTTACAATCACAGTAACTACTGGGTTACAAAAAATCAACAATTTACAATCACAGTAACTACTGGGTTACAAAAATCATTCATTTACAATCACAGTAACTACTGGGTTACCAAACTCGTCCGTTTACAATCACAGTAACTACTGGTTTACAAAAAATCATCAATTTACAATCACAGTAACTACTGGGTTACAAAAAATCATCAATTTACAATCACAGTAACTACTGGGTTACAAAACATCATCAATTTACAATCACAGTAACAACTGGGTTACAAAAATCATCCGTTTACAATCACAGTAACTACTGGGTTACAGAACTCGTCCGTATACAATCACAGTAACTACTGGGTTACAAAAATCATTCATTTACAATCACAGTAACTACTGGGTTACAAAACTCGCCCGTTTACAATCACAGTAACTACTGGGTTACAAAAAATCATCAATTTACAATCACAGTAACTACTGGGTTACAACAATCATACGTTTACAATCACAGTAACTACTGGTTTACAAAAAATCATCAATTTACAATCACAGTAACTACTGGGTTACCAAACTCGTCCGTATACAATCACAGTAACTACTGGTTTACAAAAAATCATCAATTTACAATCACAGTAACTACTGGGTTACAAAAAATGATCAATTTACAATCACAGTTAGAACTGGGTTACAAAAATCATCCGTTTACAATCACAGTAACTACTGTGTTACAAAAATCATTCATTTACAATCACAGTACCTACTGGGTTACAAAACTCGTCCTTATACAATCACAGTAACTACTGGGTTACAAAAATCATCCGTTTACAATCACAGTAACTACTGGGTTACAAAAAATCATCAATTTACAATCACAGTAACTACTGGGTTACAAAACATCATCAATTTACAATCACAGTAACAACTGGGTTACAAAAATCATCCGTTTACAATCACAGTAACTACTGGGTTACAAAAATCATTCATTTACAATCACAGTACCTACTGGGTTACAAAACTCGTCCGTATACAATCACAGTAACTACTGGGCTACAAAAATCATCCGTTTACAATCACAGTAACTACTGGGTTACAGAACTCGTCCGTATACAATCACAGTAACTACTGGGTTACAAAAATCATTCATTTACAATCACAGTAACTACTGGGTTACAAAACTCGCCCGTTTACAATCACAGTAACTACTGGGTTACAAAAAATCATCAATTTACAATCACAGTAACTACTGGGTTACAACAATCATACGTTTACAATCACAGTAACTACTGGTTTACAAAAAATCATCAATTTACAATCACAGTAACTACTGGGTTACCAAACTCGTCCGTATACAATCACAGTAACTACTGGTTTACAAAAAATCATCAATTTACAATCACAGTAACTACTGGGTTACAAAAAATCATCAATTTACAATCACAGTAACTACTGGGTTACAAAAAATGATCAATTTACAATCACAGTTAGAACTGGGTTACAAAAATCATCCGTTTACAATCACAGTAACTACTGTGTTACAAAAATCATTCATTTACAATCACAGTACCTACTGGGTTACAAAACTCGTCCTTATACAATCACAGTAACTACTGGGTTACAAAAATCATCCGTTTACAATCACAGTAACTACTGGGTTACAAAAAATCATCAATTTACAATCACAGTAACTACTGGGTTACAAAACATCATCAATTTACAATCACAGTAACAACTGGGTTACAAAAATCATCCGTTTACAATCACAGTAACTACTGGGTTACAAAAATCATTCATTTACAATCACAGTAACTACTGGGTTACAAAAAATCATCAATTTACAATCACAGTAACTACTGGGTTACAAAAAATCATCAATTTACAATCACAGTAACTACTGGGTTACAACAATCATACGTTTACAATCACAGTAACTACTGGTTTACAAAAAATCATCAATTTACAATCACAGTAACTACTGGTTTACAAAACTCGTCCGTATACAATCACAGTAACTACTGGGTTACAAAACATCATCAATTTACAATCACAGTAACAACTGGGTTACAAAAATCATCCGTTTACAATCACAGTAACTACTGGGTTATAAAAATCATTCATTTACAATCACAGTACCTACTGGGTTACAAAACTCGTCCGTATACAATCACAGTAACTACTGGGTTACAAAAATCATCCGGTTACAATCACAGTAACTACTGGGTTACAAAAAAATCAACAATTTACAATCACAGTAACTACTGGGTTACAAAAATCATTCATTTACAATCACAGTAACTACTGGGTTACCAAACTCGTCCGTTTACAATCACAGTAAATACTGGTTTACAAAAAATCATCAATTTACAATCACAGTACCTACTGGGTTACAAAACTCGTCCTTATACAATCACAGTAACTACTGGGTTACAAAAATCATCCGTTTACAATCACAGTAACTACTGGGTTACAAAAAATCATCAATTTACAATCACAGTAACTACTGGGTTACAAAAAATCATCAATTTACAATCACAGTAACTACTGGGTTACAAAACATCATCAATTTACAATCACAGTAACAACTGGGTTACAAAAATCATCCGTTTACAATCACAGTAACTACTGGGTTACAAAAATCATTCATTTACAATCACAGTACCTACTGGGTTACAAAACTCGTCCGTATACAATCACAGTAACTACTGGGTTACAAAAATCATCCGTTTACAATCACAGTAACTACTGGGTTACAAAAAATCATCAATTTACAATCACAGTAACTACTGGGTTACAAAAAATCATCAATTTACAATCACAGTAACTACTGGGTTACAACAATCATACGTTTACAATCACAGTAACTACTGGTTTACAAAAAATCATCAATTTACAATCACAGTAACTACTGGGTTACAAAACTCGTCCGTATACAATCACAGTAACTACTGGGTTACAAAAATCATCCGTTTACAATCACAGTAACTACTGGGTTACAAAAAATCATCAATTTACAATCACAGTAACTACTGGTTTACAAAACTCGTCCGTATACAATCACAGTAACTACTGGGTTACAAAACATCATCAATTTACAATCACAGTAACAACTGGGTTACAAAAATCATCCGTTTACAATCACAGTAACTACTGGGTTATAAAAATCATTCATTTACAATCACAGTACCTACTGGGTTACAAAACTCGTCCGTATACAATCACAGTAACTACTGGGTTACAAAAATCATCCGGTTACAATCACAGTAACTACTGGGTTACAAAAAAATCAACAATTTACAATCACAGTAACTACTGGGTTACAAAAATCATTCATTTACAATCACAGTAACTACTGGGTTACCAAACTCGTCCGTTTACAATCACAGTAAATACTGGTTTACAAAAAATCATCAATTTACAATCACAGTACCTACTGGGTTACAAAACTCGTCCTTATACAATCACAGTAACTACTGGGTTACAAAAATCATCCGTTTACAATCACAGTAACTACTGGGTTACAAAAAATCATCAATTTACAATCACAGTAACTACTGGGTTACAAAAAATCATCAATTTACAATCACAGTAACTACTGGGTTACAAAACATCATCAATTTACAATCACAGTAACAACTGGGTTACAAAAATCATCCGTTTACAATCACAGTAACTACTGGGTTACAAAAATCATTCATTTACAATCACAGTACCTACTGGGTTACAAAACTCGTCCGTATACAATCACAGTAACTACTGGGTTACAAAAATCATCCGTTTACAATCACAGTAACTACTGGGTTACAAAAAATCATCAATTTACAATCACAGTAACTACTGGGTTACAAAAAATCATCAATTTACAATCACAGTAACTACTGGGTTACAACAATCATACGTTTACAATCACAGTAACTACTGGTTTACAAAAAATCATCAATTTACAATCACAGTAACTACTGGGTTACAAAACTCGTCCGTATACAATCACAGTAACTACTGGGTTACAAAAATCATCCGGTTACAATCACAGTAACTACTGGGATACAAACAAAACAACAATTTACAATCACAGTAACTACTGGGTTACAAAAATCATTCATTTACAATCACAGTAACTACTGGGTTACCAAACTCGTCCGTTTACAATCACAGTAACTACTGGTTTACAAAAAATAATCAATTTACAATCACAGTAACTACTGGGTTACAAAAAAATCATCAATTTACAATCACAGTAACTACTGGGTTACAAAAATCATCCGTTTACAATCACAGTAACTACTGGGTTATAAAAATCATTCATTTACAATCACAGTACCTACTGGGTTACAAAACTCGTCCGTATACAATCACAGTAACTACTGGGTTACAAAAATCATCCGTTTACAATCACAGTAACTACTGGGTTACAAAAAATCATCAATTTACAATCACAGTAACTACTGGGTTACAAAAATCATCCGTTTACAATCACAGTAACTACTGGGTTACAAACATCATTCATTTACAATCACAGTAACTACTGGTTGACAAAAAATCATCAATTTACAATCACAGTAACTACTGGGTTACAACAATCATACGTTTACAATCACAGTAACTACTGGTTTACAAAAAATCATCAATTTACAATCACAGTAACTACTGGGTTACAAAACTCGTCCGTATACAATCACAGTAACTACTGGGTTACAAAAATCATCCGGTTACAATCACAGTAACTACTGGGTTACAAAAAAATCAACAATTTACAATCACAGTAACTTCTGGGTTACAAAAATCATTCATTTACAATCACAGTAACTACTGGGTTACCAAACTCGTCCGTTTACAATCACAGTAACTACTGGTTTACAAAAAATCATCAATTTACAATCACAGTACCTACTGGGTTACAAAACTCGTCCTTATACAATCACAGTAACTACTGGGTTACAAAAATCATCCGTTTACAATCACAGTAACTACTGGGTTACAAAAAATCATCAATTTACAATCACAGTAACTACTGGGTTACAAAAAATCATCAATTTACAATCACAGTAACTACTGGGTTACAAAACATCATCAATTTACAATCACAGTAACAACTGGGTTACAAAAATCATCCGTTTACAATCACAGTAACTACTGGGTTACAAAAATCATTCATTTACAATCACAGTACCTACTGGGTTACAAAACTCGTCCGTATACAATCACAGTAACTACTGGGTTACAAAAATCATCCGTTTACAATCACAGTAACTACTGGGTTACAAAAAATCATCAATTTACAATCACAGTAACTACTGGGTTACAAAAAATCATCAATTTACAATCACAGTAACTACTGGGTTACAACAATCATACGTTTACAATCACAGTAACTACTGGTTTACAAAAAATCATCAATTTACAATCACAGTAACTACTGGGTTACAAAACTCGTCCGTATACAATCACAGTAACTACTGGGTTACAAAAATCATCCGGTTACAATCACAGTAACTACTGGGATACAAACAAAACAACAATTTACAATCACAGTAACTACTGGGTTACAAAAATCATTCATTTACAATCACAGTAACTACTGGGTTACCAAACTCGTCCGTTTACAATCACAGTAACTACTGGTTTACAAAAAATAATCAATTTACAATCACAGTAACTACTGGGTTACAAAAAAATCATCAATTTACAATCACAGTAACTACTGGGTTACAAAAATCATCCGTTTACAATCACAGTAACTACTGGGTTATAAAAATCATTCATTTACAATCACAGTACCTACTGGGTTACAAAACTCGTCCGTATACAATCACAGTAACTACTGGGTTACAAAAATCATCCGTTTACAATCACAGTAACTACTGGGTTACAAAAAATCATCAATTTACAATCACAGTAACTACTGGGTTACAAAAATCATCCGTTTACAATCACAGTAACTACTGGGTTACAAACATCATTCATTTACAATCACAGTAACTACTGGTTGACAAAAAATCATCAATTTACAATCACAGTAACTACTGGGTTACAACAATCATACGTTTACAATCACAGTAACTACTGGTTTACAAAAAATCATCAATTTACAATCACAGTAACTACTGGGTTACAAAACTCGTCCGTATACAATCACAGTAACTACTGGGTTACAAAAATCATCCGGTTACAATCACAGTAACTACTGGGTTACAAAAAAATCAACAATTTACAATCACAGTAACTTCTGGGTTACAAAAATCATTCATTTACAATCACAGTAACTACTGGGTTACCAAACTCGTCCGTTTACAATCACAGTAAATACTGGTTTACAAAAAATCATCAATTTACAATCACAGTAACTACTGGGTTACAAAAAATCATCAATTTACAATCACAGTAACTACTGGGTTACAAAACATCATCAATTTACAATCACAGTAACAACTGGGTTACAAAAATCAGTCATTTACAATCACAGTAACTACTGGGTTACAAAAATCATTCATTTACAATCACAGTAACTACTGGGTTACAAAACTCGTCCGTATACAATCACAGTAACTACTGGTTTACAATACTCGTCCGTATACAATCACAGTAACTACTGGGTTACAAAAATCATCCGGTTACAATCACAGTAACAACTGGGTTACAAAAATCATCCGTTTACAATCACAGTAACTACTGGGTTATAAAAATCATTCATTTACAATCACAGTACCTACTGGGTTACAAAACTCGTCCGTATACAATCACAGTAACTACTGGGTTACAAAAATCATCCGTTTACAATCACAGTAACTACTGGGTTACAAAAAATCATCAATTTACAATCACAGTAACTACTGGGTTACAACAATCATACGTTTACAATCACAGTAACTACTGGTTTACAAAAAATCATCAATTTACAATCACAATAACTACTGGTTTACAAAACTCGTCCGTATACAATCACAGTAACTACTGGGTTACAAAACATCATCAATTTACAATCACAGTAACAACTGGGTTACAAAAATCATCCGTTTACAATCACAGTAACTACTGGGTTATAAAAATCATTCATTTACAATCACAGTAACTACTGGTTGACAAAAAATCATCAATTTACAATCACAGTAACTACTGGGTAACAACAATCATACGTTTACAATCACAGTAACTACTGGTTTACAAAAAATCATCAATTTACAATCACAGTAACTACTGGGTTACAAAACTCGTCCGTTTACAATCACAGTAACTACTGGGTTACAAAAATCATCCGGTTACAATCACAGTAACTACTGGGTTACAAAAAAATCAACAATTTACAATCACAGTAACTTCTGGGTTACAAAAATCATTCATTTACAATCACAGTAACTACTGGGTTACCAAACTCGTCCGTTTACAATCACAGTAAATACTGGTTTACAAAAAATCATCAATTTACAATCACAGTAACTACTGGGTTACAAAAAATCATCAATTTACAATCACAGTAACTACTGGGTTACAAAACATCATCAATTTACAATCACAGTAACAACTGGGTTACAAAAATCAGTCATTTACAATCACAGTAACTACTGGGTTACAAAAATCATTCATTTACAATCACAGTAACTACTGGGTTACAAAACTCGTCCGTATACAATCACAGTAACTACTGGTTTACAATACTCGTCCGTATACAATCACAGTAACTACTGGGTTACAAAAATCATCCGGTTACAATCACAGTAACAACTGGGTTACAAAAATCATCCGTTTACAATCACAGTAACTACTGGGTTATAAAAATCATTCATTTACAATCACAGTAACTACTGGGTTACAAAACATCATCAATTTACAATCACAGTAACAACTGGGTTACAAAAATCATCCGTTTACAATCACAGTAACTACTGGGTTATAAAAATCATTCATTTACAATCACAGTAACTACTGGTTGACAAAAAATCATCAATTTACAATCACAGTAACTACTGGGTAACAACAATCATACGTTTACAATCACAGTAACTACTGGTTTACAAAAAATCATCAATTTACAATCACAGTAACTACTGGGTTACAAAACTCGTCCGTTTACAATCACAGTAACTACTGGGTTACAAAAATCATCCGGTTACAATCACAGTAACTACTGGGTTACAAAAAAATCAACAATTTACAATCACAGTAACTTCTGGGTTACAAAAATCATTCATTTACAATCACAGTAACTACTGGGTTACCAAACTCGTCCGTTTACAATCACAGTAAATACTGGTTTACAAAAAATCATCAATTTACAATCACAGTAACTACTGGGTTACAAAAAATCATCAATTTACAATCACAGTAACTACTGGGTTACAAAACATCATCAATTTACAATCACAGTAACAACTGGGTTACAAAAATCAGTCATTTACAATCACAGTAACTACTGGGTTACAAAAATCATTCATTTACAATCACAGTAACTACTGGGTTACAAAACTCGTCCGTATACAATCACAGTAACTACTGGTTTACAATACTCGTCCGTATACAATCACAGTAACTACTGGGTTACAAAAATCATCCGGTTACAATCACAGTAACAACTGGGTTACAAAAATCATCCGTTTACAATCACAGTAACTACTGGGTTATAAAAATCATTCATTTACAATCACAGTACCTACTGGGTTACAAAACTCGTCCGTATACAATCACAGTAACTACTGGGTTACAAAAATCATCCGTTTACAATCACAGTAACTACTGGGTTACAAAAAATCATCAATTTACAATCACAGTAACTACTGGGTTACAACAATCATACGTTTACAATCACAGTAACTACTGGTTTACAAAAAATCATCAATTTACAATCACAATAACTACTGGTTTACAAAACTCGTCCGTATACAATCACAGTAACTACTGGGTTACAAAACATCATCAATTTACAATCACAGTAACAACTGGGTTACAAAAATCATCCGTTTACAATCACAGTAACTACTGGGTTATAAAAATCATTCATTTACAATCACAGTAACTACTGGTTGACAAAAAATCATCAATTTACAATCACAGTAACTACTGGGTAACAACAATCATACGTTTACAATCACAGTAACTACTGGTTTACAAAAAATCATCAATTTACAATCACAGTAACTACTGGGTTACAAAACTCGTCCGTTTACAATCACAGTAACTACTGGGTTACAAAAATCATCCGGTTACAATCACAGTAACTACTGGGTTACAAAAAAATCAACAATTTACAATCACAGTAACTACTGGGTTACAAAAATCATTCATTTACAATCACAGTAACTACTGGGTTACCAAACTCGTCCGTTTACAATCACAGTAAATACTGGTTTACAAAAAATCATCAATTTACAATCACAGTAACTACTGGGTTACAAAAAATCATCAATTTACAATCACAGTAACTACTGGGTTACAAAAAATCATCAATTTACAATCACAGTAACAACTGGGTTACAAAAATCATCCGTTTACAATCACAGTAACTACTGGGTTACAAAAATCATTCATTTACAATCACAGTACCTACTGGGTTACAAAACTCGTCCGTATACAATCACAGTAACTACTGGGTTACAAAAATCATCCGTTTACAATCACAGTAACTACTGGGTTACAAACATCATCAATTTACAATCACAGTAACTACTGGGTTACAAAACATCATCAATTTACAATCACAGTAACAACTGGGTTACAAAAATCATCCGTTTACAATCACAGTAACTACTGGGTTACAAAAATCATTCATTTACAATCACAGTACCTACTGGGTTACAAAACTCGTCCGTATACAATCACAGTAACTACTGGGTTACAAAAATCATCCGTTTACAATCACAGTAACTACTGGGTTACAAAAAATCATCAATTTACAATCACAGTAACTACTGGGTTACAAAAATCATCCGTTTACAATCACAGTAACTACTGGGTTACAAACATCATTCATTTACAATCACAGTAACTACTGGTTTACAAAAAATCATCAATTTACAATCACAGTAACTACTGGGTTACAAAACTCGTCCGTATACAATCACAGTAACTACTGGGTTACAAAAATCATCCGGTTACAATCACAGTAACTACTGGGTTACAAAAAAATCAACAATTTACAATCACAGTAACTACTGGGTTACAAAAATCATTCATTTACAATCACAGTAACTACTGGGTTACCAAACTCGTCCGTTTACAATCACAGTAAATACTGGTTTACAAAAAATCATCAATTTACAATCACAGTACCTACTGGGTTACAAAACTCGTCCTTATACAATCACAGTAACTACTGGGTTACAAAAATCATCCGTTTACAATCACAGTAACTACTGGGTTACAAAAAATCATCAATTTACAATCACAGTAACTACTGGGTTACAAAAAATCATCAATTTACAATCACAGTAACTACTGGGTTACAAAACATCATCAATTTACAATCACAGTAACAACTGGGTTACAAAAATCATTCATTTACAATCACAGTAACTACTGGGTTACAAAAATCATTCATTTACAATCACAGTAACTACTGGGTTACAAAACTCGTCCGTATACAATCACAGTAACTACTGGGTTACAAAAATCATCCGTTTACAATCACAGTAACTACTGGGTTACAAAAAATCATCAATTTACAATCACAGTAACTACTGGGTTACAAAAAATCATCAATTTACAATCACAGTAACTACTGGGTTACAAAAAATCATCAATTTACAATCACAGTAACTACTGGGTTACAAAAAATCATCAATTTACAATCACAGTAACAACTGGGTTACAAAAATCATCCGTTTACAATCACAGTAACTACTGGGTTACAAAAATCATTCATTTACAATCACAGTACCTACTGGGTTACAAAACTCGTCCGTATACAATCACAGTAACTACTGGGTTACAAAAATCATCCGTTTACAATCACAGTAACTACTGGGTTACAAACATCATCAATTTACAATCACAGTAACTACTGGGTTACAAAACATCATCAATTTACAATCACAGTAACAACTGGGTTACAAAAATCATCCGTTTACAATCACAGTAACTACTGGGTTACAAAAATCATTCATTTACAATCACAGTACCTACTGGGTTACAAAACTCGTCCGTATACAATCACAGTAACTACTGGGTTACAAAAATCATCCGTTTACAATCACAGTAACTACTGGGTTACAAAAAATCATCAATTTACAATCACAGTAACTACTGGGTTACAAAAATCATCCGTTTACAATCACAGTAACTACTGGGTTACAAACATCATTCATTTACAATCACAGTAACTACTGGTTTACAAAAAATCATCAATTTACAATCACAGTAACTACTGGGTTACAAAACTCGTCCGTATACAATCACAGTAACTACTGGGTTACAAAAATCATCCGGTTACAATCACAGTAACTACTGGGTTACAAAAAAATCAACAATTTACAATCACAGTAACTACTGGGTTACAAAAATCATTCATTTACAATCACAGTAACTACTGGGTTACCAAACTCGTCCGTTTACAATCACAGTAAATACTGGTTTACAAAAAATCATCAATTTACAATCACAGTACCTACTGGGTTACAAAACTCGTCCTTATACAATCACAGTAACTACTGGGTTACAAAAATCATCCGTTTACAATCACAGTAACTACTGGGTTACAAAAAATCATCAATTTACAATCACAGTAACTACTGGGTTACAAAAAATCATCAATTTACAATCACAGTAACTACTGGGTTACAAAACATCATCAATTTACAATCACAGTAACAACTGGGTTACAAAAATCATTCATTTACAATCACAGTAACTACTGGGTTACAAAAATCATTCATTTACAATCACAGTACCTACTGGGTTACAAAACTCGTCCGTATACAATCACAGTAACTACTGGGTTACAAAAATCATCCGTTTACAATCACAGTAACTACTGGGTTACAAAAAATCATCAATTTACAATCACAGTAACTACTGGGTTACAAAAAATCATCAATTTACAATCACAGTAACTACTGGGTTACAACAATCATACGTTTACAATCACAGTAACTACTGGTTTACAAAAAATCATCAATTTACAATCACAGTAACTACTGGGTTACAAAACTCGTCCGTATACAATCACAGTAAATACTGGTTTACAAAAAATCATCAATTTACAATCACAGTACCTACTGGGTTACAAAACTCGTCCTTATACAATCACAGTAACTACTGGGTTACAAAAATCATCCGTTTACAATCACAGTAACTACTGGGTTACAAAAAATCATCAATTTACAATCACAGTAACTACTGGGTTACAAAAAATCATCAATTTACAATCACAGTAACTACTGGGTTACAAAACATCATCAATTTACAATCACAGTAACAACTGGGTTACAAAAATCATTCATTTACAATCACAGTAACTACTGGGTTACAAAAATCATTCATTTACAATCACAGTACCTACTGGGTTACAAAACTCGTCCGTATACAATCACAGTAACTACTGGGTTACAAAAATCATCCGTTTACAATCACAGTAACTACTGGGTTACAAAAAATCATCAATTTAGAATCACAGTAACTACTGGGTTACAAAAAATCATCAATTTACAATCACAGTAACTACTGGGTTACAACAATCATACGTTTACAATCACAGTAACTACTGGTTTACAAAAAATCATCAATTTACAATCACAGTAACTACTGGGTTACAAAACTCGTCCGTATACAATCACAGTAACTACTGGGTTACAAAAATCATCCGGTTACAATCACAGTAACTACTGGGTTACAAAAATCATCCGTTTACAATCACAGTAACTACTGGGTTACAAACATCATTCATTTACAATCACAGTAACTACTGGGTTACAAAAATCATCCGTTTACAATCACAGTAACTACTGGGTTACAAACATCATTCATTTACAATCACAGTAACTACTGGTTGACAAAAAATCATCAATTTACAATCACAGTAACTACTGGGTTACAACAATCATACGTTTACAATCACAGTAACTACTGGTTTACAAAAAATCATCAATTTACAATCACAGTAACTACTGGGTTACAAAACTCGTCCGTATACAATCACAGTAACTACTGGGTTACAAAAATCATCCGGTTACAATCACAGTAACTACTGGGTTACAAAAAAATCAACAATTTACAATCACAGTAACTACTGGGTTACAAAAATCATTCATTTACAATCACAGTAACTACTGGGTTACCAAACTCGTCCGTTTACAATCACAGTAAATACTGGTTTACAAAAAATCATCAATTTACAATCACAGTACCTACTGGGTTACAAAACTCGTCCTTATACAATCACAGTAACTACTGGGTTACAAAAATCATCCGTTTACAATCACAGTAACTACTGGGTTACAAAAAATCATCAATTTACAATCACAGTAACTACTGGGTTACAAAAAATCATCAATTTACAATCACAGTAACTACTGGGTTACAAAACATCATCAATTTACAATCACAGTAACAACTGGGTTACAAAAATCATTCATTTACAATCACAGTAACTACTGGGTTACAAAAATCATTCATTTACAATCACAGTAACTACTGGGTCACAAAAATCATTCATTTACAATCACAGTAACTACTGGGTTACAAAAATCATTCATTTACAATCACAGTAACTACTGGGTTACAAAACTCGTCCGTATACAATCACAGTAACTACTGGTTTACAATACCCGTCCGTATACAATCACAGTAACTACTGGGTTACAAAAATCATCCGGTTACAATCACAGTAACTACTGGGTTACAAAAATCATCCGTTTACAATCACAGTAACTACTGGGTTACAAAAATCATTCATTTACAATCACAGTACCTACTGGGTTACAAAACTCGTCCGTATACAATCACAGTAACTACTGGGTTACAAAAAATCATCAATTTACAATCACAGTAACTACTGGGTTACAAAAAATCATCAATTTACAATCACAGTAACTACTGGGTTACAACAATCATACGTTTACAATCACAGTAACTACTGGTTTACAAAAAATCATCAATTTACAATCACAGTAACTACTGGTTTACAAAACTCGTCCGTATACAATCACAGTAACTACTGGGTTACAACAATCATACGTTTACAATCACAGTAACTACTGGTTTACAAAAAATCATCAATTTACAATCACAGTAACTACTGGGTTACAAAACTCGTCCGTATACAATCACAGTAACTACTGGGTTACAAAAATCATCCGGTTACAATCACAGTAACTACTGGGTTACAAAAAAATCAACAATTTACAATCACAGTAACTACTGGGTTACAAAAATCATTCATTTACAATCACAGTAACTACTGGGTTACCAAACTCGTCCGTTTACAATCACAGTAAATACTGGTTTACAAAAAATCATCAATTTACAATCACAGTACCTACTGGGTTACAAAACTCGTCCTTATACAATCACAGTAACTACTGGGTTACAAAAATCATCCGTTTACAATCACAGTAACTACTGGGTTACAAAAAATCATCAATTTACAATCACAGTAACTACTGGGTTACAAAAAATCATCAATTTACAATCACAGTAACTACTGGGTTACAAAACATCATCAATTTACAATCACAGTAACAACTGGGTTACAAAAATCATTCATTTACAATCACAGTAACTACTGGGTTACAAAAATCATTCATTTACAATCACAGTAACTACTGGGTCACAAAAATCATTCATTTACAATCACAGTAACTACTGGGTTACAAAAATCATTCATTTACAATCACAGTAACTACTGGGTTACAAAACTCGTCCGTATACAATCACAGTAACTACTGGTTTACAATACCCGTCCGTATACAATCACAGTAACTACTGGGTTACAAAAATCATCCGGTTACAATCACAGTAACTACTGGGTTACAAAAATCATCCGTTTACAATCACAGTAACTACTGGGTTACAAAAATCATTCATTTACAATCACAGTACCTACTGGGTTACAAAACTCGTCCGTATACAATCACAGTAACTACTGGGTTACAAAAAATCATCAATTTACAATCACAGTAACTACTGGGTTACAAAAAATCATCAATTTACAATCACAGTAACTACTGGGTTACAACAATCATACGTTTACAATCACAGTAACTACTGGTTTACAAAAAATCATCAATTTACAATCACAGTAACTACTGGTTTACAAAACTCGTCCGTATACAATCACAGTAACTACTGGGTTACAACAATCATACGTTTACAATCACAGTAACTACTGGTTTACAAAAAATCATCAATTTACAATCACAGTAACTACTGGGTTACAAAACTCGTCCGTATACAATCACAGTAACTACTGGGTTTCAAAAATCATCCGTTTACAATCACAGTAACTACTGGGTTACAAAAAATCATCAATTTACAATCACAGTAACTACTGGGTTACAAAACATCATCAATTTACAATCACAGTAACAACTGGGTTACAAAAATCATCCGTTTACAATCACAGTAACTACTGGGTTACAAAAATCATTCATTTACAATCACAGTACCTACTGGGTTACAAAACTCGTCCGTATACAATCACAGTAACTACTGGGTTACAAAAATCATCCGTTTACAATCACAGTAACTACTGGGTTACAAAAAATCATCAATTTACAATCACAGTAACTACTGGGTTACAAAAAATCATCAATTTACAATCACAGTAACTACTGGGTTACAACAATCATACGTTTACAATCACAGTAACTACTGGTTTACAAAAAATCATCAATTTACAATCACAGTAACTACTGGGTTACAAAACTCGTCCGTATACAATCACAGTAACTACTGGGTTACAAAAATCATCCGGTTACAATCACAGTAACTACTGGGTTACAAAAATCATCCGTTTACAATCACAGTAACTACTGGGTTACAAACATCATTCATTTACAATCACAGTAACTACTGGGTTACAAAAATCATCCGTTTACAATCACAGTAACTACTGGGTTACAAACATCATTCATTTACAATCACAGTAACTACTGGTTGACAAAAAATCATCAATTTACAATCACAGTAACTACTGGGTTACAACAATCATACGTTTACAATCACAGTAACTACTGGTTTACAAAAAATCATCAATTTACAATCACAGTAACTACTGGGTTACAAAATTCGTCCGTATACAATCACAGTAACTACTGGGTTACAAAAATCATCCGGTTACAATCACAGTAACTACTGGGTTACAAAAAAATCAACAATTTACAATCACAGTAACTACTGGGTTACAAAAATCATTCATTTACAATCACAGTAACTACTGGGTTACCAAACTCGTCCGTTTACAATCACAGTAAATACTGGTTTACAAAAAATCATCAATTTACAATCACAGTACCTACTGGGTTACAAAACTCGTCCTTATACAATCACAGTAACTACTGGGTTACAAAAATCATCCGTTTACAATCACAGTAACTACTGGGTTACAAAAAATCATCAATTTACAATCACAGTAACTACTGGGTTACAAAAAATCATCAATTTACAATCACAGTAACTACTGGGTTACAAAACATCATCAATTTACAATCACAGTAACAACTGGGTTACAAAAATCATTCATTTACAATCACAGTAACTACTGGGTTACAAAAATCATTCATTTACAATCACAGTAACTACTGGGTCACAAAAATCATTCATTTACAATCACAGTAACTACTGGGTTACAAAAATCATTCATTTACAATCACAGTAACTACTGGGTTACAAAACTCGTCCGTATACAATCACAGTAACTACTGGTTTACAATACCCGTCCGTATACAATCACAGTAACTACTGGGTTACAAAAATCATCCGGTTACAATCACAGTAACTACTGGGTTACAAAAATCATCCGTTTACAATCACAGTAACTACTGGGTTACAAAAATCATTCATTTACAATCACAGTACCTACTGGGTTACAAAACTCGTCCGTATACAATCACAGTAACTACTGGGTTACAAAAAATCATCAATTTACAATCACAGTAACTACTGGGTTACAAAAAATCATCAATTTACAATCACAGTAACTACTGGGTTACAACAATCATACGTTTACAATCACAGTAACTACTGGTTTACAAAAAATCATCAATTTACAATCACAGTAACTACTGGTTTACAAAACTCGTCCGTATACAATCATAGTAACTACTGGGTTACAACAATCATACGTTTACAATCACAGTAACTACTGGTTTACAAAAAATCATCAATTTACAATCACAGTAACTACTGGGTTACAAAACTCGTCCGTATACAATCACAGTAACTACTGGGTTTCAAAAATCATCCGTTTACAATCACAGTAACTACTGGGTTACAAAAAATCATCAATTTACAATCACAGTAACTACTGGGTTACAAAACATCATCAATTTACAATCACAGTAACAACTGGGTTACAAAAATCATCCGTTTACAATCACAGTAACTACTGGGTTACAAAAATCATTCATTTACAATCACAGTACCTACTGGGTTACAAAACTCGTCCGTATACAATCACAGTAACTACTGGGTTACAAAAATCATCCGTTTACAATCACAGTAACTACTGGGTTACAAAAAATCATCAATTTACAATCACAGTAACTACTGGGTTACAAAAATCATCCGTTTACAATCACAGTAACTACTGGGTTACAAACATCATTCATTTACAATCACAGTAACTACTGGTTTACAAAAAATCATCAATTTACAATCACAGTAACTACTGGGTTACAAAACTCGTCCGTATACAATCACAGTAACTACTGGGTTACAAAAATCATCCGGTTACAATCACAGTAACTACTGGGTTACAAAAAAATCAACAATTTACAATCACAGTAACTACTGGGTTACAAAAATCATTCATTTACAATCACAGTAACTACTGGGTTACCAATCTCGTCCGTTTACAATCACAGTAAATACTGGTTTACAAAAAATCATCAATTTACAATCTCAGTAACTACTGGGTTACAAAAAATCATCAATTTACAATCACAGTAACTACTGGGTTACAAAAAATCATCAATTTACAATCACAGTAACAACTGGGTTACAAAAATCATCCGTTTACAATCACAGTAACTACTGGGTTACAAAAATCATTCATTTACAATCACAGTACCTACTGGGTTACAAAACTCGTCCGTATACAATCACAGTAACTACTGGGTTACAAAAATCATCCGTTTACAATCACAGTAACTACTGGGTTACAAAAAATCATCAATTTACAATCACAATAACTACTGGGTTACAAAACATCATCAATTTACAATCACAGTAACAACTGGGTTACAAAAATCATCCGTTTACAATCACAGTAACTACTGGGTTACAAAAATCATTCATTTACAATCACAGTACCTACTGGGTTACAAAACTCGTCCGTATACAATCACAGTAACTACTGGGTTACAAAAATCATCCGTTTACAATCACAGTAACTACTGGGTTACAAAAAATCATCAATTTACAATCACAGTAACTACTGGGTTACAAAAATCATCCGTTTACAATCACAGTAACTACTGGGTTACAAACATCATTCATTTATAATCACAGTAACTACTGGTTTACAAAAAATCATCAATTTACAATCACAGTAACTACTGGGTTACAAAACTCGTCCGTATACAATCACAGTAACTACTGGGTTACAAAAATCATCCGGTTACAATCACAGTAACTACTGGGTTACAAAAAAATCAACAATTTACAATCACAGTAACTACTGGGTTACAAAAATCATTCATTTACAATCACAGTAACTACTGGGTTACCAATCTCGTCCGTTTACAATCACAGTAAATACTGGTTTACAAAAAATCATCAATTTACAATCTCAGTAACTACTGGGTTACAAAAAATCATCAATTTACAATCACAGTAACTACTGGGTTACAAAAATCATTCATTTACAATCACAGTACCTACTGGGTTACAAAACTCGTCCGTATACAATCACAGTAACTACTGGGTTACAAAAATCATCCGTTTACAATCACAGTAACTACTGGGTTACAAAAAATCATCAATTTACAATCACAGTAACTACTGGGTTACAAAAATCATCCGTTTACAATCACAGTAACTACTGGGTTACAAACATCATTCATTTACAATCACAGTAACTACTGGTTTACAAAAAATCATCAATTTACAATCACAGTAACTACTGGGTTACAAAACTCGTCCGTATACAATCACAGTAACTACTGGGTTACAAAAATCATCCGGTTACAATCACAGTAACTACTGGGTTACAAAAAAATCAACAATTTACAATCACAGTAACTACTGGGTTACAAAAATCATTCATTTACAATCACAGTAACTACTGGGTTACCAATCTCGTCCGTTTACAATCACAGTAAATACTGGTTTACAAAAAATCATCAATTTACAATCTCAGTAACTACTGGGTTACAAAAAATCATCAATTTACAATCACAGTAACTACTGGGTTACAAAAAATCATCAATTTACAATCACAGTAACAACTGGGTTACAAAAATCATCCGTTTACAATCACAGTAACTACTGGGTTACAAAAATCATTCATTTACAATCACAGTACCTACTGGGTTACAAAACTCGTCCGTATACAATCACAGTAACTACTGGGTTACAAAAATCATCCGTTTACAATCACAGTAACTACTGGGTTACAAAAAATCATCAATTTACAATCACAATAACTACTGGGTTACAAAACATCATCAATTTACAATCACAGTAACAACTGGGTTACAAAAATCATCCGTTTACAATCACAGTAACTACTGGGTTACAAAAATCATTCATTTACAATCACAGTACCTACTGGGTTACAAAACTCGTCCGTATACAATCACAGTAACTACTGGGTTACAAAAATCATCCGTTTACAATCACAGTAACTACTGGGTTACAAAAAATCATCAATTTACAATCACAGTAACTACTGGGTTACAAAAATCATCCGTTTACAATCACAGTAACTACTGGGTTACAAACATCATTCATTTATAATCACAGTAACTACTGGTTTACAAAAAATCATCAATTTACAATCACAGTAACTACTGGGTTACAAAACTCGTCCGTATACAATCACAGTAACTACTGGGTTACAAAAATCATCCGGTTACAATCACAGTAACTACTGGGTTACAAAAAAATCAACAATTTACAATCACAGTAACTACTGGGTTACAAAAATCATTCATTTACAATCACAGTAACTACTGGGTTACCAATCTCGTCCGTTTACAATCACAGTAAATACTGGTTTACAAAAAATCATCAATTTACAATCTCAGTAACTACTGGGTTACAAAAAATCATCAATTTACAATCACAGTAACTACTGGGTTACAAAAAATCATCAATTTACAATCACAGTAACAACTGGGTTACAAAAATCATCCGTTTACAATCACAGTAACTACTGGGTTACAAAAATCATTCATTTACAATCACAGTACCTACTGGGTTACAAAACTCGTCCGTATACAATCACAGTAACTACTGGGTTACAAAAATCATCCGTTTACAATCACAGTAACTACTGGGTTACAAAAAATCATCAATTTACAATCACAGTAACTACTGGGTTACAAAACATCATCAATTTACAATCACAGTAACAACTGGGTTACAAAAATCATCCGTTTACAATCACAGTAACTACTGGGTTACAAAAATCATTCATTTACAATCACAGTACCTACTGGGTTACAAAACTCGTCCGTATACAATCACAGTAACTACTGGGTTACAAAAATCATCCGTTTACAATCACAGTAACTACTGGGTTACAAAAATCATCCGTTTACAATCACAGTAACTACTGGGTTACAAAAAATCATCAATTTACAATCACAGTAACTACTGGGTTACAAAACATCATCAATTTACAATCACAGTAACAACTGGGTTACAAAAATCATCCGTTTACAATCACAGTAACTACTGGGTTACAAAAATCATTCATTTACAATCACAGTACCTACCGGGTTACAAAACTCGTCCGTATACAATCACAGTAACTACTGGGTTACAAAAATCATCCGGTTACAATCACAGTAACTACTGGGTTACAAAAAAATCAACAATTTACAATCACAGTAACTACTGGGTTACAAAAATCATTCATTTACAATCACAGTAACTACTGGGTTACCAAACTCGTCCGTTTACAATCACAGTAACTACTGGTTTACAAAAAATCATCAATTTACAATCACAGTAACAACTGGGTTACAAAAAATCATCTATTTACAATCACAGTAACTACTGGGTTACAAAAAATCATCAATTTACAATCACAGTAACAACTGGGTTACAAAAATCATCCGTTTACAATCACAATAACTACTGGGTTACAAAAATCATTCATTTACAATCACAGTACCTAGTGGGTTACAAAAATCATCCGTTTACAATCACAGTAACTACTGGGTTACAAAAAATCATCAATTTACAATCACAGTAACTACTGGGTTACAAAACATCATCAATTTACAATCACAGTAACAACTGGGTTACAAAAATCATCCGTTTACAATCACAGTAACTACTGGGTTACAAAAAATCATCAATTTACAATCACAGTAACTACTGGGTTACAAAACTCGTCCGTATACAATCACAGTAACTACTGGGTTACAAAAATCATCCGTTTACAATCACAGTAACTACTGGGTTACAAAAAATCATCAATTTACAATCACAGTAACTACTGGGTTACAAAACATCATCAATTTACAATCACAGTAACAACTGGGTTACAAAAATCATCCGTTTACAATCACAGTAACTACTGGGTTACAAAAATCATTCATTTACAATCACATTACCTACTGGGTTACAAAACTCGTCCGTATACAATCACAGTAACTACTGGGTTACAAAAATCATCCGTTTACAATCACAGTAACTACTGGGTTACAAAAAATCATCAATTTACAATCACAGTAACTACTGGGTTACAAAAATCATCCGTTTACAATCACAGTAACTACTGGGTTACAAACATCATTCATTTACAATCACAGTAACTACTGGTTTACAAAAAATCATCAATTTACAATCACAGTAACTACTGGGTTACAAAACTCGTCCGTATACAATCACAGTAACTACTGGGTTACAAAAATCATCCGGTTACAATCACAGTAACTACTGGGTTACAAAAAAATCAACAATTTACAATCACAGTAACTACTGGGTTACAAAAATCATTCATTTACAATCACAGTAACTACTGGGTTACCAAACTCGTCCGTTTACAATCACAGTAAATACTGGTTTACAAAAAATCATCAATTTACAATCACAGTAACTACTGGGTTACAAAAAATCATCAATTTACAATCACAGTAACTACTAGGTTACAAAAAATCATCAATTTACAATCACAGTAACAACTGGGTTACAAAAATCATCCGTTTACAATCACAGTAACTACTGGGTTACAAAAATCATCCGTTTACAATCACAGTAACTACTGGGTTACAAAAAATCATCAATTTACAATCACAGTAACTACTGGGTTACAAAACATCATCAATTTACAATCACAGTAACAACTGGGTTACAAAAATCATCCGTTTACAATCACAGTAACTACTGGGTTACAAAAATCATTCATTTACAATCACAGTACCTACTGGGTTACAAAACTCGTCCGTATACAATCACAGTAACTACTGGGTTACAAAAATCATCCGGTTACAATCACAGTAACTACTGGGTTACAAAAAAATCAACAATTTACAATCACAGTAACTACTGGGTTACAAAAATCATTCATTTACAATCACAGTAACTACTGGGTTACCAAACTCGTCCGTTTACAATCACAGTAACTACTGGTTTACAAAAAATCATCAATTTACAATCACAGTAACTACTGGGTTACAAAAAATCATCAATTTACAATCACAGTAACTACTGGGTTACAAAAAATCATCAATTTACAATCACAGTAACAACTGGGTTACAAAAATCATCCGTTTACAATCACAGTAACTACTGGGTTACAAAAATCATTCATTTACAATCACAGTACCTAATGGGTTACAAAAATCATCCGTTTACAATCACAGTAACTACTGGGTTACAAAAAATCATCAATTTACAATCACAGTAACTACTGGGTTACAAAACATCATCAATTTACAATCACAGTAACAACTGGGTTACAAAAATCATCCGTTTACAATCACAGTAACTACTGGGTTACAAAAATCATCCGTTTACAATCACAGTAACTACTGGGTTACAAAAAATCATCAATTTACAATCACAGTAACTACTGGGTTACAAAAAATCATCAATTTACAATCACAGTAACTACTGGGTTACAAAACATCATCAATTTACAATCACAGTAACAACTGGGTTACAAAAATCATCCGTTTACAATCACAGTAACTACTGGGTTACAAAAATCATTCATTTACAATCACAGTACCTACTGGGTTACAAAACTCGTCCGTATACAATCACAGTAACTACTGGGTTACAAGAATCATCCGTTTACAATCACAGTAACTATTGGGTTACAAAAAATCATCAATTTACAATCACAGTAACTATTGGGTTACAAAAAATCATCAATTTACAATCACAGTAACTACTGGGTTACAACAATTATACGTTTACAATCACAGTAACTACTGGTTTACAAAAAATCATCAATTTACAATCACAGTAACTACTGGTTTACAAAACTCGTCCGTATACAATCACAGTAACTACTGGGTTACAAAAATCATCCATTTACAATCACAGTAATTACTGGGTTACAAAAATCATTCATTTACAATCACAGTAACTACTGGGTTACAAAACTCGTCCGTATACAATCACAGTAACTACTGGGTTAAAAAACTCGTCCGTATACAATCACAGTTACTACTGGGTTACAAAAATCATCCGGTTACAATCAGAGTAACTACTGGGTTACAAAAAATCAACAATTTACAATCACAGTAACTACTGGGTTACAAAAATCATTCATTTACAATCACAGTAACTACTGGGTTACCAAACTCGTCCGTTTACAATCACAGTAACTACTGGTTTACAAAAAATCATCAATTTACAATCACAGTAACTACTGGGTTACAAAAAATCATCAATTTACAATCACAGTAACAACTGGGTTACAAAAATCATCCGTTTACAATCACAGTAACTACTGGGTTACAAAAATCATTCATTTACAATCACAGTACCTACTGGGTTACAAACATCATTCATTTACAATCACAGTAACTACTGGTTGACAAAAAATCATCAATTTACAATCACAGTAACTACTGGGTTACAAAAAATCATCAATTTACAATCACAGTAACTACTGGGTTACAACAATCATACGTTTACAATCACAGTAACTACTGGTTTACAAAAAATCATCAATTTACAATCACAGTAACTACTGGGTTACAAAAAATCAACAATTTACAATCACAGTAACTACTGGGTTACAAAAATCATTCATTTACAATCACAGTAACTACTGGGTTACCAAACTCGTCCGTTTACAATCACAGTAACTACTGGTTTACAAAAAATCATCAATTTACAATCACAGTAACTACTGGGTTACAAAAAATCATCAATTTACAATCACAGTAACTACTGGGTTACAAAAAATCATCAATTTACAATCACAGTAACAACTGGGTTACAAAAATCATCCGTTTACAATCACAGTAACTACTGGGTTACAAAAATCATTCATTTACAATCACAGTACCTACTGGGTTACAAACATCATTCATTTACAATCACAGTAACTACTGGTTGACAAAAAATCATCAATTTACAATCACAGTAACTACTGGGTTACAAAAAATCATCAATTTACAATCACAGTAACTACTGGGTTACAACAATCATACGTTTACAATCACAGTAACTACTGGTTTACAAAAAATCATCAATTTACAATCACAGTAACTACTGGGTTACAAAAAATCATCAATTTACAATCACAGTAACTACTGGGTTACAAAAAATCATCAATTTACAATCACAGTAACAACTGGGTTACAAAAATCATCCGTTTACAATCACAGTAACTACTGGGTTACAAAAATCATTCATTTACAATCACAGTACCTACTGGGTTACAAACATCATTCATTTACAATCACAGTAACTACTGGGTTACAAAAATCATCCGTTTACAATCACAGTAACTACTGGGTTACAAAAAATCATCAATTTACAATCACAGTAACTATTGGGTTACAAAAAATCATCAATTTACAATCACAGTAACTACTGGGTTACAACAATCATACGTTTACAATCACAGTAACTACTGGTTTACAAAAAATCATCAATTTACAATCACAGTAACTACTGGTTTACAAAACTCGTCCGTATACAATCACAGTAACTACTGGGTTACAAAAATCATCCATTTACAATCACAGTAATTACTGGGTTACAAAAATCATTCATTTACAATCACAGTAACTACTGGGTTACAAAACTCGTCCGTATACAATCACAGTAACTACTGGGTTAAAAAACTCGTCCGTATACAATCACAGTAACTACTGGGTTACAAAAAATCAACAATTTACAATCACAGTAACTACTGGGTTACAAAAATCATTCATTTACAATCACAGTAACTAGTGGGTTACCAAACTCGTCCGTTTACAAACACAGTAACTACTGGTTTACAAAAAATCATCAATTTACAATCACAGTAACTACTGGGTTACAAAAAATCATCAATTTACAATCACAGTAACTACTGGGTTACAAAAAATCATCAATTTACAATCACAGTAACAACTGGGTTACAAAAATCATCCGTTTACAATCACAGTAACTACTGGGTTACAAAAATCATTCATTTACAATCACAGTACCTACTGGGTTACAAACATCATTCATTTACAATCACAGTAACTACTGGTTGACAAAAAATCATCAATTTACAATCACAGTAACTACTGGGTTACAAAAAATCATCAATTTACAATCACAGTAACTACTGGGTTACAACAATCATACGTTTACAATCACAGTAACTACTGGTTTACAAAAATTCATCAATTTACAATCACAGTAACTACTGGGTTACCAAACTCGTCCGTATACAATCACAGTAACTACTGGTTTACAAAAAATCATCCGGTTACAATCACAGTAACTACTGGGTTACAAAAAATCAACAATTTACAATCACAGTAACTACTGGGTTACAAAAATCATTCATTTACAATCACAGTAACTACTGGGTTACCAAACTCGTCCGTTTACCATCACAGTAACTACTGGTTTACAAAAAATCATCAATTTACAATCACAGTAACTACTGGGTTACAAAAAATCATCAATTTACAATCACAGTAACTACTGGGTTACAAAAAATCATCAATTTACAATCACAGTAACAACTGGGTTACAAAAATCATCCGTTTACAATCACAGTAACTACTGGGTTACAAAACTCATTCATTTACAATCACAGTACCTACTGGGTTACAAACATCATTCATTTACAATCACAGTAACTACTGGTTGACAAAAAATCATAAATTTACAATCACAGTAACTACTGGGTTACAAAAAATCATCAATTTACAATCACAGTAACTACTGGGTTACAACAATCATACGTTTACAATCACAGTAACTACTGGTTTACAAAAAATCATCAATTTACAATCACAGTAACTACTGGGTTACAAAAAATCATCAATTTACAATCACAGTAACTACTGGGTTACAAAAAATCATCAATTTACAATCACAGTAACAACTGGGTTACAAAAATCATCCGTTTACAATCACAGTAACTACTGGGTTACAAAAATCATTCATTTACAATCACAGTACCTACTGGGTTACAAACATCATTCATTTACAATCACAGTAACTACTGGTTGACAAAAAATCATCAATTTACAATCACAGTAACTACTGGGTTACAAAAAATCATCAATTTACAATCACAGTAACTACTGGGTTACAACAATCATACGTTTACAATCACAGTAACTACTGGTTTACAAAAAATCATCAATTTACAATCACAGTAACTACTGGGTTACAAAAAATCATCAATTTACAATCACAGTAACAACTGGGTTACAAAAATCATCCGTTTACAATCACAGTAACTACTGTGTTACAAAAATCATTCATTTACAATCACAGTACCTACTGGGTTACAAAACTCGTCCTTATACAATCACAGTAACTACTGGGTTACAAAAATCATCCGTTTACAATCACAGTAACTACTGGGTTACAAAACATCATCAATTTACAATCACAGTAACAACTGGGTTACAAAAATCATCCGTTTACAATCACAGTAACTACTGGGTTACAAAAATCATTCATTTACAATCACAGTACCTACTGGGTTACAAAACTCGTCCGTATACAATCACAGTAACTACTGGGTTACAAAAATCATCCGTTTACAATCACAGTAACTACTGGGTTACAAAAAATCATCAATTTACAATCACAGTAACAACTGGGTTACAAAAATCATCCGTTTACAATCACAGTAACTACTGGGTTACAAAAATCATTCATTTACAATCACAGTACCTACTGGGTTACAAACATCATTCATTTACAATCACAGTAACTACTGGTTGACAAAAAATCATCAATTTACAATCACAGTAACTACTGGGTTACAAAAAATCATCAATTTACAATCACAGTAACTACTGGGTTACAAAAAATCATCAATTTACAATCACAGTAACAACTGGGTTACAAAAATCATCCGTTTACAATCACAGTAACTACTGGGTTACAAAAATCATTCATTTACAATCACAGTACCTACTGGGTTACAAACATCATTCATTTACAATCACAGTAACTACTGGTTGACAAAAAATCATCAATTTACAATCACAGTAACTACTGGTTGACAAAAAATCATCAATTTACAATCACAGTAACTACTGGGTTACAAAAAATCATCAATTTACAATCACAGTAACTACTGGGTTACAAAAAATCATCAATTTACAATCACAGTAACAACTGGGTTACAAAAATCATCCGTTTACAATCACAGTAACTACTGGGTTACAAAAATCATTCATTTACAATCACAGTACCTACTGGGTTACAAACATCATTCATTTACAATCACAGTAACTACTGGTTGACAAAAAATCATCAATTTACAATCACAGTAACTACTGGGTTACAAAAAATCATCAATTTACAATCACAGTAACTACTGGGTTACAACAATCATACGTTTACAATCACAGTAACTACTGGTTTACAAAAAATCATCAATTTACAATCACAGTAACTACTGGGTTACAAAAAATCATCAATTTACAATCACAGTAACTACTGGGTTACAAAAAATCATCAATTTACAATCACAGTAACAACTGGGTTACAAAAATCATCCGTTTACAATCACAGTAACTACTGGGTTACAAAAATCATTCATTTACAATCACAGTACCTACTGGGCTACAAACATCATTCATTTACAATCACAGTAACTACTGGTTGACAAAAAATCATCAATTTACAATCACAGTAACTACTGGGTTACAAAAAATCATCAATTTACAATCACAGTAACTACTGGGTTACAACAATCATACGTTTACAATCACAGTAACTACTGGTTTACAAAAAATCATCAATTTACAATCACAGTAACTACTGGGTTACAAAAAATCATCAATTTACAATCACAGTAACAACTGGGTTACAAAAATCATCCGTTTACAATCACAGTAACTACTGTGTTACAAAAATCATTCATTTACAATCACAGTACCTACTGGGTTACAAAACTCGTCCTTATACAATCACAGTAACTACTGGGTTACAAAAATCATCCGTTTACAATCACAGTAACTACTGGGTTACAAAAAATCATCAATTTACAATCACAGTAACTACTGGGTTACAAAAAATCATCAATTTACAATCACAGTAACTACTGGGTTACAAAACATCATCAATTTACAATCACAGTAACAACTGGGTTACAAAAATCATCCGTTTACAATCACAGTAACTACTGGGTTACAAAAATCATTCATTTACAATCACAGTACCTACTGGGTTACAAAACTCGTCCGTATACAATCACAGTAACTACTGGGTTACAAAAATCATCCGTTTACAATCACAGTAACTACTGGGTTACAAAAAATCATCAATTTACAATCACAGTAACAACTGGGTTACAAAAATCATCCGTTTACAATCACAGTAACTACTGGGTTACAAAAATCATTCATTTACAATCACAGTACCTACTGGGTTACAAACATCATTCATTTACAATCACAGTAACTACTGGTTGACAAAAAATCATCAATTTACAATCACAGTAACTACTGGGTTACAAAAAATCATCAATTTACAATCACAGTAACTACTGGGTTACAAAAAATCATCAATTTACAATCACAGTAACAACTGGGTTACAAAAATCATCCGTTTACAATCACAGTAACTACTGGGTTACAAAAATCATTCATTTACAATCACAGTACCTACTGGGTTACAAACATCATTCATTTACAATCACAGTAACTACTGGTTGACAAAAAATCATCAATTTACAATCACAGTAACTACTGGGTTACAAAAAATCATCAATTTACAATCACAGTAACTACTGGGTTACAACAATCATACGTTTACAATCACAGTAACTACTGGTTTACAAAAAATCATCAATTTACAATCACAGTAACTACTGGGTTACAAAAAATCATCAATTTACAATCACAGTAACAACTGGGTTACAAAAATCATCCGTTTACAATCACAGTAACTACTGTGTTACAAAAATCATTCATTTACAATCACAGTACCTACTGGGTTACAAAACTCGTCCTTATACAATCACAGTAACTACTGGGTTACAAAAATCATCCGTTTACAATCACAGTAACTACTGGGTTACAAAAAATCATCAATTTACAATCACAGTAACTACTGGGTTACAAACAATCATCAATTTACAATCACAGTAACTACTGGGTTACAAAACATCATCAATTTACAATCACAGTAACAACTGGGTTACAAAAATCATCCGTTTACAATCACAGTAACTACTGGGTTACAAAAATCATTCATTTACAATCACAGTACCTACTGGGTTACAAAACTCGTCCGTATACAATCACAGTAACTACTGGGTTACAAAAATCATCCGTTTACAATCACAGTAACTACTGGGTTACAAAAAATCATCAATTTACAATCACAGTAACAACTGGGTTACAAAAATCATCCGTTTACAATCACAGTAACTACTGGGTTACAAAAATCATTCATTTACAATCACAGTACCTACTGGGTTACAAACATCATTCATTTACAATCACAGTAACTACTGGTTGACAAAAAATCATCAATTTACAATCACAGTAACTACTGGGTTACAAAAAATCATCAATTTACAATCACAGTAACTACTGGGTTACAACAATCATACGTTTACAATCACAGTAACTACTGGGTTACAAAAAATCATCAATTTACAATCACAGTAACTACTGGGTTACCAAACTCGTCCGTATACAATCACAGTAACTACTGGGTTACAAAACTCGTCCGTATACAATCACAGTAACTACTGGTTTACAATACTCGTCCGTATACAATCACAGTAACTACTGGGTTACAAAAATCATCCGGTTACAATCACAGTAACTACTGGGTTACAAAAAATCAACAATTTACAATCACAGTAACTACTGGGTTACAAAAATCATTCATTTACAATCACAGTAACTACTGGGTTACCAAACTCGTCCGTTTACAATCACAGTAACTACTGGGTTACAAAAAATCATCAATTTACAATCACAGTAACAACTGGGTTACAAAAATCATCCGTTTACAATCACAGTAACTACTGGGTTACAAAAATCATTCATTTACAATCACAGTACCTACTGGGTTACAAAACATCATCAATTTAGAATCACAGTAACAACTGGGTTACAAAAATCATCCGTTTACAATCACAGTACCTACTGGGTTACAAAACTCGTCCGTATACAATCACAGTAACTACTGGGTTACAAAACTCGTCCGTTTACAATCACAGTAACTACTGGGTTACAAAACTCGTCCGTTTACAATCACAGTAACTACTGGTTTACAAAAAAATCATCCATTTACAATCACAGTAACTACTGGGTTACAAAGCTCATCCGTTTACAATCACAGTAATTACTGGGTTACAAATATCATCCGTTTACAATAACAGTAATTACTGGGTTACAAAAATTATCCATTTACAATCACAGTAACTACTGGGTTACAAATATCTAGCGCCCTCGCTGTTATTGTCAATATCATCAGCTATAGACGTTTTAACTTCTCTTCTTTGAACATTCATATCGCCAGAAATTATTTGTGTATCTTTAATACCATAACTGTCGCCTGTGGCTCGCCAGACGGAGTTTAGCCGAACAAACGAAGCATTCAAGTCCTCTTCATAAGCTCATAACAACAACTCCCTTCGATGTGTGTTTCAAAAACTTTACCAGCCTTCACAGTGTTCTTATTGATATTTTTGGTTATATGAGGTTAAAGAAGTAAATTTTATCAACAGATTTACCAGTAACTCTTCTATATTGTTTTTCTTTCACGAAATCCTCACGATACATATAACTAGAACAAACACAGAATCCATTTACAATCACAGTAAGTACTGGATTACAAAAATCATTCATTTACAATCACAGTAACTACTGGGTTACAAAACTCGTCCGTATACAATCACAGTAACTACTGGGTTACAAAAATCATCCTTTTACAATCACAGTAACTACTGGTTTACAAAAAATCATCAATTTACAATCACAGTAATTATTGGGTTACAAAAATCATCCGTTTACAATCACAGTAAGTACTGGGTTACAAAAATCATTCATTTACAATCACAGTAACTACTGGGTTACAAAACTCGCCCGTTTACAATCACAGTAACTACTGGGTTACAAAAAATCATCCATTTACAATCACAGTAAGTACTGGGTTACAAAAATCATTCATTTACAATCACGGTAACTACTGGATTACAAAACTCGTCCGTATACAATCACAGTAACTACTGGGTTACAAAAATCATCCGTTTACAATCACAGTAACTACTGGGTTACAAAAAATCATCAATTTACAATCACAGTAACTACTGCGTTACAAAAATCATCCGTTTACAATCACAGTAACTACTGGGTTACAAAAAATTATCAATTTACAATCACAGTAACTACTGGGTTACAAAAATCATACGTTTACAATCACAGTAACTACTGGTTTACAAAAAATCATCAATTTACAATCACAGTAACAACTGGGTTACAAAAATCATTCATTTACAATCACAGTAACTACTGGGTTACAAAACTCGTCCGTTAACAATCACAGTAACTACTGGTTTACAAAAAATCATTCATTTACAATCACAGTAACTACTGGGTTACAAAACTCGGCCGTTTACAATCACAGTAACTACTGGGTTACAAAAAATCATCCATTTACAATCACAGTAAGTACTTGGTTACAAAAATCATTCATTTACAATCACAGTAACTACTGGGTTACAAAACTCGTCCGTTTACAATCACAGTAACTACTGGTTGACAAAAAATCATCAATTTACAATCACAGTAACTACTGGGTTACAAAAAATCATCAATTTACAATCACAGTAACTACTGGGTTACAAAAATCATCCGTTTACAAGCACAGTAACTACTGGGTTACAAAAAATCATCAATTTACAATCGCAGTAACTACTGGGTTACAAAAATCATACATTTACAATCACAGCAACTACTGGTTTACAAAAAATCATCAGTTTACAATCACAGTAACTACTGGGTTACAAAACTGGTCCGTTAACAATCACAGTAACTACTGGTTTACAAAAAATCATTCATTTACATTCACAGTAACTACTGGGTTACAAAACTCGGCCGTTTACAATCACAGTAACTACTGGGTTACAAAAATCATCCGTTTACAATCACAGTAACTACTGGGTTACAAACATCATTCATTTACAATCACAGTAACTACTGGGTTACAAAAATCATCCGTTTGCAATCACAGTAACTACTGGGTTACAAAAAATCATCAATTTACAATCACAGTAACAACTGGGTTACAAAAATCATCCGTTTACAATCACAGTAACTACTGGGTTACAAAACTCGTCCGTATACAATCACAGTAACTACTGGGTTACAAAAATTATCCGGTTACAATCACAGTAACTACTGGGTTACAAAAAATCAACAATTTACAATCACAGTAACTACTGGGTTACAAAAATCATCCGTTTACAATCACAGTAACTACTGGGTTACAAAACTCGTCCGTTTACAATCACGGTAACTACTGGTTTACAAAACTCGTCTGTTTACAATCACAGTAACTACTGGTTTACAAAAAAATCATCCATTTACAATCACAGTAATTACTGGGTTACAAAAATTATCCATTTACAATCACAGTAACTACTGGGATACAAATATCTAGCGCCCTCGCTGTTATTGTCAATATCATCAGCTATAGACGTTTTAACTTCTCTTCTTTGAACATTCATATCGCCAGAAATTATTTGTGTATCTTTAATACCATAACTGTCGCCTGTGGCTCGCCAGACGGAGTTTAGCCGAACAAACGAAGCATTCAAGTCCTCTTCATAAGCTCATAACAACAACTCCCTTCGATGTGTGTTTCAAAAACTTTACCAGCCTTCACAGTGTTCTTATTGATATTTTTGGTTATATGAGGTTAAAGAAGTAAATTTTATCAACAGATTTACCAGTAACTCTTCTATATTGTTTTTCTTTCACGAAATCCTCACGATACATATAACTAGAACAAACACAGAATCCATTTACAATCACAGTAAGTACTGGATTACAAAAATCATTCATTTACAATCACAGTAACTACTGGGTTACAAAACTCGTCCGTATACAATCACAGTAACTACTGGGTTACAAAAATCATCCTTTTACAATCACAGTAACTACTGGTTTACAAAAAATCATCAATTTACAATCACAGTAATTACTGGGTTACAAAAATCATCCGTTTACAATCACAGTAACTACTGGTTGACAAAAAATCATCAATTTACAATCACAGTAACTACTGGGTTACAAAAAATCATCAATTTACAATCACAGTAACTACTGGGTTACAACAATCATACGTTTACAATCACAGTAACTACTGGTTTACAAAAAATCATCAATTTACAATCACAGTAACTACTGGGTTACAAAAAATCATCAATTTACAATCACAGTAACAACTGGGTTACAAAAATCATCCGTTTACAATCACAGTAACTACTGTGTTACAAAAATCATTCATTTACAATCACAGTACCTACTGGGTTACAAAACTCGTCCTTATACAATCACAGTAACTACTGGGTTACAAAAATCATCCGTTTACAATCACAGTAACTACTGGGTTACAAAAAATCATCAATTTACAATCACAGTAACTACTGGGTTACAAACAATCATCAATTTACAATCACAGTAACTACTGGGTTACAAAACATCATCAATTTACAATCACAGTAACAACTGGGTTACAAAAATCATCCGTTTACAATCACAGTAACTACTGGGTTACAAAAATCATTCATTTACAATCACAGTACCTACTGGGTTACAAAACTCGTCCGTATACAATCACAGTAACTACTGGGTTACAAAAATCATCCGTTTACAATCACAGTAACTACTGGGTTACAAAAAATCATCAATTTACAATCACAGTAACAACTGGGTTACAAAAATCATCCGTTTACAATCACAGTAACTACTGGGTTACAAAAATCATTCATTTACAATCACAGTACCTACTGGGTTACAAACATCATTCATTTACAATCACAGTAACTACTGGTTGACAAAAAATCATCAATTTACAATCACAGTAACTACTGGGTTACAAAAAATCATCAATTTACAATCACAGTAACTACTGGGTTACAACAATCATACGTTTACAATCACAGTAACTACTGGGTTACAAAAAATCATCAATTTACAATCACAGTAACTACTGGGTTACCAAACTCGTCCGTATACAATCACAGTAACTACTGGGTTACAAAACTCGTCCGTATACAATCACAGTAACTACTGGTTTACAATACTCGTCCGTATACAATCACAGTAACTACTGGGTTACAAAAATCATCCGGTTACAATCACAGTAACTACTGGGTTACAAAAAATCAACAATTTACAATCACAGTAACTACTGGGTTACAAAAATCATTCATTTACAATCACAGTAACTACTGGGTTACCAAACTCGTCCGTTTACAATCACAGTAACTACTGGGTTACAAAAAATCATCAATTTACAATCACAGTAACAACTGGGTTACAAAAATCATCCGTTTACAATCACAGTAACTACTGGGTTACAAAAATCATTCATTTACAATCACAGTACCTACTGGGTTACAAAACATCATCAATTTAGAATCACAGTAACAACTGGGTTACAAAAATCATCCGTTTACAATCACAGTACCTACTGGGTTACAAAACTCGTCCGTATACAATCACAGTAACTACTGGGTTACAAAACTCGTCCGTTTACAATCACAGTAACTACTGGGTTACAAAACTCGTCCGTTTACAATCACAGTAACTACTGGTTTACAAAAAAATCATCCATTTACAATCACAGTAACTACTGGGTTACAAAGCTCATCCGTTTACAATCACAGTAATTACTGGGTTACAAATATCATCCGTTTACAATAACAGTAATTACTGGGTTACAAAAATTATCCATTTACAATCACAGTAACTACTGGGTTACAAATATCTAGCGCCCTCGCTGTTATTGTCAATATCATCAGCTATAGACGTTTTAACTTCTCTTCTTTGAACATTCATATCGCCAGAAATTATTTGTGTATCTTTAATACCATAACTGTCGCCTGTGGCTCGCCAGACGGAGTTTAGCCGAACAAACGAAGCATTCAAGTCCTCTTCATAAGCTCATAACAACAACTCCCTTCGATGTGTGTTTCAAAAACTTTACCAGCCTTCACAGTGTTCTTATTGATATTTTTGGTTATATGAGGTTAAAGAAGTAAATTTTATCAACAGATTTACCAGTAACTCTTCTATATTGTTTTTCTTTCACGAAATCCTCACGATACATATAACTAGAACAAACACAGAATCCATTTACAATCACAGTAAGTACTGGATTACAAAAATCATTCATTTACAATCACAGTAACTACTGGGTTACAAAACTCGTCCGTATACAATCACAGTAACTACTGGGTTACAAAAATCATCCTTTTACAATCACAGTAACTACTGGTTTACAAAAAATCATCAATTTACAATCACAGTAATTATTGGGTTACAAAAATCATCCGTTTACAATCACAGTAAGTACTGGGTTACAAAAATCATTCATTTACAATCACAGTAACTACTGGGTTACAAAACTCGCCCGTTTACAATCACAGTAACTACTGGGTTACAAAAAATCATCCATTTACAATCACAGTAAGTACTGGGTTACAAAAATCATTCATTTACAATCACGGTAACTACTGGATTACAAAACTCGTCCGTATACAATCACAGTAACTACTGGGTTACAAAAATCATCCGTTTACAATCACAGTAACTACTGGGTTACAAAAAATCATCAATTTACAATCACAGTAACTACTGCGTTACAAAAATCATCCGTTTACAATCACAGTAACTACTGGGTTACAAAAAATTATCAATTTACAATCACAGTAACTACTGGGTTACAAAAATCATACGTTTACAATCACAGTAACTACTGGTTTACAAAAAATCATCAATTTACAATCACAGTAACAACTGGGTTACAAAAATCATTCATTTACAATCACAGTAACTACTGGGTTACAAAACTCGTCCGTTAACAATCACAGTAACTACTGGTTTACAAAAAATCATTCATTTACAATCACAGTAACTACTGGGTTACAAAACTCGGCCGTTTACAATCACAGTAACTACTGGGTTACAAAAAATCATCCATTTACAATCACAGTAAGTACTTGGTTACAAAAATCATTCATTTACAATCACAGTAACTACTGGGTTACAAAACTCGTCCGTTTACAATCACAGTAACTACTGGTTGACAAAAAATCATCAATTTACAATCACAGTAACTACTGGGTTACAAAAAATCATCAATTTACAATCACAGTAACTACTGGGTTACAAAAATCATCCGTTTACAAGCACAGTAACTACTGGGTTACAAAAAATCATCAATTTACAATCGCAGTAACTACTGGGTTACAAAAATCATACATTTACAATCACAGCAACTACTGGTTTACAAAAAATCATCAGTTTACAATCACAGTAACTACTGGGTTACAAAACTGGTCCGTTAACAATCACAGTAACTACTGGTTTACAAAAAATCATTCATTTACATTCACAGTAACTACTGGGTTACAAAAATCATCCGTTTACAATCACAGTAACTACTGGGTTACAAAACTCGTCCGTTTACAATCACGGTAACTACTGGTTTACAAAACTCGTCTGTTTACAATCACAGTAACTACTGGTTTACAAAAAAATCATCCATTTACAATCACAGTAATTACTGGGTTACAAAAATTATCCATTTACAATCACAGTAACTACTGGGATACAAATATCTAGCGCCCTCGCTGTTATTGTCAATATCATCAGCTATAGACGTTTTAACTTCTCTTCTTTGAACATTCATATCGCCAGAAATTATTTGTGTATCTTTAATACCATAACTGTCGCCTGTGGCTCGCCAGACGGAGTTTAGCCGAACAAACGAAGCATTCAAGTCCTCTTCATAAGCTCATAACAACAACTCCCTTCGATGTGTGTTTCAAAAACTTTACCAGCCTTCACAGTGTTCTTATTGATATTTTTGGTTATATGAGGTTAAAGAAGTAAATTTTATCAACAGATTTACCAGTAACTCTTCTATATTGTTTTTCTTTCACGAAATCCTCACGATACATATAACTAGAACAAACACAGAATCCATTTACAATCACAGTAAGTACTGGATTACAAAAATCATTCATTTACAATCACAGTAACTACTGGGTTACAAAACTCGTCCGTATACAATCACAGTAACTACTGGGTTACAAAAATCATCCTTTTACAATCACAGTAACTACTGGTTTACAAAAAATCATCAATTTACAATCACAGTAATTACTGGGTTACAAAAATCATCCGTTTACAATCACAGTAAGTACTGGGTTACAAAAATCATTCATTTACAATCACAGTAACTACTAGGTTACAAAACTCGCCCGTTTACAATCACAGTAACTACTGGGTTACAAAAAATCATCCATTTACAATCACAGTAAGTACTGGGTTACAAAAATCATTCATTTACAATCACAGTAACTACTGGATTACAAAACTCGTCCGTATACAATCACAGTAAATACTGGGTTACAAAAATCATACATTTACAATCACAGTAACTACTGGTTTACAAAAAATCATCAGTTTACAATCACAGTAACTACTGGGTTACAAAAATCATCCATTTACAATCACAGTAATTACTGGGTTACAAAAATCATTCATTTACAATCACAGTAACTACTGGGTTACAAAACTCGTCCGTATACAATCACAGTAACTACTGGTTTACAATACTCGTCCGTATACAATCACAGTAACTACTGGGTTACAAAAATCATCCGGTTACAATCACAGTAACTACTGGGTTACAAAAAATCAACAATTTACAATCACAGTAACTACTGGGTTACAAAAATCATTCATTTACAATCACAGTAACTACTGGGTTACCAAACTCGTCCGTTTACAATCACAGTAACTACTGGGTTACAAAAAATCATTCATTTACATTCACAGTAACTACTGGGTTACAAAACTCGGCCGTTTACAATCACAGTAACTACTGGGTTACAAAAATCATCCGTTTACAATCACAGTAACTACTGGGTTACAAACATCATTCATTTACAATCACAGTAACTACTGGGTTACAAAAATCATCCGTTTACAATCACAGTAACTACTGGGTTACAAAAAATCATCAATTTACAATCACAGTAACAACTGGGTTACAAAAATCATCCGTTTACAATCACAGTAACTACTGGGTTACAAAACTCGTCCGTATACAATCACAGTAACTACTGGGTTACAAAAATTATCCGGTTACAATCACAGTAACTACTGGGTTACAAAAAATCAACAATTTACAATCACAGTAACTACTGGGTTACAAAAATCATCCGTTTACAATCACAGTAACTACTGGGTTACAAAACTCGTCTGTTTACAATCACAGTAACTACTGGTTTACAAAAAAATCATCCATTTACAATTACAGTAACTACTGGGTTACAAAGCTCATCCGTTTACAATCACAGTAATTACTGGGTTACAAATATCATCCGTTTACAATAACAGTAACTACTGGGTTACAAAAATCATCCTTTTACAATCACAGTAACTACTGGTTTACAAAAAATCATCAATTTACAATCACAGTAATTACTGGGTTACAAAAATCATCCGTTTACAATCACAGTAAGTACTGGGTTACAAAAATCATTCATTTACAATCACAGTAACTACTAGGTTACAAAAAATCATCCATTTACAATCACAGTAAGTACTGGGTTACAAAAATCATTCATTTACAATCACGGTAACTACTGGATTACAAAACTCGTCCGTATACAATCACAGTAACTACTGGGTTACAAAAATCATCCGTTTACAATCACAGTAACTACTGGGTTACAAAAAATCATCAATTTACAATCACAGTAACTACTGCGTTACAAAAATCATCCGTTTACAATCACAGTAACTACTGGGCTACAAAAAATTATCAATTTACAATCACAGTAACTACTGGGTTACAAAAATCATACGTTTACAATCACAGTAACTACTGGTTTACAAAAAATCATCAATTTACAATCACAGTAACTACTGGGTTACAAAAAATCATCAATTTACAATCACAGTAACTACTGGGTTACAAAAATCATCCGTTTACAAGCACAGTAACTACTGGGTTACAAAAATTATCCGGTTACAATCACAGTAAGTACTTGGTTACAAAAATCATTCATTTACAATCACAGTAACTACTGGGTTACAAAACTCGTCCGTATACAATCACAGTAACTACTGGGTTACAAAAATTATCCGGTTACAATCACAGTAACTACTGGGTTACAAAAAATCAACAATTTACAATCACAGTAACTACTGGGTTACAAAAATCATCCGTTTACAATCACAGTAACTACTGGGTTACAAAAATCATCCGTTTACAAGCACAGTAACTACTGGGTTACAAAAATTATCCGGTTACAATCACAGTAAGTACTTGGTTACAAAAATCATTCATTTACAATCACAGTAACTACTGGGTTACAAAACTCGTCCGTATACAATCACAGTAACTACTGGGTTACAAAAATTATCCGGTTACAATCACAGTAACTACTGGGTTACAAAAAATCAACAATTTACAATCACAGTAACTACTGGGTTACAAAAATCATCCGTTTACAATCACAGTAACTACTGGGTTACAAAACTCGTCTGTTTACAATCACAGTAACTACTGGTTTACAAAAAAATCATCCATTTACAATTACAGTAACTACTGAGTTACAAAGCTCATCCGTTTACAATCACAGTAATTACTGGGTTACAAATATCATCCGTTTACAATAACAGTAACTACTGGGTTACAAAAATCATCCGGTTACAATCACAGTAACTACTGGGTTACAAAAAATCAACAATTTACAATCACAGTAACTACTGGGTTACAAAAATCATCCGTTTACAATCACAGTAACTACTGGGTTACAAAACTCGTCCGTTTACAATCACAGTAACTACTGGTTTACAAAACTCGTCCGTTTACAATCACAGTAACTACTGGTTTACAAAAAAATCATCCATTTACAATCACAGTAACTACTGGGTTACAAAGCTCATCCGTTTACAATCACAGTAATTACTGGGTTACAAATATCATCCGTTTACAATAACAGTAATTACTGGGTTACAAAAGTTATCCATTTACAATCACAGTAACTACTGGGATACAAATATCTAGCGCCCTCGCTGTTATTGTCAATATCATCAGCTATAGACGTTTTAACTTCTCTTCTTTGAACATTCATATCGCCAGAAATTATTTGTGTATCTTTAATACCATAACTGTCGCCTGTGGCTCGCCAGACGGAGTTTAGCCGAACAAACGAAGCATTCAAGTCCTCTTCATAAGCTCATAACAACAACTCCCTTCGATGTGTGTTTCAAAAACTTTACCAGCCTTCACAGTGTTCTTATTGATATTTTTGGTTATATGAGGTTAAAGAAGTAAATTTTATCAACAGATTTACCAGTAACTCTTCTATATTGTTTTTCTTTCACGAAATCCTCACGATACATATAACTAGAACAAACACAGAATCCATTTACAATCACAGTAAGTACTGGATTACAAAAATCATTCATTTACAATCACAGTAACTACTGGGTTACAAAACTCGTCCGTATACAATCACAGTAACTACTGGGTTACAAAAATCATCCTTTTACAATCACAGTAACTACTGGTTTACAAAAAATCATCAATTTACAATCACAGTAATTACTGGGTTACAAAAATCATCCGTTTACAATCACAGTAACTACTGGTTGACAAAAAATCATCAATTTACAATCACAGTAACTACTGGGTTACAAAAAATCATCAATTTACAATCACAGTAACTACTGGGTTACAACAATCATACGTTTACAATCACAGTAACTACTGGTTTACAAAAAATCATCAATTTACAATCACAGTAACTACTGGGTTACAAAAAATCAACAATTTACAATCACAGTAACTACTGGGTTACAAAAATCATCCGTTTACAATCACAGTAACTACTGGGTTACAAAACTCGTCCGTTTACAATCACAGTAACTACTGGTTTACAAAACTCGTCCGTTTACAATCACAGTAACTACTGGTTTACAAAAAAATCATCCATTTACAATCACAGTAACTACTGGGTTACAAAGCTCATCCGTTTACAATCACAGTAATTACTGGGTTACAAATATCATCCGTTTACAATAACAGTAATTACTGGGTTACAAAAGTTATCCATTTACAATCACAGTAACTACTGGGATACAAATATCTAGCGCCCTCGCTGTTATTGTCAATATCATCAGCTATAGACGTTTTAACTTCTCTTCTTTGAACATTCATATCGCCAGAAATTATTTGTGTATCTTTAATACCATAACTGTCGCCTGTGGCTCGCCAGACGGAGTTTAGCCGAACAAACGAAGCATTCAAGTCCTCTTCATAAGCTCATAACAACAACTCCCTTCGATGTGTGTTTCAAAAACTTTACCAGCCTTCACAGTGTTCTTATTGATATTTTTGGTTATATGAGGTTAAAGAAGTAAATTTTATCAACAGATTTACCAGTAACTCTTCTATATTGTTTTTCTTTCACGAAATCCTCACGATACATATAACTAGAACAAACACAGAATCCATTTACAATCACAGTAAGTACTGGATTACAAAAATCATTCATTTACAATCACAGTAACTACTGGGTTACAAAACTCGTCCGTATACAATCACAGTAACTACTGGGTTACAAAAATCATCCTTTTACAATCACAGTAACTACTGGTTTACAAAAAATCATCAATTTACAATCACAGTAATTACTGGGTTACAAAAATCATCCGTTTACAATCACAGTAAGTACTGGGTTACAAAAATCATTCATTTACAATCACAGTAACTACTAGGTTACAAAAAATCATCCATTTACAATCACAGTAAGTACTGGGTTACAAAAATCATTCATTTACAATCACGGTAACTACTGGATTACAAAACTCGTCCGTATACAATCACAGTAACTACTGGGTTACAAAAATCATCCGTTTACAATCACAGTAACTACTGGGTTACAAAAAATCATCAATTTACAATCACAGTAACTACTGCGTTACAAAAATCATCCGTTTACAATCACAGTAACTACTGGGCTACAAAAAATTATCAATTTACAATCACAGTAACTACTGGGTTACAAAAATCATACGTTTACAATCACAGTAACTACTGGTTTACAAAAAATCATCAATTTACAATCACAGTAACAACTGGGTTACAAAAATCATTCATTTACAATCACAGTAACTACATGGTTACAAAACTCGTCCGTTAACAATCACAGTAACTACTGGTTTACAAAAAATCATTCATTTACAATCACAGTAACTACTGGGTTACAAAACTCGGCCGTTTACAATCATAGTAACTACTGGGTTACAAAAAATCATCCATTTACAATCACAGTAAGTACTTGGTTACAAAAATCATTCATTTACAATCACAGTAACTACTGGGTTACAAAACTCGTCCGTTTACAATCACAGTAACTACTGGTTGACAAAAAATCATCAATTTACAATCACAGTAACTACTGGGTTACAAAAAATCATCAATTTACAATCACAGTAACTACTGGGTTACAAAAATCATCCGTTTACAAGCACAGTAACTACTGGGTTACAAAAAATCATCAATTTACAATCACAGTAACTACTGGGTTACAAAAATCATACATTTACAATCACAGTAACTACTGGTTTACAAAAAATCATCAGTTTACAATCACAGTAACTACTGGGTTACAAAACTCGTCCGTTAACAATCACAGTAACTACTGGTTTACAAAAAATCATTCATTTACATTCACAGTAACTACTGGGTTACAAAACTCGGCCGTTTACAATCACAGTAACTACTGGGTTACAAAAATCATCCGTTTACAATCACAGTAACTACTGGGTTACAAACATCATTCATTTACAATCACAGTAACTACTGGGTTACAAAAATCATCCGTTTACAATCACAGTAACTACTGGGTTACAAAAAATCATCAATTTACAATCACAGTAACAACTGGGTTACAAAAATCATCCGTTTACAATCACAGTAACTACTGGGTTACAAAACTCGTCCGTATACAATCACAGTAACTACTGGGTTACAAAAATTATCCGGTTACAATCACAGTAACTACTGGGTTACAAAAAATCAACAATTTACAATCACAGTAACTACTGGGTTACAAAAATCATCCGTTTACAATCACAGTAACTACTGGGTTACAAAACTCGTCCGTTTACAATCACAGTAACTACTGGTTTACAAAACTCGTCTGTTTACAATCACAGTAACTACTGGTTTACAAAAAAATCATCCATTTACAATTACAGTAACTACTGGGTTACAAAGCTCATCCGTTTACAATCACAGTAATTACTGGGTTACAAATATCATCCGTTTACAATAACAGTAATTACTGGGTTACAAAAATTATCCATTTACAATCACAGTAACTACTGGGATACAAATATCTAGCGCCCTCGCTGTTATTGTCAATATCATCAGCTATAGACGTTTTAACTTCTCTTCTTTGAACATTCATATCGCCAGAAATTATTTGTGTATCTTTAATACCATAACTGTCGCCTGTGGCTCGCCAGACGGAGTTTAGCCGAACAAACGAAGCATTCAAGTCCTCTTCATAAGCTCATAACAACAACTCCCTTCGATGTGTGTTTCAAAAACTTTACCAGCCTTCACAGTGTTCTTATTGATATTTTTGGTTATATGAGGTTAAAGAAGTAAATTTTATCAACAGATTTACCAGTAACTCTTCTATATTGTTTTTCTTTCACGAAATCCTCACGATACATATAACTAGAACAAACACAGAATCCATTTACAATCACAGTAAGTACTGGATTACAAAAATCATTCATTTACAATCACAGTAACTACTGGGTTACAAAACTCGTCCGTATACAATCACAGTAACTACTGGGTTACAAAAATCATCCTTTTACAATCACAGTAACTACTGGTTTACAAAAAATCATCAATTTACAATCACAGTAACTACTAGGTTACAAAACTCGCCCGTTTACAATCACAGTAACTACTGGGTTACAAAAAATCATCCATTTACAATCACAGTAAGTATTGGGTTACAAAAATCATTCATTTACAATCACAGTAACTACTGGATTACAAAACTCGTCCGTATACAATCACAGTAACTACTGGGTTACAAAAATCATCCGTTTACAATCACAGTAACTACTGGGTTACAAAAAATCATCAATTTACAATCACAGTAACTACTGGGTTACAAAAATCATCCGTTTACAATCACAGTAACTACTGGGTTACAAAAATCATTCATTTACAATCACAGTAACGACTGGGTTACAAAACTCGTCCGTTTACAATCACAGTAACTACTGGTTTACAAAAAATCATCCATTTACAATCACAGTAACTACTGGGTTACAAAACTCATCCGTTTACAATCACAGTAATTACTGGGTTACAAATATCATCCGTTTACAATCACAGTAAATACTGGGTTACAAAAATTATCCATTTACAATCACAGTAATTACTGGGTTACAAAAATCATACATTTACAATCACAGTAACTACTGGTTTACAAAAAATCATCAGTTTACAATCACAGTAACTACTGGGTTACAAACATCATTCATTTACAATCACAGTAACTACTGGTTTACAAAAAATCATCAGTTTACAATCACAGTAACTACTGGGTTACAAAAATCATTCATTTATAATCACAGTAACTACTGGGTTACAAAACTCGTCCGTTAACAATCACAGTAACTACTGGTTTACAAAAAATCATTCATTTACATTCACAGTAACTACTGGGTTACAAAACTCGGCCGTTTACAATCACAGTAACTACTGGGTTACAAAAATCATCCCTTTACAATCACAGTAACTACTGGGTTACCAAACTCGTCTGTTTACAATCACAGTAACTACTGGGTTACAAAAATCATCCGTTTACAATCACAGTAACTACTGGGTTATAAAAAGTCATCAATTTACAATCACAGTAACAACTGGGTTACAAAAATCATTCATTTACAATCACAGTAACTACTGGGTTACAAAAATCATCCGGTTACAATCACAGTAACTACTGGGTTACAAAAAATCAACAATTTACAATCACAGTAACTACTGGGTTACAAAAATCATCCGTTTACAATCACAGTAACTACTGGGTTACAAAACTCGTCCGTTTACAATCACAGTAACTACTGGTTTACAAAACTCGTCCGTTTACAATCACAGTAACTACTGGTTTACAAAAACATCATCCATTTACAATCACAGTAACTACTGGGTTACAAAGCTCATCCGTTTACAATCACAGTAATTACTGGGTTACAAATATCATCCGTTTACAATAACAGTAATTACTGGGTTACAAAAATTATCCATTTACAATCACAGTAACTACTGGGATACAAATATCTAGCGCCCTCGCTGTTATTGTCAATATCATCAGCTATAGACGTTTTAACTTCTCTTCTTTGAACATTCATATCGCCAGAAATTATTTGTGTATCTTTAATACCATAACTGTCGCCTGTGGCTCGCCAGACGGAGTTTAGCCGAACAAACGAAGCATTCAAGTCCTCTTCATAAGCTCATAACAACAACTCCCTTCGATGTGTGTTTCAAAAACTTTACCAGCCTTCACAGTGTTCTTATTGATATTTTTGGTTATATGAGGTTAAAGAAGTAAATTTTATCAACAGATTTACCAGTAACTCTTCTATATTGTTTTTCTTTCACGAAATCCTCACGATACATATAACTAGAACAAACACAGAATCCATTTACAATCACAGTAAGTACTGGATTACAAAAATCATTCATTTACAATCACAGTAACTACTGGGTTACAAAACTCGTCCGTATACAATCACAGTAACTACTGGGTTACAAAAATCATCCTTTTACAATCACAGTAACTACTGGTTTACAAAAAATCATCAATTTACAATCACAGTAATTACTGGGTTACAAAAATCATCCGTTTACAATCACAGTAAGTACTGGGTTACAAAAATCATTCATTTACAATCACAGTAACTACTAGGTTACAAAAAATCATCCATTTACAATCACAGTAAGTACTGGGTTACAAAAATCATTCATTTACAATCACAGTAACTACTGGATTACAAAACTCGTCCGTATACAATCACAGTAACTACTGGGTTACAAAAATCATCCGTTTACAATCACAGTAACTACTGGGTTACAAAAAATCATCAATTTACAATCACAGTAACTACTGGGTTACAAAAATCATCCGTTTACAATCACAGTAACTACTGGGTTACAAAAATCATTCATTTACAATCACAGTAACGACTGGGTTACAAAACTCGTCCGTTTACAATCACAGTAAGTACTGGGTTACAAAAATCATTCATTTACAATCACAGTAACTACTAGGTTACAAAAAATCATCCATTTACAATCACAGTAAGTACTGGGTTACAAAAATCATTCATTTACAATCACAGTAACTACTGGATTACAAAACTCGTCCGTATACAATCACAGTAACTACTGGGTTACAAAAATCATCCGTTTACAATCACAGTAACTACTGGGTTACAAAAAATCATCAATTTACAATCACAGTAACTACTGGGTTACAAAAATCATCCGTTTACAATCACAGTAACTACTGGGTTACAAAAATCATTCATTTACAATCACAGTAATGACTGGGTTACAAAACTCGTCCGTTTACAATCACAGTAACTACTGGGTTACAAAAATTATCCATTTACAATCACAGTAACTACTGGGATACAAATATCTAGCGCCCTCGCTGTTATTGTCAATATCATCTGTAACGGACGCATTTGTTCTCCATGTAGATTCACTCGTTTATTACTGTTTCGTACGGTTATCTGACATTGAAGCTTCTTGCGATCTCCGTTACAAGTGACAAAATTACTAGAACTATGAATTACTTAACCAAAAATACTTATGCAAATATGAAGTGAACGTACATGAACAAAGGGCAGGAAACAAAAGAAGAATAAACACAGTTAAATTTACATTTAGTATTACTTTAAAGTTCGTGGGCGTTTATCACAAACCGGCCCCTATCTATAGCATAGATATCAAAAAAAAGTATAGATAAAGTCCACGGTTAGATTATCTTGGTTGATCTCCTTCAAGTAGACATAATTTGCGTATATCGCGTCGGAAGGACGATGAAGGCGTTCGCACTAACACTTGTCTGACGTTGCCATCTTGGTCAGGAAAGACTTCTAAAACCCGTCCCATGGGCCATTTCCCTCTAGGTGTGTTGGTTTCTGCTAGTAAGATCAAGTCACCAACTCTTAGATTCTTCGTCTGCCTTGTCCACTTTTGTCTTTCTTGTAGTGTAGGTAAGTATTCCTGGATCCAACGCTTCCAGAACGTGTTAGCTAGACACTGCGCTTGTCTCCAACATTTCCTGTACTTGTCTGCGTCACAGAAGCTAGTCATAGGGTGGCATGAGTTAGCGCGGAGAAGCAGAATGTTGCTCGGTGTTAATGGTCGTAAGTCGTTTGGGTCATCGCTTACTCTGGTGATGGGGCGATCGTTGAGAATCCGCTCCGATTCTGCAATGAAGGTTAACAGCGTCTCGTCGTTAACAAGTTGCTCGCCAAGAATTGCTCTTAGGATTTTCCTCACAGATCGAATCATTCTTTCCCAGACTCCTCCAGTGTGGCTGGCCAGGGGTGCGTTAAAATGCCAAGTGATCGATCTTTGCTTTAACTGGTCAGAGATCTTGTCCTGAGCTGTCTTGCTTGTCATTTTGGAGAACTCTTCTCGAAGGACTGCTTCCGCTCCTCTAAAATTTGTGCCATTGTCGCTGAATACTTCCTTGGGAGGCCCTCTGCGACTCGTGAATCTCGAGAAAGCACCAAGAAAGGACTCTGTGTCTAATGAGTGGGCAATCTCTATGTGCACTGCACGAACTGCCATACAAGTAAAAATGCATCCATACCGTTTTACGTGACTTCGGTTTTGCTTAACTGTAAGTGGACCAAAATAATCGACGCCAACCTTTGAGAAGGGGTACTCGCAAGGAGTGACTCTTGCTTCTGGGAGAGGTGCCATGACTTGGCTACCAAGTGGGCCGTTTCTTTTCTTACATTCTATGCATTGTGATAACACACGTCGTACTTCGGTCTGGCCCTTGACGATCCAGTACTTCTGTCGAATTGCTGTAAGGACGTGATTAACTCCAGAGTGGCCCTCTTGTACGTGATAGTAGCGGATTATTAGGTCTGTAACGTGGTGCTTTTGGGGGAGTATCATAGGATGTTTGACGTGGAAAGATATGTTTGCCCTCTCGAGTCGGCCCCCAACGCGCATTACGTCGTCTACGATGATGGGATTCAGCTTTCGAAGTACGCTTTTCCCTCCGATGGCCTTTCTTCCAGCGTTACCTCTTCCTACTTTATTGTGCTTTATCTTTTCTTTCCCACAAATGGTGGTATCAAGATCTGCATTATTTGCCTTTAGCTTTTTCTTTTCTTCTGGATATGAGTGCCTTTGGACGTAGGAGACAATCTTGTATGTACCTCTTCGTAGTTCTTCTACTGTCAACGGTCCCTTGTGCTGACCTTGGCGTCTGGTGATAGGGCCTTGATTAACTCTTTGCTTCAGGTACATGATGAATCTTTGTAGCCAAGCTACTGCTTTTTGAAGCTTATACCATGAAGAATACCTCTCTATTAGTGCCTGTAGTGGTTGGCCACGACAGTCTTCGGCAGCTCGACCCGAATCACCTAGTGTACTGCAAACAATTGCTTCTTTTCTTATCTCTAGGTCACTGTCATCTTCTTTGTTCATTTCTATTGCTCTCTTTGGCCAAGATTCTTCGGTCGCCTTCAGAAATGTTGGTCCTTCATGCCATCGATCACAGGAGAGAAAGGCGTCGACGGTTAGGCCCCTTGAGGCGTCGTCCGCTGGATTGAGTTTCGAATTGACGTGGTGCCACTGTGATGGTCTCGAGGCGTCTTGGATGTTGCTAATCCTATTGGCTACAAATGTACTGAACCTCTTGTCTTCATTCTCGATGTATCGTAATACTACCGTGCTGTCGGTCCAAAACCAGGAATCTTCGACTTTCATCTCCAATTCTCTTTTGATGATCTTGTCCAGTCGTATGGAAACGGTTGCAGCTGACAATTCTAATCTTGGAATCGTAACAGCCTTTAAAGGAGCTAAGTGTGACTTGGCCATTAGAAAACTGCAGTCTACCTTTCCTTTCGTGTCGCTTAACCGTAAATACGATACTGAACCGTATCCTACTTCTGATGCGTCAGAGAAATGGTGAATTTGGGCTGATTCGAGTTCTCCCATACCATGCGGTTTTAGACATCTTCGTATTGAGAACTCAGCAAGTCTTGGAAGATCGTCAAGCCATTGTTGCCATCTTTTATGGTAGATCTCGGGAATTCTTTCATCCCAGTCGAGATTCTTGCGACACAGCTCACGAAGTATCAGTTTTGCTGGTAAAATGAATGGAGCAGCAAAACCCAAAGGGTCGTAAATTGAGCTAACGACTGATAGAATTCCTCTTCTGGTAGCCGGACGGTCTTTGATTTCGAATTTCATCAAGGCTGATCTCTTGCTTAACCAACAATTTCGAGAATTCTGCAACAGAGAATTTGCTGATACAAGTAATGACAGTAAGACCAACTTGTCTAAGCAAGAGCATCGCGCTCTGGCTATCATGGAGGAATCGGTGAAGCTAAACAGCAAGGGTCATTACGAAATCGCCATACCATGGAAAGACGTTCCACCATCTCTACCGAATAACAGATCTACAGCACAACGGAGACTAAACCAACTCAAGCGCCGCCTCATCAGGGACGATAAGCTGCTTAAACAGTACACAGACTTCATCCAAGAGCTCTTACACAAGGGTTATGCACGTAAGGTCAGCAACGACAGACTACACCGAGACGATGGTAAGGTGTGGTATCTTCCACACCACCCTGTCTTTCATCCCAAAAAGCCGGACAAGGTTCGCATAGTATTTGATTGCTCAGCGAAACACCTTGGTACTTCACTAAACGATAACATCTTGCCGGGGCCGGATCTCACTAACAACCTGGTAGGGGTTCTTATCAGATTCCGCCAAGAATCATTTGCCGTAATGGGAGACGTAGAAGCGACGTTCCACCAAGTTCACGCGCAAGATGACGACTGTGATGCCTTACGCTTTTTGTGGTGGACCGACGGAAATCTTGAATGTGAAGCCAAGGAATACCAGATGACCGTCCACATTTTTGGCGCAGTTTCGTCCCCGAGCTGCGCAAACTTTGCGCTTCTGAGAACAGCTGAAGACAACCAGCTAGAATTCGACGAGTCAATAATCTCCAGTGTTAAGAACAACTTCTATGTTGATGATTGTTTAAAGTCTCTTCCCACCATACAAGAAGCTACAAATCACGTCAATGCGTTACGCGAACTGCTAACCCGTGGAGGATTCAGACTAACCAAATGGATCGCAAATTCCAAAACGATTGTCCAATCTATTCCTTTGACAGAGCGTGCGAAGGAAGTAACCAACCTCGATCTAGACCGAAGCCCTTTACCTGTGGAGAGAGCACTTGGTGTTCAATGGACTGTCGAATCAGACCGGTTCGGCTTCAGAATCGAAATCAAAGACCGTCCGGCTACCAGAAGAGGAATTCTATCAGTCGTTAGCTCAATTTACGACCCTTTGGGTTTTGCTGCTCCATTCATTTTACCAGCAAAACTGATACTTCGTGAACTGTGTCGCAAGAATCTCGACTGGGATGAAAGAATTCCCGAGATCTACCATAAAAGATGGCAACAATGGCTTGACGATCTTCCAAGACTTGCTGAGTTCTCAATACGAAGATGTCTAAAACCGCATGGTATGGGAGAACTCGAATCAGCCCAAATTCACCATTTCTCTGACGCATCAGAAGTAGGATACGGTTCAGTATCGTATTTACGGTTAAGCGACACGAAAGGAAAGGTAGACTGCAGTTTTCTAATGGCCAAGTCACACTTAGCTCCTTTAAAGGCTGTTACGATTCCAAGATTAGAATTGTCAGCTGCAACCGTTTCCATACGACTGGACAAGATCATCAAAAGAGAATTGGAGATGAAAGTCGAAGATTCCTGGTTTTGGACCGACAGCACGGTAGTATTACGATACATCGAGAATGAAGACAAGAGGTTCAGTACATTTGTAGCCAATAGGATTAGCAACATCCAAGACGCCTCGAGACCATCACAGTGGCACCACGTCAATTCGAAACTCAATCCAGCGGACGACGCCTCAAGGGGCCTAACCGTCGACGCCTTTCTCTCCTGTGATCGATGGCATGAAGGACCAACATTTCTGAAGGCGACCGAAGAATCTTGGCCAAAGAGAGCAATAGAAATGAACAAAGAAGATGACAGTGACCTAGAGATAAGAAAAGAAGCAATTGTTTGCAGTACACTAGGTGATTCGGGTCGAGCTGCCGAAGACTGTCGTGGCCAACCACTACAGGCACTAATAGAGAGGTATTCTTCATGGTATAAGCTTCAAAAAGCAGTAGCTTGGCTACAAAGATTCATCATGTACCTGAAGCAAAGAGTTAATCAAGGCCCTATCACCAGACGCCAAGGTCAGCACAAGGGACCGTTGACAGTAGAAGAACTACGAAGAGGTACATACAAGATTGTCTCCTACGTCCAAAGGCACTCATATCCAGAAGAAAAGAAAAAGCTAAAGGCAAATAATGCAGATCTTGATACCACCATTTGTGGGAAAGAAAAGATAAAGCACAATAAAGTAGGAAGAGGTAACGCTGGAAGAAAGGCCATCGGAGGGAAAAGCGTACTTCGAAAGCTGAATCCCATCATCGTAGACGACGTAATGCGCGTTGGGGGCCGACTCGAGAGGGCAAACATATCTTTCCACGTCAAACATCCTATGATACTCCCCCAAAAGCACCACGTTACAGACCTAATAATCCGCTACTATCACGTACAAGAGGGCCACTCTGGAGTTAATCACGTCCTTACAGCAATTCGACAGAAGTACTGGATCGTCAAGGGCCAGACCGAAGTACGACGTGTGTTATCACAATGCATAGAATGTAAGAAAAGAAACGGCCCACTTGGTAGCCAAGTCATGGCACCTCTCCCAGAAGCAAGAGTCACTCCTTGCGAGTACCCCTTCTCAAAGGTTGGCGTCGATTATTTTGGTCCACTTACAGTTAAGCAAAACCGAAGTCACGTAAAACGGTATGGATGCATTTTTACTTGTATGGCAGTTCGTGCAGTGCACATAGAGATTGCCCACTCATTAGACACAGAGTCCTTTCTTGGTGCTTTCTCGAGATTCACGAGTCGCAGAGGGCCTCCCAAGGAAGTATTCAGCGACAATGGCACAAATTTTAGAGGAGCGGAAGCAGTCCTTCGAGAAGAGTTCTCCAAAATGACAAGCAAGACAGCTCAGGACAAGATCTCTGACCAGTTAAAGCAAAGATCGATCACTTGGCATTTTAACGCACCCCTGGCCAGCCACACTGGAGGAGTCTGGGAAAGAATGATTCGATCTGTGAGGAAAATCCTAAGAGCAATTCTTGGCGAGCAACTTGTTAACGACGAGACGCTGTTAACCTTCATTGCAGAATCGGAGCGGATTCTCAACGATCGCCCCATCACCAGAGTAAGCGATGACCCAAACGACTTACGACCATTAACACCGAGCAACATTCTGCTTCTCCGCGCTAACTCATGCCACCCTATGACTAGCTTCTGTGACGCAGACAAGTACAGGAAATGTTGGAGACAAGCGCAGTGTCTAGCTAACACGTTCTGGAAGCGTTGGATCCAGGAATACTTACCTACACTACAAGAAAGACAAAAGTGGACAAGGCAGACGAAGAATCTAAGAGTTGGTGACTTGATCTTACTAGCAGAAACCAACACACCTAGAGGGAAATGGCCCATGGGACGGGTTTTAGAAGTCTTTCCTGACCAAGATGGCAACGTCAGACAAGTGTTAGTGCGAACGCCTTCATCGTCCTTCCGACGCGATATACGCAAATTATGTCTACTTGAAGGAGATCAACCAAGATAATCTAACCGTGGACTTTATCTATACTTTTTTTGATATCTATGCTATAGATAGGGGCCGGTTTGTGATAAACGCCCACGAACTTACGAGTAATACTAAATGTAAATTTAACTGTGTTTATTCTTCTTTTGTTTTCTGCCCTTTGTTCATGTACGTTCACTTCATATTTGCATAAGTATTTTTGGTTAAGTAATTCATAGTTCTAGTAATTTTGTCACTTGTAACGGAGATCGCAAGAAGCTTCAATGTCAGATAACCGTACGAAACAGTAATAAACGAGTGAATCTACATGGAGAACAAATGCGTCCGTTGCGGCTCGAAGGACCAAGGTTTACTAATCGCAAGTGATGTACCGCAAGCACTTGAACCACTGGAAGTTCGGAACGCGAGAGACAAAGGGCCGTACGCGACGAGAACACGACTAGGTTGGGTCATCAATGGACCACTGGGGCGAGAAACACCAAGGAACCTTTCCAATTTCATCAAGGCTGATCTCTTGCTTAACCAACAATTTCGAGAATTCTGCAACAGAGAATTTGCTGATACAAGTAATGACAGTAAGACCAACTTGTCTAAGCAAGAGCATCGCGCTCTGGCTATCATGGAGGAATCGGTGAAGCTAAACAGCAAGGGTCATTACGAAATCGCCATACCATGGAAAGACGTTCCACCATCTCTACCGAATAACAGATCTACAGCACAACGGAGACTAAACCAACTCAAGCGCCGCCTCATCAGGGACGATAAGCTGCTTAAACAGTACACAGACTTCATCCAAGAGCTCTTACACAAGGGTTATGCACGTAAGGTCAGCAACGACAGACTACACCGAGACGATGGTAAGGTGTGGTATCTTCCACACCACCCTGTCTTTCATCCCAAGAAGCCGAACCGGTCTGATTCGACAGTCCATTGAACACCAAGTGCTCTCTCCACAGGTAAAGGGCTTCGGTCTAGATCGAGGTTGGTTACTTCCTTCGCACGCTCTGTCAAAGGAATAGATTGGACAATCGTTTTGGAATTTGCGATCCATTTGGTTAGTCTGAATCCTCCACGGGTTAGCAGTTCGCGTAACGCATTGACGTGATTTGTAGCTTCTTGTATGGTGGGAAGAGACTTTAAACAATCATCAACATAGAAGTTGTTCTTAACACTGGAGATTATTGACTCGTCGAATTCTAGCTGGTTGTCTTCAGCTGTTCTCAGAAGCGCAAAGTTTGCGCAGCTCGGGGACGAAACTGCGCCAAAAATGTGGACGGTCATCTGGTATTCCTTGGCTTCACATTCAAGATTTCCGTCGGTCCACCACAAAAAGCGTAAGGCATCACAGTCGTCATCTTGCGCGTGAACTTGGTGGAACATCGCTTCTACGTCTCCCATTACGGCAAATGATTCTTGGCGGAATCTGATAAGAACCCCTACCAGGTTGTTAGTGAGATCCGGCCCCGGCAAGATGTTATCGTTTAGTGAAGTACCAAGGTGTTTCGCTGAGCAATCAAATACTATGCGAACCTTGTCCGGCTTTTTGGGATGAAAGACAGGGTGGTGTGGAAGATACCACACCTTACCATCGTCTCGGTGTAGTCTGTCGTTGCTGACCTTACGTGCATAACCCTTGTGTAAGAGCTCTTGGATGAAGTCTGTGTACTGTTTAAGCAGCTTATCGTCCCTGATGAGGCGGCGCTTGAGTTGGTTTAGTCTCCGTTGTGCTGTAGATCTGTTATTCGGTAGAGATGGTGGAACGTCTTTCCATGGTATGGCGATTTCGTAATGACCCTTGCTGTTTAGCTTCACCGATTCCTCCATGATAGCCAGAGCGCGATGCTCTTGCTTAGACAAGTTGGTCTTACTGTCATTACTTGTATCAGCAAATTCTCTGTTGCAGAATTCTCGAAATTGTTGGTTAAGCAAGAGATCAGCCTTGATGAAATTGGAAAGGTTCCTTGGTGTTTCTCGCCCCAGTGGTCCATTGATGACCCAACCTAGTCGTGTTCTCGTCGCGTACGGCCCTTTGTCTCTCGCGTTCCGAACTTCCAGTGGTTCAAGTGCTTGCGGTACATCACTTGCGATTAGTAAACCTATCTCTGCGTTGACTTCTGGTATGTTTAAGTCTTCTAAGTGCGGCCAACGTTGGATGTCTTTCTGTCTTGGAATATCTTCGGTAGTTACCGGAATCTTGCTTGTGGAGTATGTGACAGGAAGTTCTATGAAGTTTTCCTCGTCCAAATCGCTAATTTCGAGATTATACAAGAGATTTCCTCGCAGGAAGGTGTTCTGATTGCTCATTGTAGTGAGACTGAAGGTCGCCTCCTTACTGCAGACGTCTAGTTCCTTTGCCAGAGATTCGGTACAAAACGTCGTATTAGACCCGTTGTCTAGAAAGGCGTACGTAACTGTTTCTCGTCCATTTGTTATGTTTCTAACTTTCACAGGTAGTATGGCCATGCCGATTGCAGACATTTGACTTGAGTTGTTGTTAAGGCATGCATTGCTTGTAGCTTTTCCTGTAAGGGCCGAAGAATTTTTAAGACCTGCGGGCAGAGGATTCACGTTTTGCTTGGTAGAAACGTCTTTGCATGATCCATCCGGGTGAAGTAGCTCGTGGTGACGTTTCCCACAACTTGGGACTTTGCAGGTGTCAAACCTTTTACATCGATAAGTAAAGTGGCCCTTTTGAAGACATAACCAACAGAGAAACTCCTTGTATACAAATTCGTTCCTTTCTTTAAGATTCTTTTCTTGGAATTTCTTGCATTCCGTGAGGTGGTGACTGGCTTTACAAAGGAGGCAGGAAGTTTCTGTTGATGTTGGCTTGTAACTTTGTTTATTAACTTCAATCGGCTTAGTGTTCTTGGTTGTGATTGCAAGGGTTGATATCTTATTAGATGGTTGGTTTTGAGGTTTAGACTCCCTAGTCCTCTCAGGCCGTGAGTTGGCTAGGCGTCCAAATCTTGACGTGGCGGCGACTGCATTGGAGTCGATGAAATCCAAGAGATGACGGAACCTTGGTTCTTTGCCTTCAGATTCAACAATCCTGTTTGCTACGTCGACCCACTTGCATTGTAGGTACTTAGGCAATCGCTTTACTATGTTCTCTAGGAACTTAAGAGAGTTAAGATCAGATTCACAACCAAGCTGCGTCAGTGTGATTTCGCAATTTTGTAAGCTGGTACAAAGTTTGAGCAGACCGTCTCCATCTCCATCTTTGATCGGGCTAGCTTCAGAGACTTGCTTGATGAAGACGTCGGATATCACGTGAGGTTGTCCATATCTCTTCTTCAGGATCTGTCGAGCCATATCGTAGCCTCTTTCAGGTGGCGCTAGATTAACACAGAAGTCTATTGCTTTCTTTGCATCGCCTCGACACTGTTGGATAAGATACACTAAGCGCATCTGGTCGCTACTTGCTTCTTTGGACAGATTGGCCTCGAAGTTTTCTATGAACTTGTGGTATGACATGGGGTTGCCATCAAAGGTTAACAACTCCGGTTTTGGGAGCTCGAATCCCTTTCTGAGTGTCGAAGCCATTAGTGCCATTGATTGTTGTTGGTATTTCATCTGTTGTTCTAGGATCGTTTGAAGACATGAGGATTCATCCTGGGTGTAGTATCTGTGTAAAGGTGAGACTGGAGCTGCAGATCTACTAGAGAAGTCGTTAACAAATTGGGGAGTTGAACTATTGTGGTAAGTCTGGACTGTAGCAGGCGCAAAAGTACTTCCAACTTGAAATTGACTAGCACCTGAGTGGACTGTAGCAGGTTGAACAGTACTTCCAAGTTGAAATTGACTGGCAACTGAGTGGACTGTAGCTGGCGGAACTGTACTTCCAAGTTGAAACTGACTGGCACTTGACTGAGCTGTAGCTGGCGAAGCAGTACTTCTAAGGTGGAACTGACTGACACCTGGCTGAGCTGTAGCTGGCGAAGTAGTACTACCGAGGTGGAACTGACGGGCACCTGACTGAGCTGTAGCTGGCGGAATAGTACTTCCAAGTTGAAACTGACTGGCACTTGACTGAGCTGAAGCTGGCGGAATAGTACTTCCAAGGTGGAACTGACTGACACTTGGCTGAGCTGTAGCTGGCTGAATAGTACTTCCAAGTTGAAACTGACTGGCACTTGACTGAGCTGAAGCTGGCGGAATAGTACTTCCAAGGTGGAACTGACTGACACTTGGCTGAGCTGTAGCTGGCTGAATAGTACTTCCGAGTTGAAATTGACTGACACCTGAGTGGACTGTAGCTGGCGGAACAGTACTTCCAAGTAGAAATTGACTGGCACTTGACTGAGCTGAAGCTGGCGGAATAGTACTTCCAAGGTGGAACTGACTGACACTTGGCTGAGCTGTAGCTGGCTGAATAGTACTTCCAAGGTGGAACTGACTGACACCTGACTGAGCTGTAGCTGGCGGAATAGTACTTCCGAAGTGGAACTGACTGGCACCTGACTGAGCTGTAGCTGGCGGAATAGTACTATCTAGGTGGAACTGACTGGCACCTGACTGAGCTGTAGCTGACGGTATAGTACTATCTAGGTGGAACTGACTGGCACCTGACTGAGCTGTAGCTGGCGGAATAGTACTATCGAGGTGAAACTGACTGGCACCTGACTGAGCTGTAGCTGGCTGAATAGTACTTCCAAGGTGGAACTGACTGACACCTGACTGAGCTGTAGCTGGCGAAATAGTACTTTCAAGGTGGTACTGACTGGCACCTGACTGAGCTGTAGCTGGCTGAATAGTACTTCCAAGGTGGAACTGACTGACACCTGACTGAGCTGTAGCTGGCGGAATAGTACTTCCGAAGTGGAACTGACTGGCACCTGATTGAGCTGTAGCTGGCGGAATAGTACTATCTAGGTGGAACTGACTGGCACCTGACTGAGCTGTAGCTGACGGTATAGTACTATCTAGGTGGAACTGACTGGCACCTGACTGAGCTGTAGCTGGCGGAATAGTACTATCGAGGTGAAACTGACTGGCACCTGACTGAGCTGTAGCTGGCTGAATAGTACTTCCAAGGTGGAACTGACTGACACCTGACTGAGCTGTAGCTGGCGGAATAGTACTTCCGAAGTGGAACTGACTGACATCTGACTGAGCTGTAGGTGGCGGAATAGTACTTCCAAGGTGGAACTGACTGGCACTTGACTGAGCTGTAGCTGGCTGAATAGTACTATCGAGGTGGAACTGACTGGCACCTGACTGAGCTGTAGCTGGCGGAATAGTACTATCTAGGTGGAACTGACTGGCACCTGACTGAGCTGTAGCTGGCTGAATAGTACTATCGAGGTGGAACTGACTGGCACCTGACTGAGCTGTAGCTGGCGGAATAGTACTATCTAGGTGGAACTGACTGGCACCTGAATGAGCTATAGCTGGCGGAATAGTACTTCCAAGGTGGAACTGACTGGCACTTGACTGAGCTGTAGCTGGCTGAATAGTACTATCGAGGTGGAACTGACTGGCACCTGACTGAGCTGTAGCTGTAGTATTACTAGGATATAGCTGACTAGCACCTGACTGTACTGTTACTGGTGGTCTTAAAGAACTGTGTTGATTCATCTGATAGGACGCAAGTCCGAACGGTAAAAGAGTGTACTTTTGTTCTTGTAAATTTTGTCTTTCAGAAATGTTTGATACTAAGTCCATATCCTGATATTCTAGTTCTTCTAATGAAACTCGTAATTCATGAAGTTCTCTCTCTCTCCTTAACTCTTCTTCGCGCCTTTCTATCTGCTGCCTCCGTAATGTCTGGCGTATTTTCATCTCGCTAAATTCTCTATTGCTCCTCGAAGACATATGGCTGCGCCGGCCCCATTCTGATATGTTATCTGATGAATCAACACGATTTGAAAGCCATTGCACTATACGAGTGTCTAGTTCAAGTTTGTTTCTTTTTATACTTGTGTGTTCTAGGCTCAGTTCTGAGCGGCAATCTTGATCATTGATATAAAGTAGAAGTTTACTTACGATGTTTGAGTATTTTGTAAAAGAGTTGTCGAACGATGCCTTCGCTTTCTTTACTTCTTCTTCTGTTCCATCGAGTAAAAGCTCTTCGATCCTTCGTTGCGTTCTTGTTAGGACTCCCTTTAAAGCTGTTTTTGAGGCCCACAGATCTTGATGCTCCATCACTACAGAACTTTCTTTAGAGCACTGTATTTCTCATGTTTTCCAGGGCTTTTGATATCCATGATTCAAGGTCCAAGCTTGTCAGATAACTATTTGTAACGGACGCATTTGTTCTCCATGTAGATTCACTCGTTTATTACTGTTTCGTACGGTTATCTGACATTGAAGCTTCTTGCGATCTCCGTTACAAGTGACAAAATTACTAGAACTATGAATTACTTAACCAAAAATACTTATGCAAATATGAAGTGAACGTACATGAACAAAGGGCAGGAAACAAAAGAAGAATAAACACAGTTAAATTTACATTTAGTATTACTTTAAAGTTCGTGGGCGTTTATCACATCATCAGCTATAGACGTTTTAACTTCTCTTCTTTGAACATTCATATCGCCAGAAATTATTTGTGTATCTTTAATACCATAACTGTCGCCTGTGGCTCGCCAGACGGAGTTTAGCCGAACAAACGAAGCATTCAAGTCCTCTTCATAAGCTCATAACAACAACTCCCTTCGATGTGTGTTTCAAAAACTTTACCAGCCTTCACAGTGTTCTTATTGATATTTTTGGTTATATGAGGTTAAAGAAGTAAATTTTATCAACAGATTTACCAGTAACTCTTCTATATTGTTTTTCTTTCACGAAATCCTCACGATACATATAACTAGAACAAACACAGAATCCATTTACAATCACAGTAAGTACTGGATTACAAAAATCATTCATTTACAATCACAGTAACTACTGGGTTACAAAACTCGTCCGTATACAATCACAGTAACTACTGGGTTACAAAAATCATCCTTTTACAATCACAGTAACTACTGGTTTACAAAAAATCATCAATTTACAATCACAGTAATTACTGGGTTACAAAAATCATCCGTTTACAATCACAGTAAGTACTGGGTTACAAAAATCATTCATTTACAATCACAGTAACTACTAGGTTACAAAAAATCATCCATTTACAATCACAGTAAGTACTGGGTTACAAAAATCATCCATTTACAATCACAGTAACTACTGGATTACAAAACTCGTCCGTATACAATCACAGTAACTACTGGGTTACAAAAATCATCCGTTTACAATCACAGTAACTACTGGGTTACAAAAAATCATCAATTTACAATCACAGTAACTACTGCGTTACAAAAATCATCCGTTTACAATCACAGTAACTACTGGGTTACAAAAAATTATCAATTTACAATCACAGTAACTACTGGGTTACAAAAATCATACGTTTACAATCACAGTAACTACTGGTTTACAAAAAATCATCAATTTACAATCACAGTAACAACTGGGTTACAAAAATCATTCATTTACAATCACAGTAACTACTGGGTTACAAAACTCGTCCGTTAACAATCACAGTAACTACTGGTTTACAAAAAATCATTCATTTACAATCACAGTAACTACTGGGTTACAAAACTCGGCCGTTTACAATCACAGTAACTACTGGGTTACAAAAAATCATCCATTTACAATCACAGTAAGTACTTGGTTACAAAAATCATTCATTTACAATCACAGTAACTACTGGGTTACAAAACTCGTCCGTTTACAATCACAGTAACTACTGGTTGACAAAAAATCATCAATTTACAATCACAGTAACTACTGGGTTACAAAAAATCATCAATTTACAATCACAGTAACTACTGGGTTACAAAAATCATCCGTTTACAAGCACAGTAACTACTGGGTTACAAAAAATCATCAATTTACAATCACAGTAACTACTGGGTTACAAAAATCATACATTTACAATCACAGTAACTACTGGTTTACAAAAAATCATCAGTTTACAATCACAGTAACTACTGGGTTACAAAACTCGTCCGTTAACAATCACAGTAACTACTGGTTTACAAAAAATCATTCATTTACATTCACAGTAACTACTGGGTTACAAAACTCGGCCGTTTACAATCACAGTAACTACTGGGTTACAAAAATCATCCGTTTACAATCACAGTAACTACTGGGTTACAAACATCATTCATTTACAATCACAGTAACTACTGGGTTACAAAAATCATCCGTTTACAATCACAGTAACTACTGGGTTACAAAAAATCATCAATTTACAATCACAGTAACAACTGGGTTACAAAAATCATCCGTTTACAATCACAGTAACTACTGGGTTACAAAACTCGTCCGTATACAATCACAGTAACTACTGGGTTACAAAAATTATCCGGTTACAATCACAGTAACTACTGGGTTACAAAAAATCAACAATTTACAATCACAGTAACTACTGGGTTACAAAAATCATCCGTTTACAAGCACAGTAACTACTGGGTTACAAAAAATCATCAATTTACAATCACAGTAACTACTGGGTTACAAAAATCATCCGTTTACAAGCACAGTAACTACTGGGTTACAAAAAATCATCAATTTACAATCACAGTAACTACTGGGTTACAAAAATCATACATTTACAATCACAGTAACTACTGGTTTACAAAAAATCATCAGTTTACAATCACAGTAACTACTGGGTTACAAAACTAGTCCGTTAACAATCACAGTAACTACTGGTTTACAAAAAATCATTCATTTACATTCACAGTAACTACTGGGTTACAAAACTCGGCCGTTTACAATCACAGTAACTACTGGGTTACAAAAATCAACCGTTTACAATCACAGTAACTACTGGGTTACAAACATCATTCATTTACAATCACAGTAACTACTGGGTTACAAAAATCATCCGTTTACAATCACAGTAACTACTGGGTTACAAAAAATCATCAATTTACAATCACAGTAACAAATGGGTTACAAAAATCATCCGTTTACAATCACAGTAACTATTGGGTTACAAAACTCGTCCGTATACAATCACAGTAACTACTGGGTTACAAAAATTATCCGGTTACAATCACAGTAACTACCGGGTTACAAAAAATCAACAATTTACAATCACAGTAACTACTGGGTTACAAAGCTCATCCGTTTACAATCACAGTAATTACTGGGTTACAAATATCATCCGTTTACAATAACAGTAATTACTGGGTTACAAAAATTATCCATTTACAATCACAGTAACTACTGGGATACAAATATCTAGCGCCCTCGCTGTTATTGTCAATATCATCAGCTATAGACGTTTTAACTTCTCTTCTTTGAACATTCATATCGCCAGAAATTATTTGTGTATCTTTAATACCATAACTGTCGCCTGTGGCTCGCCAGACGGAGTTTAGCCGAACAAACGAAGCATTCAAGTCCTCTTCATAAGCTCATAACAACAACTCCCTTCGATGTGTGTTTCAAAAACTTTACCAGCCTTCACAGTGTTCTTATTGATATTTTTGGTTATATGAGGTTAAAGAAGTAAATTTTATCAACAGATTTACCAGTAACTCTTCTATATTGTTTTTCTTTCACGAAATCCTCACGATACATATAACTAGAACAAACACAGAATCCATTTACAATCACAGTAAGTACTGGATTACAAAAATCATTCATTTACAATCACAGTAACTACTGGGTTACAAAACTCGTCCGTATACAATCACAGTAACTACTGGGTTACAAAAATCATCCTTTTACAATCACAGTAACTACTGGTTTACAAAAAATCATCAATTTACAATCACAGTAACTACTAGGTTACAAAACTCGCCCGTTTACAATCACAGTAACTACTGGGTTACAAAAAATCATCCATTTACAATCACAGTAAGTATTGGGTTACAAAAATCATTCATTTACAATCACAGTAACTACTGCATTACAAAACTCGTCCGTATACAATCACATTAACTACTGGGTTACAAAAATCATCCGTTTACAATCACAGTAACTACTGGGTTACAAAAAAATCATCAATTTACAATCACAGTAACTACTGGGTTACAAAAATCATCCGTTTACAATCACAGTAACTACTGGGTTACAAAAATCATTCATTTACAATCACAGTAACGACTGGGTTACAAAACTCGTCCGTTTACAATCACAGTAACTACTGGTTTACAAAAAATCATCCATTTACAATCACAGTAACTACTGGGTTACAAAACTCATCCGTTTACAATCACAGTAATTACTGGGTTACAAATATCATCCGTTTACAATCACAGTAAATACTGGGTTACAAAAATTATCCATTTACAATCACAGTAATTACTGGGTTACAAAAATCATACATTTACAATCACAGTAACTACTGGTTTACAAAAAATCATCAGTTTACAATCACAGTAACTACTGGGTTACAAACATCATTCATTTACAATCACAGTAACTACTGGTTTACAAAAAATCATCAGTTTACAATCACAGTAACTACTGGGTTACAAAAATCATTCATTTATAATCACAGTAACTACTGGGTTACAAAACTCGTCCGTTAACAATCACAGTAACTACTGGTTTACAAAAAATCATTCATTTACATTCACAGTAACTACTGGGTTACAAAACTCGGCCGTTTACAATCACAGTAACTACTGGGTTACAAAAATCATCCCTTTACAATCACAGTAACTACTGGGTTACCAAACTCGTCTGTTTACAATCACAGTAACTACTGGGTTACAAAAATCATCCGTTTACAATCACAGTAACTACTGGGTTATAAAAAGTCATCAATTTACAATCACAGTAACAACTGGGTTACAAAAATCATTCATTTACAATCACAGTAACTACTGGGTTACAAAAATCATCCGGTTACAATCACAGTAACTACTGGGTTACAAAAAATCAACAATTTACAATCACAGTAACTACTGGGTTACAAAAATCATCCGTTTACAATCACAGTAACTACTGGGTTACAAAACTCGTCCGTTTACAATCACAGTAACTACTGGTTTACAAAACTCGTCCGTTTACAATCACAGTAACTACTGGTTTACAAAAACATCATCCATTTACAATCACAGTAACTACTGGGTTACAAAGCTCATCCGTTTACAATCACAGTAATTACTGGGTTACAAATATCATCCGTTTACAATAACAGTAATTACTGGGTTACAAAAATTATCCATTTACAATCACAGTAACTACTGGGATACAAATATCTAGCGCCCTCGCTGTTATTGTCAATATCATCAGCTATAGACGTTTTAACTTCTCTTCTTTGAACATTCATATCGCCAGAAATTATTTGTGTATCTTTAATACCATAACTGTCGCCTGTGGCTCGCCAGACGGAGTTTAGCCGAACAAACGAAGCATTCAAGTCCTCTTCATAAGCTCATAACAACAACTCCCTTCGATGTGTGTTTCAAAAACTTTACCAGCCTTCACAGTGTTCTTATTGATATTTTTGGTTATATGAGGTTAAAGAAGTAAATTTTATCAACAGATTTACCAGTAACTCTTCTATATTGTTTTTCTTTCACGAAATCCTCACGATACATATAACTAGAACAAACACAGAATCCATTTACAATCACAGTAAGTACTGGATTACAAAAATCATTCATTTACAATCACAGTAACTACTGGGTTACAAAACTCGTCCGTATACAATCACAGTAACTACTGGGTTACAAAAATCATCCTTTTACAATCACAGTAACTACTGGTTTACAAAAAATCATCAATTTACAATCACAGTAATTACTGGGTTACAAAAATCATCCGTTTACAATCACAGTAAGTACTGGGTTACAAAAATCATTCATTTACAATCACAGTAACTACTAGGTTACAAAAAATCATCCATTTACAATCACAGTAAGTACTGGGTTACAAAAATCATTCATTTACAATCACAGTAACTACTGGATTACAAAACTCGTCCGTATACAATCACAGTAACTACTGGGTTACAAAAATCATCCGTTTACAATCACAGTAACTACTGGGTTACAAAAAATCATCAATTTACAATCACAGTAACTACTGGGTTACAAAAATCATCCGTTTACAATCACAGTAACTACTGGGTTACAAAAATCATTCATTTACAATCACAGTAACGACTGGGTTACAAAACTCGTCCGTTTACAATCACAGTAAGTACTGGGTTACAAAAATCATTCATTTACAATCACAGTAACTACTAGGTTACAAAAAATCATCCATTTACAATCACAGTAAGTACTGGGTTACAAAAATCATTCATTTACAATCACAGTAACTACTGGATTACAAAACTCGTCCGTATACAATCACAGTAACTACTGGGTTACAAAAATCATCCGTTTACAATCACAGTAACTACTGGGTTACAAAAAATCATCAATTTACAATCACAGTAACTACTGGGTTACAAAAATCATCCGTTTACAATCACAGTAACTACTGGGTTACAAAAATCATTCATTTACAATCACAGTAACGACTGGGTTACAAAACTCGTCCGTTTACAATCACAGTAACTACTGGGTTACAAAAATTATCCATTTACAATCACAGTAACTACTGGGATACAAATATCTAGCGCCCTCGCTGTTATTGTCAATATCATCAGCTATAGACGTTTTAACTTCTCTTCTTTGAACATTCATATCGCCAGAAATTATTTGTGTATCTTTAATACCATAACTGTCGCCTGTGGCTCGCCAGACGGAGTTTAGCCGAACAAACGAAGCATTCAAGTCCTCTTCATAAGCTCATAACAACAACTCCCTTCGATGTGTGTTTCAAAAACTTTACCAGCCTTCACAGTGTTCTTATTGATATTTTTGGTTATATGAGGTTAAAGAAGTAAATTTTATCAACAGATTTACCAGTAACTCTTCTATATTGTTTTTCTTTCACGAAATCCTCACGATACATATAACTAGAACAAACACAGAATCCATTTACAATCACAGTAAGTACTGGATTACAAAAATCATTCATTTACAATCACAGTAACTACTGGGTTACAAAACTCGTCCGTATACAATCACAGTAACTACTGGGTTACAAAAATCATCCTTTTACAATCACAGTAACTACTGGTTTACAAAAAATCATCAATTTACAATCACAGTAATTACTGGGTTACAAAAATCATCCGTTTACAATCACAGTAAGTACTGGGTTACAAAAATCATTCATTTACAATCACAGTAACTACTAGGTTACAAAAAATCATCCATTTACAATCACAGTAAGTACTGGGTTACAAAAATCATCCATTTACAATCACAGTAACTACTGGATTACAAAACTCGTCCGTATACAATCACAGTAACTACTGGGTTACAAAAATCATCCGTTTACAATCACAGTAACTACTGGGTTACAAAAAATCATCAATTTACAATCACAGTAACTACTGCGTTACAAAAATCATCCGTTTACAATCACAGTAACTACTGGGTTACAAAAAATTATCAATTTACAATCACAGTAACTACTGGGTTACAAAAATCATACGTTTACAATCACAGTAACTACTGGTTTACAAAAAATCATCAATTTACAATCACAGTAACAACTGGGTTACAAAAATCATTCATTTACAATCACAGTAACTACTGGGTTACAAAACTCGTCCGTTAACAATCACAGTAACTACTGGTTTACAAAAAATCATTCATTTACAATCACAGTAACTACTGGGTTACAAAACTCGGCCGTTTACAATCACAGTAACTACTGGGTTACAAAAAATCATCCATTTACAATCACAGTAAGTACTTGGTTACAAAAATCATTCATTTACAATCACAGTAACTACTGGGTTACAAAACTCGTCCGTTTACAATCACAGTAACTACTGGTTGACAAAAAATCATCAATTTACAATCACAGTAACTACTGGGTTACAAAAAATCATCAATTTACAATCACAGTAACTACTGGGTTACAAAAATCATCCGTTTACAAGCACAGTAACTACTGGGTTACAAAAAATCATCAATTTACAATCACAGTAACTACTGGGTTACAAAAATCATACATTTACAATCACAGTAACTACTGGTTTACAAAAAATCATCAGTTTACAATCACAGTAACTACTGGGTTACAAAACTCGTCCGTTAACAATCACAGTAACTACTGGTTTACAAAAAATCATTCATTTACATTCACAGTAACTACTGGGTTACAAAACTCGGCCGTTTACAATCACAGTAACTACTGGGTTACAAAAATCATCCGTTTACAATCACAGTAACTACTGGGTTACAAACATCATTCATTTACAATCACAGTAACTACTGGGTTACAAAAATCATCCGTTTACAATCACAGTAACTACTGGGTTACAAAAAATCATCAATTTACAATCACAGTAACAACTGGGTTACAAAAATCATCCGTTTACAATCACAGTAACTACTGGGTTACAAAACTCGTCCGTATACAATCACAGTAACTACTGGGTTACAAAAATTATCCGGTTACAATCACAGTAACTACTGGGTTACAAAAAATCAACAATTTACAATCACAGTAACTACTGGGTTACAAAAATCATCCGTTTACAAGCACAGTAACTACTGGGTTACAAAAAATCATCAATTTACAATCACAGTAACTACTGGGTTACAAAAATCATCCGTTTACAAGCACAGTAACTACTGGGTTACAAAAAATCATCAATTTACAATCACAGTAACTACTGGGTTACAAAAATCATACATTTACAATCACAGTAACTACTGGTTTACAAAAAATCATCAGTTTACAATCACAGTAACTACTGGGTTACAAAACTAGTCCGTTAACAATCACAGTAACTACTGGTTTACAAAAAATCATTCATTTACATTCACAGTAACTACTGGGTTACAAAACTCGGCCGTTTACAATCACAGTAACTACTGGGTTACAAAAATCAACCGTTTACAATCACAGTAACTACTGGGTTACAAACATCATTCATTTACAATCACAGTAACTACTGGGTTACAAAAATCATCCGTTTACAATCACAGTAACTACTGGGTTACAAAAAATCATCAATTTACAATCACAGTAACAACTGGGTTACAAAAATCATCCGTTTACAATCACAGTAACTATTGGGTTACAAAACTCGTCCGTATACAATCACAGTAACTACTGGGTTACAAAAATTATCCGGTTACAATCACAGTAACTACCGGGTTACAAAAAATCAACAATTTACAATCACAGTAACTACTGGGTTACAAAGCTCATCCGTTTACAATCACAGTAATTACTGGGTTACAAATATCATCCGTTTACAATAACAGTAATTACTGGGTTACAAAAATTATCCATTTACAATCACAGTAACTACTGGGATACAAATATCTAGCGCCCTCGCTGTTATTGTCAATATCATCAGCTATAGACGTTTTAACTTCTCTTCTTTGAACATTCATATCGCCAGAAATTATTTGTGTATCTTTAATACCATAACTGTCGCCTGTGGCTCGCCAGACGGAGTTTAGCCGAACAAACGAAGCATTCAAGTCCTCTTCATAAGCTCATAACAACAACTCCCTTCGATGTGTGTTTCAAAAACTTTACCAGCCTTCACAGTGTTCTTATTGATATTTTTGGTTATATGAGGTTAAAGAAGTAAATTTTATCAACAGATTTACCAGTAACTCTTCTATATTGTTTTTCTTTCACGAAATCCTCACGATACATATAACTAGAACAAACACAGAATCCATTTACAATCACAGTAAGTACTGGATTACAAAAATCATTCATTTACAATCACAGTAACTACTGGGTTACAAAACTCGTCCGTATACAATCACAGTAACTACTGGTTTACAAAAAATCATCAATTTACAATCACAGTAATTACTGGGTTACAAAAATCATCCGTTTACAATCACAGTAAGTACTGGGTTACAAAAATCATTCATTTACAATCACAGTAACTACTAGGTTACAAAACTCGCCCGTTTACAATCACAGTAACTACTGGGTTACAAAAAATCATCCATTTACAATCACAGTAAGTACTGGGTTACAAAAATCATTCATTTACAATCACAGTAACTATTGGATTACAAAACTCGTCCGTATACAATCACAGTAACTACTGGGTTACAAAAATCATCCGTTTACAATCACAGTAACTACTGGGTTACAAAAAATCATCAATTTACAATCACAGTAACTACTGGGTTACAAAAAATCATCAGTTTACAATCACAGTAACTACTGGGTTACAAAACTCGTCCGTTAACAATCACAGTAACTACTGGTTTACAAAAAATCATTCATTTACATTCACAGTAACTACTGGGTTACAAAACTCGGCCGTTTACAATCACAGTAACTACAGGGTTACAAAAATCATCCGTTTACAATCACAGTAACTACTGGGTTACAAACATCATTCATTTACAATCACAGTAACTACTGGGTTACAAAAATCATCCGTTTACAATCACAGTAACTACTGGGTTACAAAAAATCATCAATTTACAATCACAGTAACAACTGGGTTACAAAAATCATCCGTTTACAATCACAGTAACTACTGGGTTACAAAACTCGTCCGTATACAATCACAGTAACTACTGGGTTACAAAAATTATCCGGTTACAATCACAGTAACTACTGGGTTACAAAAAATCATCAATTTACAATCACAGTAACTACTGCGTTACAAAAATCATCGGTTTACAATCACAGTAACTACTGGGTTACAAAACATTATCAATTTACAATCACAGTAACTACTGGGTTACAAAAATCATCCGTTTACAAGCACAGTAACTACTGGGTTACAAAATTCATGAATTTACAATCACAGTAACTACTGGGTTACAAAAATCATCTGTTTACAAGCACAGTAACTACTGGGTTACAAAAAATCATCAATTTACAATCACAGTAACTACTGGGTTACAAAAAATCATCAGTTTACAATCACAGTAACTACTGGGTTACAAAACTCGTCCGTTAACAATCACAGTAACTACTGGTTTACAAAAAATCATTCATTTACATTCACAGTAACTACTGGGTTACAAAACTCGGCCGTTTACAATCACAGTAACTACAGGGTTACAAAAATCATCCGTTTACAATCACAGTAACTACTGGGTTACAAACATCATTCATTTACAATCACAGTAACTACTGGGTTACAAAAATCATCCGTTTACAATCACAGTAACTACTGGGTTACAAAAAATCATCAATTTACAATCACAGTAACAACTGGGTTACAAAAATCATCCGTTTACAATCACAGTAACTACTGGGTTACAAAACTCGTCCGTATACAATCACAGTAACTACTGGGTTACAAAAATTATCCGGTTACAATCACAGTAACTACTGGGTTACAAAAAATCATCAATTTACAATCACAGTAACTACTGCGTTACAAAAATCATCGGTTTACAATCACAGTAACTACTGGGTTACAAAACATTATCAATTTACAATCACAGTAACTACTGGGTTACAAAAATCATCCGTTTACAAGCACAGTAACTACTGGGTTACAAAATTCATGAATTTACAATCACAGTAACTACTGGGTTACAAAAATCATCTGTTTACAAGCACAGTAACTACTGGGTTACAAAAAATCATCAATTTACAATCACAGTAACTACTGGGTTACAAAAATCATCCGTTTACAAGCACAGTAACTACTGGGTTACAAAAAATCATCAATTTACAATCACAGTAACTACTGGGTTACAAAAATCATACATTTACAATCACAGTAACTACTGGTTTACAAAAAATCATCAGTTTACAATCACAGTAACTACTGGGTTACAAAACTAGTCCGTTAACAATCACAGTAACTACTGGTTTACAAAAAATCATTCATTTACATTCACAGTAACTACTGGGTTACAAAACTCGGCCGTTTACAATCACAGTAACTACTGGGTTACAAAAATCAACCGTTTACAATCACAGTAACTACTGGGTTACAAACATCATTCATTTACAATCACAGTAACTACTGGGTTACAAAAATCATCCGTTTACAATCACAGTAACTACTGGGTTACAAAAAATCATCAATTTACAATCACAGTAACAACTGGGTTACAAAAATCATCCGTTTACAATCACAGTAACTACTGGGTTACAAAACTCGTCCGTATACAATCACAGTAACTACTGGGTTACAAAAATTATCCGGTTACAATCACAGTAACTACCGGGTTACAAAAAATCAACAATTTACAATCACAGTAACTACTGGGTTACAAAGCTCATCCGTTTACAATCACAGTAATTACTGGGTTACAAATATCATCCGTTTACAATAACAGTAATTACTGGGTTACAAAAATTATCCATTTACAATCACAGTAACTACTGGGATACAAATATCTAGCGCCCTCGCTGTTATTGTCAATATCATCAGCTATAGACGTTTTAACTTCTCTTCTTTGAACATTCATATCGCCAGAAATTATTTGTGTATCTTTAATACCATAACTGTCGCCTGTGGCTCGCCAGACGGAGTTTAGCCGAACAAACGAAGCATTCAAGTCCTCTTCATAAGCTCATAACAACAACTCCCTTCGATGTGTGTTTCAAAAACTTTACCAGCCTTCACAGTGTTCTTATTGATATTTTTGGTTATATGAGGTTAAAGAAGTAAATTTTATCAACAGATTTACCAGTAACTCTTCTATATTGTTTCTCTTTCACGAAATCCTCACGATACATATAACTAGAACAAACACAGAATCCATTTACAATCACAGTAAGTACTGGATTACAAAAATCATTCATTTACAATCACAGTAACTACTGGGTTACAAAACTCGTCCGTATACAATCACAGTAACTACTGGTTTACAAAAAATCATCAATTTACAATCACAGTAATTACTGGGTTACAAAAATCATCCGTTTACAATCACAGTAAGTACTGGGTTACAAAAATCATTCATTTACAATCACAGTAACTACTAGGTTACAAAACTCGCCCGTTTACAATCACAGTAACTACTGGGTTACAAAAAATCATCCATTTACAATCACAGTAAGTACTGGGTTACAAAAATCATTCATTTACAATCACAGTAACTATTGGATTACAAAACTCGTCCGTATACAATCACAGTAACTACTGGGTTACAAAAATCATCCGTTTACAATCACAGTAACTACTGGGTTACAAAAAATCATCAATTTACAATCACAGTAACTACTGGGTTACAAAAAATCATCAGTTTACAATCACAGTAACTACTGGGTTACAAAACTCGTCCGTTAACAATCACAGTAACTACTGGTTTACAAAAAATCATTCATTTACATTCACAGTAACTACTGGGTTACAAAACTCGGCCGTTTACAATCACAGTAACTACAGGGTTACAAAAATCATCCGTTTACAATCACAGTAACTACTGGGTTACAAACATCATTCATTTACAATCACAGTAACTACTGGGTTACAAAAATCATCCGTTTACAATCACAGTAACTACTGGGTTACAAAAAATCATCAATTTACAATCACAGTAACAACTGGGTTACAAAAATCATCCGTTTACAATCACAGTAACTACTGGGTTACAAAACTCGTCCGTATACAATCACAGTAACTACTGGGTTACAAAAATTATCCGGTTACAATCACAGTAACTACTGGGTTACAAAAAATCATCAATTTACAATCACAGTAACTACTGCGTTACAAAAATCATCCGTTTACAATCACAGTAACTACTGGGTTACAAAACATTATCAATTTACAATCACAGTAACTACTGGGTTACAAAAATCATCCGTTTACAAGCACAGTAACTACTGGGTTACAAAATTCATCAATTTACAATCACAGTAACTACTGGGTTACAAAAATCATCCGTTTACAAGCACAGTAACTACTGGGTTACAAAAAATCATCAATTTACAATCACAGTAACTACTGGGTTACAAAAATCATCCGTTTACAAGCACAGTAACTACTGGGTTACAAAAAATCATCAATTTACAATCACAGTAACTACTGGGTTACAAAAATCATACATTTACAATCACAGTAACTACTGGTTTACAAAAAATCATCAGTTTACAATCACAGTAACTACTGGGTTACAAAACTAGTCCGTTAACAATCACAGTAACTACTGGTTTACAAAAAATCATTCATTTACATTCACAGTAACTACTGGGTTACAAAACTCGGCCGTTTACAATCACAGTAACTACTGGGTTACAAAAATCAACCGTTTACAATCACAGTAACTACTGGGTTACAAACATCATTCATTTACAATCACAGTAACTACTGGGTTACAAAAATCATCCGTTTACAATCACAGTAACTACTGGGTTACAAAAAATCATCAATTTACAATCACAGTAACAACTGGGTTACAAAAATCATCCGTTTACAATCACAGTAACTACTGGGTTACAAAACTCGTCCGTATACAATCACAGTAACTACTGGGTTACAAAAATTATCCGGTTACAATCACAGTAACTACCGGGTTACAAAAAATCAACAATTTACAATCACAGTAACTACTGGGTTACAAAGCTCATCCGTTTACAATCACAGTAATTACTGGGTTACAAATATCATCCGTTTACAATAACAGTAATTACTGGGTTACAAAAATTATCCATTTACAATCACAGTAACTACTGGGATACAAATATCTAGCGCCCTCGCTGTTATTGTCAATATCATCAGCTATAGACGTTTTAACTTCTCTTCTTTGAACATTCATATCGCCAGAAATTATTTGTGTATCTTTAATACCATAACTGTCGCCTGTGGCTCGCCAGACGGAGTTTAGCCGAACAAACGAAGCATTCAAGTCCTCTTCATAAGCTCATAACAACAACTCCCTTCGATGTGTGTTTCAAAAACTTTACCAGCCTTCACAGTGTTCTTATTGATATTTTTGGTTATATGAGGTTAAAGAAGTAAATTTTATCAACAGATTTACCAGTAACTCTTCTATATTGTTTTTCTTTCACGAAATCCTCACGATACATATAACTAGAACAAACACAGAATCCATTTACAATCACAGTAAGTACTGGATTACAAAAATCATTCATTTACAATCACAGTAACTACTGGGTTACAAAACTCGTCCGTATACAATCACAGTAACTACTGGTTTACAAAAAATCATCAATTTACAATCACAGTAATTACTGGGTTACAAAAATCATCCGTTTACAATCACAGTAAGTACTGGGTTACAAAAATCATTCATTTACAATCACAGTAACTACTAGGTTACAAAACTCGCCCGTTTACAATCACAGTAACTACTGGGTTACAAAAAATCATCCATTTACAATCACAGTAAGTACTGGGTTACAAAAATCATTCATTTACAATCACAGTAACTATTGGATTACAAAACTCGTCCGTATACAATCACAGTAACTACTGGGTTACAAAAATCATCCGTTTACAATCACAGTAACTACTGGGTTACAAAAAATCATCAATTTACAATCACAGTAACTACTGGGTTACAAAAAATCATCAGTTTACAATCACAGTAACTACTGGGTTACAAAACTCGTCCGTTAACAATCACAGTAACTACTGGTTTACAAAAAATCATTCAATTACATTCACAGTAACTACTGGGTTACAAAACTCGGCCGTTTACAATCACAGTAACTACAGGGTTACAAAAATCATCCGTTTACAATCACAGTAACTACTGGGTTACAAACATCATTCATTTACAATCACAGTAACTACTGGGTTACAAAAATCATCCGTTTACAATCACAGTAACTACTGGGTTACAAAAAATCATCAATTTACAATCACAGTAACAACTGGGTTACAAAAATCATCCGTTTACAATCACAGTAACTACTGGGTTACAAAACTCGTCCGTATACAATCACAGTAACTACTGGGTTACAAAAATTATCCGGTTACAATCACAGTAACTACTGGGTTACAAAAAATCATCAATTTACAATCACAGTAACTACTGCGTTACAAAAATCATCCGTTTACAATCACAGTAACTACTGGGTTACAAAACATTATCAATTTACAATCACAGTAACTACTGGGTTACAAAAATCATACGTTTACAATCACAGTAACTACTGGTTTACAAAAAATCATCAATTTACAATCACAGTAACAACTGGGTTACAAAAATCATTCATTTACAATCACAGTAACTACTGGGTTACAAAACTCGTCCGTTAACAATCACAGTAACTACTGGTTTACAAAAAATCATTCATTTACAATCACAGTAACTACTGGGTTACAAAAATCATCCGTTTACAATCACAGTAACTACTGGGTTACAAAACTCGTCCGTATACAATCACAGTAACTACTGGGTTACAAAAATTATCCGGTTACAATCACAGTAACTACTGGGTTACAAAAAATCATCAATTTACAATCACAGTAACTACTGCGTTACAAAAATCATCCGTTTACAATCACAGTAACTACTGGGTTACAAAACATTATCAATTTACAATCACAGTAACTACTGGGTTACAAAAATCATACGTTTACAATCACAGTAACTACTGGTTTACAAAAAATCATCAATTTACAATCACAGTAACAACTGGGTTACAAAAATCATTCATTTACAATCACAGTAACTACTGGGTTACAAAACTCGTCCGTTAACAATCACAGTAACTACTGGTTTACAAAAAATCATTCATTTACAATCACAGTAACTACTGGGTTACAAAACTCGGCCGTTTACAATCACAGTAACTACTGGTTGACAAAAAATCATCAATTTACAATCACAGTAACTACTGGGTTACAAAAAATCATCAATTTACAATCACAGTAACTACTGGGTTACAAAAATCATCCGTTTACAAGCACAGTAACTACTGGGTTACAAAAAATCATCAATTTACAATCACAGTAACTACTGGGTTACAAAAATCATACATTTACAATCACAGTAACTACTGGTTTACAAAAAATCATCAGTTTACAATCACAGTAACTACTGGGTTACAAAACTCGTCCGTTAACAATCACAGTAACTACTGGTTTACAAAAAATCATTCATTTACATTCACAGTAACTACTGGGTTACAAAACTCGGCCGTTTACAATCACAGTAACTACTGGGTTACAAAAATCATCCGTTTACAATCACAGTAACTACTGGGTTACAAACATCATTCATTTACAATCACAGTAACTACTGGGTTACAAAAATCATCCGTTTACAATCACAGTAACTACTGGGTTACAAAAAATCATCAATTTACAATCACAGTAACAACTGGGTTACAAAAATCATCCGTTTACAATCACAGTAACTACTGGGTTACAAAACTCGTCCGTATACAATCACAGTAACTACTGGGTTACAAAAATTATCCGGTTACAATCACAGTAACTACTGGGTTACAAAAAATCAACAATTTACAATCACAGTAACTACTGGGTTACAAAAATCATCCGTTTACAAGCACAGTAACTACTGGGTTACAAAAAATCATCAATTTACAATCACAGTAACTACTGGGTTACAAAAATCATCCGTTTACAAGCACAGTAACTACTGGGTTACAAAAAATCATCAATTTACAATCACAGTAACTACTGGGTTACAAAAATCATACATTTACAATCACAGTAACTACTGGTTTACAAAAAATCATCAGTTTACAATCACAGTAACTACTGGGTTACAAAACTCGTCCGTTAACAATCACAGTAACTACTGGTTTACAAAAAATCATTCATTTACATTCACAGTAACTACTGGGTTACAAAACTCGGCCGTTTACAATCACAGTAACTACTGGGTTACAAAAATCAACCGTTTACAATCACAGTAACTACTGGGTTACAAACATCATTCATTTACAATCACAGTAACTACTGGGTTACAAAAATCATCCGTTTACAATCACAGTAACTACTGGGTTACAAAAAATCATCAATTTACAATCACAGTAACAACTGGGTTACAAAAATCATCCGTTTACAATCACAGTAACTACTGGGTTACAAAACTCGTCTGTATACAATCACAGTAACTACTGGGTTACAAAAATTATCCGGTTACAATCACAGTAACTACTGGGTTACAAAAAATCAACAATTTACAATCACAGTAACTACTGGGTTACAAAGCTCATCCGTTTACAATCACAGTAATTACTGGGTTACAAATATCATCCGTTTACAATAACAGTAACTACTGGGTTACAAACATCATTCATTTACAATCACAGTAACTACTGGGTTACAAAAATCATCCGTTTACAATCACAGTAACTACTGGGTTACAAAAAATCATCAATTTACAATCACAGTAACAACTGGGTTACAAAAATCATCCGTTTACAATCACAGTAACTACTGGGTTACAAAACTCGTCCGTATACAATCACAGTAACTACTGGGTTACAAAAATTATCCGGTTACAATCACAGTAACTACTGGGTTACAAAAAATCAACAATTTACAATCACAGTAACTACTGGGTTACAAAAATCATCCGTTTACAAGCACAGTAACTACTGGGTTACAAAAAATCATCAATTTACAATCACAGTAACTACTGGGTTACAAAAATCATCCGTTTACAAGCACAGTAACTACTGGGTTACAAAAAATCATCAATTTACAATCACAGTAACTACTGGGTTACAAAAATCATACATTTACAATCACAGTAACTACTGGTTTACAAAAAATCATCAGTTTACAATCACAGTAACTACTGGGTTACAAAACTCGTCCGTTAACAATCACAGTAACTACTGGTTTACAAAAAATCATTCATTTACATTCACAGTAACTACTGGGTTACAAAACTCGGCCGTTTACAATCACAGTAACTACTGGGTTACAAAAATCAACCGTTTACAATCACAGTAACTACTGGGTTACAAACATCATTCATTTACAATCACAGTAACTACTGGGTTACAAAAATCATCCGTTTACAATCACAGTAACTACTGGGTTACAAAAAATCATCAATTTACAATCACAGTAACAACTGGGTTACAAAAATCATCCGTTTACAATCACAGTAACTACTGGGTTACAAAACTCGTCTGTATACAATCACAGTAACTACTGGGTTACAAAAATTATCCGGTTACAATCACAGTAACTACTGGGTTACAAAAAATCAACAATTTACAATCACAGTAACTACTGGGTTACAAAGCTCATCCGTTTACAATCACAGTAATTACTGGGTTACAAATATCATCCGTTTACAATAACAGTAATTACTGGGTTACAAAAATTATCCATTTACAATCACAGTAACTACTGGGATACAAATATCTAGCGCCCTCGCTGTTATTGTCAATATCATCAGCTATAGACGTTTTAACTTCTCTTCTTTGAACATTCATATCGCCAGAAATTATTTGTGTATCTTTAATACCATAACTGTCGCCTGTGGCTCGCCAGACGGAGTTTAGCCGAACAAACGAAGCATTCAAGTCCTCTTCATAAGCTCATAACAACAACTCCCTTCGATGTGTGTTTCAAAAACTTTACCAGCCTTCACAGTGTTCTTATTGATATTTTTGGTTATATGAGGTTAAAGAAGTAAATTTTATCAACAGATTTACCAGTAACTCTTCTATATTGTTTTTCTTTCACGAAATCCTCACGATACATATAACTAGAACAAACACAGAATCCATTTACAATCACAGTAAGTACTGGATTACAAAAATCATTCATTTACAATCACAGTAACTACTGGGTTACAAAACTCGTCCGTATACAATCACAGTAACTACTGGTTTACAAAAAATCATCAATTTACAATCACAGTAATTACTGGGTTACAAAAATCATCCGTTTACAATCACAGTAAGTACTGGGTTACAAAAATCATTCATTTACAATCACAGTAAGTACTGGGTTACAAAAATCATTCATTTACAATCACAGTAACTACTAGGTTACAAAACTCGCCCGTTTACAATCACAGTAACTACTGGGTTACAAAAAATCATCCATTTACAATCACAGTAAGTACTGGGTTACAAAAATCATTCATTTACAATCACAGTAACTATTGGATTACAAAACTCGTCCGTATACAATCACAGTAACTACTGGGTTACAAAAATCATCCGTTTACAATCACAGTAACTACTGGGTTACAAAAAATCATCAATTTACAATCACAGTAACTACTGGGTTACAAAAAATCATCAGTTTACAATCACAGTAACTACTGGGTTACAAAACTCGTCCGTTAACAATCACAGTAACTACTGGTTTACAAAAAATCATTCATTTACATTCACAGTAACTACTGGGTTACAAAACTCGGCCGTTTACAATCACAGTAACTACAGGGTTACAAAAATCATCCGTTTACAATCACAGTAACTACTGGGTTACAAACATCATTCATTTACAATCACAGTAACTACTGGGTTACAAAAATCATCCGTTTACAATCACAGTAACTACTGGGTTACAAAAAATCATCAATTTACAATCACAGTAACAACTGGGTTACAAAAATCATCCGTTTACAATCACAGTAACTACTGGGTTACAAAACTCGTCCGTATACAATCACAGTAACTACTGGGTTACAAAAATTATCCGGTTACAATCACAGTAACTACTGGGTTACAAAAAATCAACAATTTACAATCACAGTAACTACTGGGTTACAAAAATCATCCGTTTACAATCACAGTAACTACTGGGTTACAAAACTCGTCCGTTTACAATCACAGTAACTACTGGTTTACAAAACTCGTCTGTTTACAATCACAGTAACTACTGGTTTACAAAAAAATCATCCATTTACAATTACAGTAACTACTGGGTTACAAAGCTCATCCGTTTACAATCACAGTAATTACTGGGTTACAAATATCATCCGTTAACAATAACAGTAATTACTGGGTTACAAAAATTATCCATTTACAATCACAGTAACTACTGGGATACAAATATCTAGCGCCCTCGCTGTTATTGTCAATATCATCAGCTATAGACGTTTTAACTTCTCTTCTTTGAACATTCATATCGCCAGAAATTATTTGTGTATCTTTAATACCATAACTGTCGCCTGTGGCTCGCCAGACGGAGTTTAGCCGAACAAACGAAGCATTCAAGTCCTCTTCATAAGCTCATAACAACAACTCCCTTCGATGTGTGTTTCAAAAACTTTACCAGCCTTCACAGTGTTCTTATTGATATTTTTGGTTATATGAGGTTAAAGAAGTAAATTTTATCAACAGATTTACCAGTAACTCTTCTATATTGTTTTTCTTTCACGAAATCCTCACGATACATATAACTAGAACAAACACAGAATCCATTTACAATCACAGTAAGTACTGGATTACAAAAATCATTCATTTACAATCACAGTAACTACTGGGTTACAAAACTCGTCCGTATACAATCACAGTAACTACTGGGTTACAAAAATCATCAATTTACAATCACAGTAATTACTGGGTTACAAAAATCATCCGTTTACAATCACAGTAAGTACTGGGTTACAAAAATCATTCATTTACAATCACAGTAACTACTAGGTTACAAAACTCGCCCGTTTACAATCACAGTAACTACTGGGTTACAAAACTCGCCCATTTACAATCACAGTAAGTACTGGGTTACAAAAATCATTCATTTACAATCACAGTAACTATTGGATTACAAAACTCGTCCGTATACAATCACAGTAACTACTGGGTTACAAAACTCGTCCGTATACAATCACAGTAACTACTGGGTTACAAAAAATCATCAATTTACAATCACAGTAACTACTGGGTTACAAAAAATCATCAGTTTACAATCACAGTAACTACTGGGTTACAAAAATCATCCGTTTACAATCACAGTAACTACTGGGTTACAAAAATCATTCATTTACAATCACAGTAACGACTGGGTTACAAAACTCGTCCGTTTACAATCACAGTAACTACTGGTTTACAAAAAATCATCCATTTACAATCACAGTAACTACTGGATTACAAAACTCATCCGTTTACAATCACAGTAATTACTGGGTTACAAATATCATCCGTTTACAATCACAGTAAATACTGGGTTAAAAAAATTATCTATTTACAATCACAGTAATTACTGGGTTACAAAAATCATACATTTACAATCACAGTAACTACTGGTTTACAAAAAATCATCAGTTTACAATCACAGTAACTACTGGGTTACAAACATCATTCATTTACAATCACAGTAACTACTGGTTTACAAAAAATCATCAGTTTACAATCACAGTAACTACTGGGTTACAAAAATCATTCATTTATAATCACAGTAACTACTGGGTTACAAAACTCGTCCGTTAACAATCACAGTAACTACTGGTTTACAAAAAATCATTCATTTACATTCACAGTAACTACTGGGTTACAAAACTCGGCCGTTTACAATCACAGTAACTACTGGGTTACAAAAATCATCCTTTTACAATCACAGTAACTACTGGTTTACAAAAAATCATCAATTTACAATCACAGTAATTACTGGGTTACAAAAATCATCCGTTTACAATCACAGTAAGTACTGGGTTACAAAAATCATTCATTTACAATCACAGTAACTACTAGGTTACAAAAAATCATCCATTTACAATCACAGTAAGTACTGGGTTACAAAAATCATTCATTTACAATCACGGTAACTACTGGATTACAAAACTCGTCCGTATACAATCACAGTAACTACTGGGTTACAAAAATCATCCGTTTACAATCACAGTAACTACTGGGTTACAAAAAATCATCAATCTACAATCACAGTAACTACTGCGTTACAAAAATCATCCGTTTACAATCACAGTAACTACTGGGTTACAAAAAATTATCAATTTACAATCACAGTAACTACTGGGTTACAAAAATCATACGTTTACAATCACAGTAACTACTGGTTTACAAAAAATCATCAATTTACAATCACAGTAACAACTGGGTTACAAAAATCTTTCATTTACAATCACAGTAACTACTGGGTTACAAAACTCGTCCGTTAACAATCACAGTAACTACTGGTTTACAAAAAATCATTCATTTACAATCACAGTAACTACTGGGTTACAAAACTCGGCCGTTTACAATCACAGTAACTACTGGGTTACAAAAAATCATCCATTTACAATCACAGTAAGTACTTGGTTACAAAAATCATTCATTTACAATCACAGTAACTACTGGGTTACAAAACTCGTCCGTTTACAATCACAGTAACTACTGGTTGACAAAAAATCATCAATTTACAATCACAGTAACTACTGGGTTACAAAAAATCATCAATTTACAATCACAGTAACTACTGGGTTACAAAAATCATCCGTTTACAAGCACAGTAACTACTGGGTTACAAAAAATCATCAATTTACAATCACAGTAACTACTGGGTTACAAAAATCATCCGTTTACAAGCACAGTAACTACTGGGTTACAAAAAATCATCAATTTACAATCACAGTAACTACTGGGTTACAAAACTCGTCCGTTAACAATCACAGTAACTACTGGTTTACAAAAAATCATTCATTTACAATCACAGTAACTACTGGGTTACAAAACTCGGCCGTTTACAATCACAGTAACTACTGGGTTACAAAAAATCATCCATTTACAATCACAGTAAGTACTTGGTTACAAAAATCATTCATTTACAATCACAGTAACTACTGGGTTACAAAACTCGTCCGTTTACAATCACAGTAACTACTGGTTGACAAAAAATCATCAATTTACAATCACAGTAACTACTGGGTTACAAAAAATCATCAATTTACAATCACAGTAACTACTGGGTTACAAAAATCATCCGTTTACAAGCACAGTAACTACTGGGTTACAAAAAATCATCAATTTACAATCACAGTAACTACTGGGTTACAAAAATCATACATTTACAATCACAGTAACTACTGGTTTACAAAAAATCATCAGTTTACAATCACAGTAACTACTGGGTTACAAAACTCGTCCGTTAACAATCACAGTAACTACTGGTTTACAAAAAATCATTCATTTACATTCACAGTAACTACTGGGTTACAAAACTCGGCCGTTTACAATCACAGTAACTACTGGGTTACAAAAATCATCCGTTTACAATCACAGTAACTACTGGGTTACAAACATCATTCATTTACAATCACAGTAACTACTGGGTTACAAAAATCATCCGTTTACAATCACAGTAACTACTGGGTTACAAAAAAATCATCAATTTACAATCACAGTAACAACTGGGTTACAAAAATCATTCATTTACAATCACAGTAACTACTGGGTTACAAAACTCGTCCGTTAACAATCACAGTAACTACTGGTTTACAAAAAATCATTCATTTACAATCACAGTAACTACTGGGTTACAAAACTCGGCCGTTTACAATCACAGTAACTACTGGTTGACAAAAAATCATCAATTTACAATCACAGTAACTACTGGGTTACAAAAAATCATCAATTTACAATCACAGTAACTACTGGGTTACAAAAATCATCCGTTTACAAGCACAGTAACTACTGGGTTACAAAAAATCATCAATTTACAATCACAGTAACTACTGGGTTACAAAAATCATACATTTACAATCACAGTAACTACTGGTTTACAAAAAATCATCAGTTTACAATCACAGTAACTACTGGGTTACAAAACTCGTCCGTTAACAATCACAGTAACTACTGGTTTACAAAAAATCATTCATTTACATTCACAGTAACTACTGGGTTACAAAACTCGGCCGTTTACAATCACAGTAACTACTGGGTTACAAAAATCATCCGTTTACAATCACAGTAACTACTGGGTTACAAACATCATTCATTTACAATCACAGTAACTACTGGGTTACAAAAATCATCCGTTTACAATCACAGTAACTACTGGGTTACAAAAAATCATCAATTTACAATCACAGTAACAACTGGGTTACAAAAATCATCCGTTTACAATCACAGTAACTACTGGGTTACAAAACTCGTCCGTATACAATCACAGTAACTACTGGGTTACAAAAATTATCCGGTTACAATCACAGTAACTACTGGGTTACAAAAAATCAACAATTTACAATCACAGTAACTACTGGGTTACAAAAATCATCCGTTTACAAGCACAGTAACTACTGGGTTACAAAAAATCATCAATTTACAATCACAGTAACTACTGGGTTACAAAAATCATCCGTTTACAAGCACAGTAACTACTGGGTTACAAAAAATCATCAATTTACAATCACAGTAACTACTGGGTTACAAAAATCATACATTTACAATCACAGTAACTACTGGTTTACAAAAAATCATCAGTTTACAATCACAGTAACTACTGGGTTACAAAACTCGTCCGTTAACAATCACAGTAACTACTGGTTTACAAAAAATCATTCATTTACATTCACAGTAACTACTGGGTTACAAAACTCGGCCGTTTACAATCACAGTAACTACTGGGTTACAAAAATCAACCGTTTACAATCACAGTAACTACTGGGTTACAAACATCATTCATTTACAATCACAGTAACTACTGGGTTACAAAAATCATCCGTTTACAATCACAGTAACTACTGGGTTACAAAAAATCATCAATTTACAATCACAGTAACAACTGGGTTACAAAAATCATCCGTTTACAATCACAGTAACTACTGGGTTACAAAACTCGTCTGTATACAATCACAGTAACTACTGGGTTACAAAAATTATCCGGTTACAATCACAGTAACTACTGGGTTACAAAAAATCAACAATTTACAATCACAGTAACTACTGGGTTACAAAGCTCATCCGTTTACAATCACAGTAATTACTGGGTTACAAATATCATCCGTTTACAATAACAGTAACTACTGGGTTACAAACATCATTCATTTACAATCACAGTAACTACTGGGTTACAAAAATCATCCGTTTACAATCACAGTAACTACTGGGTTACAAAAAATCATCAATTTACAATCACAGTAACAACTGGGTTACAAAAATCATCCGTTTACAATCACAGTAACTACTGGGTTACAAAACTCGTCCGTATACAATCACAGTAACTACTGGGTTACAAAAATTATCCGGTTACAATCACAGTAACTACTGGGTTACAAAAAATCAACAATTTACAATCACAGTAACTACTGGGTTACAAAAATCATCCGTTTACAAGCACAGTAACTACTGGGTTACAAAAAATCATCAATTTACAATCACAGTAACTACTGGGTTACAAAAATCATCCGTTTACAAGCACAGTAACTACTGGGTTACAAAAAATCATCAATTTACAATCACAGTAACTACTGGGTTACAAAAATCATACATTTACAATCACAGTAACTACTGGTTTACAAAAAATCATCAGTTTACAATCACAGTAACTACTGGGTTACAAAACTCGTCCGTTAACAATCACAGTAACTACTGGTTTACAAAAAATCATTCATTTACATTCACAGTAACTACTGGGTTACAAAACTCGGCCGTTTACAATCACAGTAACTACTGGGTTACAAAAATCAACCGTTTACAATCACAGTAACTACTGGGTTACAAACATCATTCATTTACAATCACAGTAACTACTGGGTTACAAAAATCATCCGTTTACAATCACAGTAACTACTGGGTTACAAAAAATCATCAATTTACAATCACAGTAACAACTGGGTTACAAAAATCATCCGTTTACAATCACAGTAACTACTGGGTTACAAAACTCGTCTGTATACAATCACAGTAACTACTGGGTTACAAAAATTATCCGGTTACAATCACAGTAACTACTGGGTTACAAAAAATCAACAATTTACAATCACAGTAACTACTGGGTTACAAAGCTCATCCGTTTACAATCACAGTAATTACTGGGTTACAAATATCATCCGTTTACAATAACAGTAATTACTGGGTTACAAAAATTATCCATTTACAATCACAGTAACTACTGGGATACAAATATCTAGCGCCCTCGCTGTTATTGTCAATGTCATCAGCTATAGACGTTTTAACTTCTCTTCTTTGAACATTCATATCGCCAGAAATTATTTGTGTATCTTTAATACCATAACTGTCGCCTGTGGCTCGCCAGACGGAGTTTAGCCGAACAAACGAAGCATTCAAGTCCTCTTCATAAGCTCATAACAACAACTCCCTTCGATGTGTGTTTCAAAAACTTTACCAGCCTTCACAGTGTTCTTATTGATATTTTTGGTTATATGAGGTTAAAGAAGTAAATTTTATCAACAGATTTACCAGTAACTCTTCTATATTGTTTTTCTTTCACGAAATCCTCACGATACATATAACTAGAACAAACACAGAATCCATTTACAATCACAGTAAGTACTGGATTACAAAAATCATTCATTTACAATCACAGTAACTACTGGGTTACAAAACTCGTCCGTATACAATCACAGTAACTACTGGTTTACAAAAAATCATCAATTTACAATCACAGTAATTACTGGGTTACAAAAATCATCCGTTTACAATCACAGTAAGTACTGGGTTACAAAAATCATTCATTTACAATCACAGTAAGTACTGGGTTACAAAAATCATTCATTTACAATCACAGTAACTACTAGGTTACAAAACTCGCCCGTTTACAATCACAGTAACTACTGGGTTACAAAAAATCATCCATTTACAATCACAGTAAGTACTGGGTTACAAAAATCATTCATTTACAATCACAGTAACTATTGGATTACAAAACTCGTCCGTATACAATCACAGTAACTACTGGGTTACAAAAATCATCCGTTTACAATCACAGTAACTACTGGGTTACAAAAAATCATCAATTTACAATCACAGTAACTACTGGGTTACAAAAAATCATCAGTTTACAATCACAGTAACTACTGGGTTACAAAACTCGTCCGTTAACAATCACAGTAACTACTGGTTTACAAAAAATCATTCATTTACATTCACAGTAACTACTGGGTTACAAAACTCGGCCGTTTACAATCACAGTAACTACAGGGTTACAAAAATCATCCGTTTACAATCACAGTAACTACTGGGTTACAAACATCATTCATTTACAATCACAGTAACTACTGGGTTACAAAAATCATCCGTTTACAATCACAGTAACTACTGGGTTACAAAAAATCATCAATTTACAATCACAGTAACAACTGGGTTACAAAAATCATCCGTTTACAATCACAGTAACTACTGGGTTACAAAACTCGTCCGTATACAATCACAGTAACTACTGGGTTACAAAAATTATCCGGTTACAATCACAGTAACTACTGGGTTACAAAAAATCAACAATTTACAATCACAGTAACTACTGGGTTACAAAAATCATCCGTTTACAATCACAGTAACTACTGGGTTACAAAACTCGTCCGTTTACAATCACAGTAACTACTGGTTTACAAAACTCGTCTGTTTACAATCACAGTAACTACTGGTTTACAAAAAAATCATCCATTTACAATTACAGTAACTACTGGGTTACAAAGCTCATCCGTTTACAATCACAGTAATTACTGGGTTACAAATATCATCCGTTAACAATAACAGTAATTACTGGGTTACAAAAATTATCCATTTACAATCACAGTAACTACTGGGATACAAATATCTAGCGCCCTCGCTGTTATTGTCAATATCATCAGCTATAGACGTTTTAACTTCTCTTCTTTGAACATTCATATCGCCAGAAATTATTTGTGTATCTTTAATACCATAACTGTCGCCTGTGGCTCGCCAGACGGAGTTTAGCCGAACAAACGAAGCATTCAAGTCCTCTTCATAAGCTCATAACAACAACTCCCTTCGATGTGTGTTTCAAAAACTTTACCAGCCTTCACAGTGTTCTTATTGATATTTTTGGTTATATGAGGTTAAAGAAGTAAATTTTATCAACAGATTTACCAGTAACTCTTCTATATTGTTTTTCTTTCACGAAATCCTCACGATACATATAACTAGAACAAACACAGAATCCATTTACAATCACAGTAAGTACTGGATTACAAAAATCATTCATTTACAATCACAGTAACTACTGGGTTACAAAACTCGTCCGTATACAATCACAGTAACTACTGGGTTACAAAAATCATCAATTTACAATCACAGTAATTACTGGGTTACAAAAATCATCCGTTTACAATCACAGTAAGTACTGGGTTACAAAAATCATTCATTTACAATCACAGTAACTACTAGGTTACAAAACTCGCCCGTTTACAATCACAGTAACTACTGGGTTACAAAACTCGCCCATTTACAATCACAGTAAGTACTGGGTTACAAAAATCATTCATTTACAATCACAGTAACTATTGGATTACAAAACTCGTCCGTATACAATCACAGTAACTACTGGGTTACAAAACTCGTCCGTATACAATCACAGTAACTACTGGGTTACAAAAAATCATCAATTTACAATCACAGTAACTACTGGGTTACAAAAAATCATCAGTTTACAATCACAGTAACTACTGGGTTACAAAAATCGTCCGTTTACAATCACAGTAACTACTGGGTTACAAAAATCATTCATTTACAATCACAGTAACGACTGGGTTACAAAACTCGTCCGTTTACAATCACAGTAACTACTGGTTTACAAAAAATCATCCATTTACAATCACAGTAACTACTGGGTTACAAAACTCATCCGTTTACAATCACAGTAATTACTGGGTTACAAATATCATCCGTTTACAATCACAGTAAATACTGGGTTAAAAAAATTATCTATTTACAATCACAGTAATTACTGGGTTACAAAAATCATACATTTACAATCACAGTAACTACTGGTTTACAAAAAATCATCAGTTTACAATCACAGTAACTACTGGGTTACAAACATCATTCATTTACAATCACAGTAACTACTGGTTTACAAAAAATCATCAGTTTACAATCACAGTAACTACTGGGTTACAAAAATCATTCATTTATAATCACAGTAACTACTGGGTTACAAAACTCGTCCGTTAACAATCACAGTAACTACTGGTTTACAAAAAATCATTCATTTACATTCACAGTAACTACTGGGTTACAAAACTCGGCCGTTTACAATCACAGTAACTACTGGGTTACAAAAATCATCCTTTTACAATCACAGTAACTACTGGTTTACAAAAAATCATCAATTTACAATCACAGTAATTACTGGGTTACAAAAATCATCCGTTTACAATCACAGTAAGTACTGGGTTACAAAAATCATTCATTTACAATCACAGTAACTACTAGGTTACAAAAAATCATCCATTTACAATCACAGTAAGTACTGGGTTACAAAAATCATTCATTTACAATCACGGTAACTACTGGATTACAAAACTCGTCCGTATACAATCACAGTAACTACTGGGTTACAAAAATCATCCGTTTACAATCACAGTAACTACTGGGTTACAAAAAATCATCAATCTACAATCACAGTAACTACTGCGTTACAAAAATCATCCGTTTACAATCACAGTAACTACTGGGTTACAAAAAATTATCAATTTACAATCACAGTAACTACTGGGTTACAAAAATCATACGTTTACAATCACAGTAACTACTGGTTTACAAAAAATCATCAATTTACAATCACAGTAACAACTGGGTTACAAAAATCTTTCATTTACAATCACAGTAACTACTGGGTTACAAAACTCGTCCGTTAACAATCACAGTAACTACTGGTTTACAAAAAATCATTCATTTACAATCACAGTAACTACTGGGTTACAAAACTCGGCCGTTTACAATCACAGTAACTACTGGGTTACAAAAAATCATCCATTTACAATCACAGTAAGTACTTGGTTACAAAAATCATTCATTTACAATCACAGTAACTACTGGGTTACAAAACTCGTCCGTTTACAATCACAGTAACTACTGGTTGACAAAAAATCATCAATTTACAATCACAGTAACTACTGGGTTACAAAAAATCATCAATTTACAATCACAGTAACTACTGGGTTACAAAAATCATCCGTTTACAAGCACAGTAACTACTGGGTTACAAAAAATCATCAATTTACAATCACAGTAACTACTGGGTTACAAAAATCATACATTTACAATCACAGTAACTACTGGTTTACAAAAAATCATCAGTTTACAATCACAGTAACTACTGGGTTACAAAACTCGTCCGTTAACAATCACAGTAACTACTGGTTTACAAAAAATCATTCATTTACATTCACAGTAACTACTGGGTTACAAAACTCGGCCGTTTACAATCACAGTAACTACTGGGTTACAAAAATCATCCGTTTACAATCACAGTAACTACTGGGTTACAAACATCATTCATTTACAATCACAGTAACTACTGGGTTACAAAAATCATCCGTTTACAATCACAGTAACTACTGGGTTACAAAAAAATCATCAATTTACAATCACAGTAACAACTGGGTTACAAAAATCATCCGTTTACAATCACAGTAACTACTGGGTTACAAAACTCGTCCGTATACAATCACAGTAACTACTGGGTTACAAAAATTATCCGGTTACAATCACAGTAACTACTGGGTTACAAAAAATCAACAATTTACAATCACAGTAACTACTGGGTTACAAAAATCATCCGTTTACAAGCACAGTAACTACTGGGTTACAAAAAATCATCAATTTACAATCACAGTAACTACTGGGTTACAAAAATCATCCGTTTACAAGCACAGTAACTACTGGGTTACAAAAAATCATCAATTTACAATCACAGTAACTACTGGGTTACAAAAATCATACATTTACAATCACAGTAACTACTGGTTTACAAAAAATCATCAGTTTACAATCACAGTAACTACTGGGTTACAAAACTCGTCCGTTAACAATCACAGTAACTACTGGTTTACAAAAAATCATTCATTTACATTCACAGTAACTACTGGGTTACAAAACTCGGCCGTTTACAATCACAGTAACTACTGGGTTACAAAAATCATCCGTTTACAATCACAGTAACTACTGGGTTACAAACATCATTCATTTACAATCACAGTAACTACTGGGTTACAAAAATCATCCGTTTACAATCACAGTAACTACTGGGTTACAAAAAATCATCAATTTACAATCACAGTAACTACTGGGTTACAAAACTCGTCCGTATACAATCACAGTAACTACTGGGTTACAAAAATTATCCGGTTACAATCACAGTAACTACTGGGTTACAAAAAATCAACAATTTACAATCACAGTAACTACTGGGTTACAAAAATCATCCGTTTACAATCACAGTAACTACTGGGTTACAAAACTCGTCCGTTTACAATCACAGTAACTACTGGTTTACAAAACTCGTCTGTTTACAATCACAGTAACTACTGGTTTACAAAAAAATCATCCATTTACAATTACAGTAACTACTGGGTTACAAAGCTCATCCGTTTACAATCACAGTAATTACTGGGTTACAAATATCATCCGTTTACAATAACAGTAATTACTGGGTTACAAAAATTATCCATTTACAATCACAGTAACTACTGGGATACAAATATCTAGCGCCCTCGCTGTTATTGTCAATATCATCAGCTATAGACGTTTTAACTTCTCTTCTTTGAACATTCATATCGCCAGAAATTATTTGTGTATCTTTAATACCATAACTGTCGCCTGTGGCTCGCCAGACGGAGTTTAGCCGAACAAACGAAGCATTCAAGTCCTCTTCATAAGCTCATAACAACAACTCCCTTCGATGTGTGTTTCAAAAACTTTACCAGCCTTCACAGTGTTCTTATTGATATTTTTGGTTATATGAGGTTAAAGAAGTAAATTTTATCAACAGATTTACCAGTAACTCTTCTATATTGTTTTTCTTTCACGAAATCCTCACGATACATATAACTAGAACAAACACAGAATCCATTTACAATCACAGTAAGTACTGGATTACAAAAATCATTCATTTACAATCACAGTAACTACTGGGTTACAAAACTCGCCCGTATACAATCACAGTAACTACTTGGTTACAAAAATCATCCTTTTACAATCACAGTAACTACTGGTTTACAAAAAATCATCAATTTACAATCACAGTAATTACTGGGTTACAAAAATCATCCGTTTACAATCACAGTAAGTACTGGGTTACAAAAATCATTCATTTACAATCACAGTAACTACTAGGTTACAAAACTCGCCCGTTTACAATCACAGTAACTACTGGGTTACAAAAAATCATCCATTTACAATCACAGTAAGTACTGGATTACAAAACTCGTCCGTATACAATCACAGTAACTACTGGGTTACAAAAATCATACGTTTACAATCACAGTAACTACTGGATTACAAAACTCGTCCGTATACAATCACAGTAACTACTGGGTTACAAAAATCATCCGTTTACAATCACAGTAACTACTGGGTTACAAAAAATCATCAATTTACAATCACAGTAACTACTGGGTTACAAAAATCATCCGTTTACAATCACAGTAACTACTGGGTTACAAAAATCATTCATTTACAATCAAAATAACGACTGGGTTACAAAACTCGTCCGTTTACAATCACAGTAACTACTGGTTTACAAAAAATCATCCATTTACAATCACAGTAACTACTGGGTTACAAAACTCATCCGTTTACAATCACAGTAATTACTGGGTTACAAATATCATCCGTTTACAATCACAGTAAATACTGGGTTACAAAAATTATCCATTTACAATCACAGTAATTACTGGGTTACAAAAATCATACATTTACAATCACAGTAACTACTGGTTTACAAAAAATCATCAGTTTACAATCACAGTAACTACTGGGTTACAAAACTCGTCCGTTAACAATCACAGTAACTACTGGTTTACAAAAAATCATTCATTTACATTCACAGTAACTACTGGGTTACAAAACTCGGCCGTTTACAATCACAGTAACTACTGGGTTACAAAAATCATCCGTTTACAATCACAGTAACTACTGGGTTACAAACATCATTCATTTACAATCACAGTAACTACTGGGTTACAAAAATCATCCGTTTACAATCACAGTAACTACTGGGTTACAAAAAGTCATCAATTTACAATCACAGTAACAACTGGGTTACAAAAATCATTCATTTACAATCACAGTAACTACTGGGTTACAAAAATCATCCGGTTACAATCACAGTAACTACTGGGTTACAAAAAATCAACAATTTACAATCACAGTAACTACTGGGTTACAAAAATCATCCGTTTACAATCACAGTAACTACTGGGTTACAAAACTCGTCCGTTTACAATCACAGTAACTACTGGTTTACAAAACTCGTCCGTTTACCATCACAGTAACTACTGGTTTACAAAAAAATCATCCATTTACAATCACAGTAACTACTGGGTTACAAAGCTCATCCGTTTCCAATCACAGTAATTACTGGGTTACAAATATCATCCGTTTACAATAACAGTAATTACTGGGTTACAAAAATTATCCATTTACAATCACAGTAACTACTGGGATACAAATATCTAGCGCCCTCGCTGTTATTGTCAATATCATCAGCTATAGACGTTTTAACTTCTCTTCTTTGAACATTCATATCGCCAGAAATTATTTGTGTATCTTTAATACCATAACTGTCGCCTGTGGCTCGCCAGACGGAGTTTAGCCGAACAAACGAAGCATTCAAGTCCTCTTCATAAGCTCATAACAACAACTCCCTTCGATGTGTGTTTCAAAAACTTTACCAGCCTTCACAGTGTTCTTATTGATATTTTTGGTTATATGAGGTTAAAGAAGTAAATTTTATCAACAGATTTACCAGTAACTCTTCTATATTGTTTTTCTTTCACGAAATCCTCACGATACATATAACTAGAACAAACACAGAATCCATTTACAATCACAGTAAGTACTGGATTACAAAAATCATTCATTTACAATCACAGTAACTACTGGGTTACAAAACTCGTCCGTATACAATCACAGTAACTACTGGGTTACAAAAATCATCCTTTTACAATCACAGTAACTACTGGTTTACAAAAAATCATCAATTTACAATCACAGTAATTACTGGGTTACAAAAATCATCCGTTTACAATCACAGTAAGTACTGGGTTACAAAAATCATTCATTTACAATCACAGTAACTACTAGGTTACAAAAAATCATCCGTTTACAATCACAGTAACTACTGGGTTACAAAAAATCATCAATTTACAATCACAGTAACTACTGGGTTACAAAAATCATCCGTTTACAATCACAGTAACTACTGGGTTACAAAACTGGTCCGTTTACAATCACAGTAACTACTGGTTTACAAAAAAATCATCCATTTACAATCACAGTAACTACTGGGTTACAAAGCTCATCCGTTTACAATCACAGTAATTACTGGGTTACAAATATCATCCGTTTACAATAACAGTAATTACTGGGTTACAAAAATTATCCATTTACAATCACAGTAACTACTGGGATACAAATATCTAGCGCCCTCGCTGTTATTGTCAATATCATCAGCTATAGACGTTTTAACTTCTCTTCTTTGAACATTCATATCGCCAGAAATTATTTGTGTATCTTTAATACCATAACTGTCGCCTGTGGCTCGCCAGACGGAGTTTAGCCGAACAAACGAAGCATTCAAGTCCTCTTCATAAGCTCATAACAACAACTCCCTTCGATGTGTGTTTCAAAAACTTTACCAGCCTTCACAGTGTTCTTATTGATATTTTTGGTTATATGAGGTTAAAGAAGTAAATTTTATCAACAGATTTACCAGTAACTCTTCTATATTGTTTTTCTTTCACGAAATCCTCACGATACATATAACTAGAACAAACACAGAATCCATTTACAATCACAGTAAGTACTGGATTACAAAAATCATTCATTTACAATCACAGTAACTACTGGGTTACAAAACTCGTCCGTATACAATCACAGTAACTACTGGGTTACAAAAATCATCCTTTTACAATCACAGTAACTACTGGTTTACAAAAAATCATCAATTTACAATCACAGTAATTACTGGGTTACAAAAATCATCCGTTTACAATCACAGTAAGTACTGGGTTACAAAAATCATTCATTTACAATCACAGTAACTACTAGGTTACAAAAAATCATCCATTTACAATCACAGTAAGTACTGGGTTACAAAATCATTCATTTACAATCACAGTAACTACTGGATTACAAAACTCGTCCGTATACAATCACAGTAACTACTGGGTTACAAAAATCATCCGTTTACAATCACAGTAACTACTGGGTTACAAAACATCATCAATTTACAATCACAGTAACTACTGGGTTACAAAAATCATCCGTTTACAATCACAGTAACTACTGGGTTACAGAACTCGTCCGTATACAATCACAGTAACTACTGGGTTACAAAAATCATTCATTTACAATCACAGTAACTACTGGGTTACACAACTCGTCCGTATACAATCACAGTAACTACTGGGTTACAAAAATCATTCATTTACAATCACAGTAACTACTGGGTTACAAAGCTCATCCGTTTACAATCACAGTAACTACTGGTTTACAAAAAAATCATCCATTTACAATCACAGTAACTACTGGGTTACAAAGCTCATCCGTTTACAATCACAGTAATTACTGGGTTACAAATATCATCCGTTTACAATCACAGTAATTACTGGGTTACAAAAAATCGTCCATTTACAATCACAGTAATTACTGGGATACAAATATCTAGCGCTCTCGCTGTTATTGTCAATATCATCAGCTATAGACGTTTTAACTTCTGTTCTTTGAACATTCATATCGCCAGAAATTATTTGTGTATCTTTAATACCATAACTGTCGCATCGTGGCTCGCCAGACGGAGTTTAGCCGAACAAACGAAGCATTCAAGTCCTCTTCATAAGCTCATAACAACAACTCCCTTCGATGTGTGTTTCAAAAACTTTACCAGCCTTCACAGTGTTCTTATTGATATTTTTGGTTATATGAGGTTAAAGAAGTAAATTTTATCAACAGATTTACCAGTAACTCTTCTATATTGTTTTTCTTTCACGAAATCCTCACGATACATATAACTAGAACAAACACAGAATCCATTTACAATCACAGTAAGTACTGGATTACAAAAATCATTCATTTACAATCACAGTAACTACTGGGTTACAAAACTCGTCCGTATACAATCACAGTAACTACTGGGTTACAAAAATCATCCTTTTACAATCACAGTAACTACTGGTTTACAAAAAATCATCAATTTACAATCACAGTAATTACTGGGTTACAAAAATCATCCGTTTACAATCACAGTAAGTACTGGGTTACAAAAATCATTCATTTACAATCACAGTAACTACTAGGTTACAAAACTCGCCCGTTTACAATCACAGTAACTACTGGGTTACAAAAAATCATCCATTTACAATCACAGTAAGTACTGGGTTACAAAAATCATTCATTTACAATCACAGTAACTACTGGATTACAAAACTTGTCCGTATACAATCACAGTCACTACTGGGTTACAAAAATCAACCGTTTACAATCACAGTAACTACTGGGTTACAAAAAATCATCAATTTACAATCACAGTAACTACTGGGTTACAAAAATCATCCGTTTACAATCACAGTAACTACTGGGTTACAAAAACCATCCATTTACAATCACAGTAACTACTGGGTTACAAAAATCATTCATTTACAATCACAGTAACTACTGGGTTACAAAACTCGTCCTTATACAATCACAGTAACTACTGGGTTACAAAAATCATTCATTTACAATCACAGTAACTTCTGTGTTACAAAACTCGCCCTTTTACAATCACAGTAACTACTGGGTTACAAACAATCATCCATTTACAATCACAGTAATTACTGGTTTACAAAAATCATTCATTTACAATCACAGTAACTACTGGGTTACAAAACTCGTCCGTATACAATCACAGTAACTACTGGGTTAAAACAATCATCCGTTTACAATCACAGTAACTACTGGGTTACAAAAAATCATCAATTTACAATCACAGTAACTACTGGGTTACAAAAATCATCCGTTTACAATCACAGTAACTACTGGGTTACAAAAATCATCCGTTTACAATCACAGTAACTACTGGGTTACAAACCTCGCCCGTTTACAATCACAGTAACTACTGGTTTACAAAAAATTATCCATTTACAATCACAAAAATTACTGGGTTACAGAAATCATCCATTTACAATCACAGTAACTACTGGGTTACAAAAAATCATCCATTTACAATCACAGTAAGTACTGGGTTACAAAAATCATTCATTTAAAATCACAGTAACTACTGGTTTACAAAAATCATTCATTTACAATCACAGTAACTACTGGGTTACAGAACTCGTCCGTATACAATCACAGTAACTACTGGGTTACAAAAATCATTCATTTACAATCACAGTAACTACTGGGTTACAGAACTCGTCCGTATACAATCACAGTAACTACTGGGTTACAAAAATCATTCATTTACAATCACAGTAACTACTGGGTTACACAACTCGTCCGTATACAATCACAGTAACTACTGGGTTACAAAAATCATTCATTTACAATCACAGTAACTACTGGGTTACAAAACTCGTCTGTTTACAATCACAGTAACTACTGGTTTACAAAAAAATCATCCATTTACAATCACAGTAACTACTGGGTTACAAAGCTCATCCGTTTACAATCACAGTAATTACTGGGTTACAAATATCATCCGTTTACAATAACAGTAATTGCTGGGTTACAAAAATTATCCATTTACAATCACAGTAACTACTGGGATACAAATATCTAGCGCCCTCGCTGTTATTGTCAATATCATCAGCTATAGACGTTTTAACTTCTCTTCTTTGAACATTCATATCGCCAGAAATTATTTGTGTATCTTTAATACCATAACTGTCGCCTGTGGCTCGCCAGACGGAGTTTAGCCGAACAAACGAAGCATTCAAGTCCTCTTCATAAGCTCATAACAACAACTCCCTTCGATGTGTGTTTCAAAAACTTTACCAGCCTTCACAGTGTTCTTATTGATATTTTTGGTTATATGAGGTTAAAGAAGTAAATTTTATCAACAGATTTACCAGTAACTCTTCTATATTGTTTTTCTTTCACGAAATCCTCACGATACATATAACTAGAACAAACACAGAATCCATTTACAATCACAGTAAGTACTGGATTACAAAAATCATTCATTTACAATCACAGTAACTACTGGGTTACAAAACTCGTCCGTATACAATCACAGTAACTACTGGGTTACAAAAATCATCCTTTTACAATCACAGTAACTACTGGTTTACAAAAAATCATCAATTTACAATCACAGTAATTACTGGGTTACAAATATCTAGCGCTCTCGCTGTTATTGACAATATCATCAGCTATAGACGTTTTAACTTCTGTTCTTTGAACATTCATATCGCCAGAAATTATTTTTGTATCTTTAATACCATAACTGTCGCATCGTGGCTCGCCAGACGGAGTTTAACCGAACAAACGAAGCATTCAAGTCCTCTTCATAAGCTCATAACAACAACTCCCTTCGATTTGTGTTTCAAAAACCCCACCAGCCTTCACAGTGTTCTTATTGATATTTTTGGTTATATGAGGTTAAAGCAGTAAATTTTATCAACAGATTTACCAGTAACTTTTCTATATTGTTTTTCTTTCAGGAAATCCTCACGATACATATAACTAGAACAAACACAGAATATACTAATTCTACTCGCAGACACAGCCATCTCATACCAGCACTGTAAATGATACCAGCACCGTTGAAGTTATCCAGCAATCTAGTAAACAAATAATAGATAAATAGATGGATGAATGAATGAACGAACGAATGAATGAATGAATGAATGAATGAATGAATGAATGAATGAATGAATGAATGAATGAATGAATGAATGAATGAATGAATGAATGAATGAATGAATGAATGAATGAATGAATGAATGAATGAATGAATGAATGAATGAATGAATGAATGAATGAATGAATGAATGAATTACAACAATCATCCGTTTACAATCACAGTAACTACTGGGTTACAAAAACCATCCATTTACAATCACAGTAACTACTGGGTTACAAAAATCATTCATTTACAATCAAAGTAACTACTGGGTTACAAAACTCGTCCGTATACAATCACAGTAACTACTGGGTTACAAAAATCATTCATTTACAATCACAGTAACTACTGTGTTACAAAACTCGCCCTTTTACAATCACAGTAACTACTGGGTTACAAACAATCATCCATTTACAATCACAGTAATTACTGGTTTACAAAAATCATTCATTTACAATCACAGTAACTACTGGGTTACAAAACTCGTCCGTATACAATCACAGTAACTACTGGGTTACAAAAATCATCCTTTTACAATCACAGTAACTACTGGTTTACAAAAAATCATCAATTTACAATCACAGTAATTACTGGGTTACAAAAATCATCCGTTTACAATCACAGTAAGTACTGGGTTACAAAAATCATTCATTTACAATCACAGTAACTACTAGGTTACAAAACTCGCCCGTTTACAATCACAGTAACTACTGGGTTACAAAAAATCATCCATTTACAATCACAGTAAGTACTGGGTTACAAAAATCATTCATTTACAATCACAGTAACTACTGGATTACAAAACTTGTCCGTATACAATCACAGTAACTACTGGGTTACAAAAATCATCCGTTTACAATCACAGTAACTACTGGGTTACAAAAAATCATCAATTTACAATCACAGTAACTACTGGGTTACAAAAATCATCCGTTTACAATCACAGTAACTACTGGGTTACAAAAACCATCCATTTACAATCACAGTAACTACTGGGTTACAAAAATCATTCATTTACAATCACAGTAACTACTGGGTTACAAAACTCGTCCGTATACAATCACAGTAACTACTGGGTTACAAAAATCATTCATTTACAATCACAGTAACTTCTGTGTTACAAAACTCGCCCTTTTACAATCACAGTAACTACTGGGTTACAAACAATCATCCATTTACAATCACAGTAATTACTGGTTTACAAAAATCATTCATTTATAATCACAGTAACTACTGGGTTACAAAACTCGTCCGTATACAATCACAGTAACTACTGGGTTAAAACAATCATCCGTTTACAATCACAGTAACTACTGGGTTACAAAAAATCATCAATTTACAATCACAGTAACTACTGGGTTACAAAAATCATCCGTTTACAATCACAGTAACTACTGGGTTACAAAAACCATCCATTTACAATCACAGTAACTACTGGGTTACAAAAATCATTCATTTACAATCACAGTAACTACTGGGTTACAAAACTCGTCCGTATACAATCACAGTAACTACTGGGTTACAAAAATCATTCATTTACAATCACAGTAACTTCTGTGTTACAAAACTCGCCCTTTTACAATCACAGTAACTACTGGGTTACAAACAATCATCCATTTACAATCACAGTAATTACTGGTTTACAAAAATCATTCATTTACAATCACAGTAACTACTGGGTTACAAAACTCGTCCGTATACAATCACAGTAACTACTGGGTTAAAACAATCATCCGTTTACAATCACAGTAACTACTGGGTTACAAAAAATCATCAATTTACAATCACAGTAACTACTGGGTTACAAAAATCATCCGTTTACAATCACAGTAACTACTGGGTTACAAAAATCATCCGTTTACAATCACAGTAACTACTGGGTTACAAACCTCGCCCGTTTACAATCACAGTAACTACTGGTTTACAAAAAATTATCCATTTACAATCACAAAAATTACTGGGTTACAGAAATCATCCATTTACAATCACAGTAACTACTGGGTTACAAAAAATCATCCATTTACAATCACAGTAAGTACTGGGTTACAAAAATCATTCATTTAAAATCACAGTAACTACTGGTTTACAAAAATCATTCATTTACAATCACAGTAACTACTGGGTTACAGAACTCGTCCGTATACAATCACAGTAACTACTGGGTTACAAAAATCATTCATTTACAATCACAGTAACTACTGGGTTACAGAACTCGTCCGTATACAATCACAGTAACTACTGGGTTACAAAAATCATTCATTTACAATCACAGTAACTACTGGGTTACACAACTCGTCCGTATACAATCACAGTAACTACTGGGTTACAAAAATCATTCATTTACAATCACAGTAACTACTGGGTTACAAAACTCGTCTGTTTACAATCACAGTAACTACTGGTTTACAAAAAAATCATCCATTTACAATCACAGTAACTACTGGGTTACAAAGCTCATCCGTTTACAATCACAGTAATTACTGGGTTACAAATATCATCCGTTTACAATAACAGTAATTGCTGGGTTACAAAAATTATCCATTTACAATCACAGTAACTACTGGGATACAAATATCTAGCGCACTCGCTGTTATTGTCAATATCATCAGCTATAGACGTTTTAACTTCTCTTCTTTGAACATTCATATCGCCAGAAATTATTTGTGTATCTTTAATACCATAACTGTCGCCTGTGGCTCGCCAGACGGAGTTTAGCCGAACAAACGAAGCATTCAAGTCCTCTTCATAAGCTCATAACAACAACTCCCTTCGATGTGTGTTTCAAAAACTTTACCAGCCTTCACAGTGTTCTTATTGATATTTTTGGTTATATGAGGTTAAAGAAGTAAATTTTATCAACAGATTTACCAGTAACTCTTCTATATTGTTTTTCTTTCACGAAATCCTCACGATACATATAACTAGAACAAACACAGAATCCATTTACAATCACAGTAAGTACTGGATTACAAAAATCATTCATTTACAATCACAGTAACTACTGGGTTACAAAACTCGTCCGTATACAATCACAGTAACTACTGGGTTACAAAAATCATCCTTTTACAATCACAGTAACTACTGGTTTACAAAAAATCATCAATTTACAATCACAGTAATTACTGGGTTACAAATATCTAGCGCTCTCGCTGTTATTGACAATATCATCAGCTATAGACGTTTTAACTTCTGTTCTTTGAACATTCATATCGCCAGAAATTATTTTTGTATCTTTAATACCATAACTGTCGCATCGTGGCTCGCCAGACGGAGTTTAACCGAACAAACGAAGCATTCAAGTCCTCTTCATAAGCTCATAACAACAACTCCCTTCGATTTGTGTTTCAAAAACCCCACCAGCCTTCACAGTGTTCTTATTGATATTTTTGGTTATATGAGGTTAAAGCAGTAAATTTTATCAACAGATTTACCAGTAACTTTTCTATATTGTTTTTCTTTCAGGAAATCCTCACGATACATATAACTAGAACAAACACAGAATATACTAATTCTACTCGCAGACACAGCCATCTCATACCAGCACTGTAAATGATACCAGCACCGTTGAAGTTATCCAGCAATCTAGTAAACAAATAATAGATAAATAGATGGATGAATGAATGAACGAACGAATGAATGAATGAATGAATGAATGAATGAATGAATGAATGAATGAATGAATGAATGAATGAATGAATGAATGAATGAATGAATGAATGAATGAATGAATGAATGAATGAATGAATGAATGAATGAATGAATGAATGAATGAATGAATGAATGAATGAATGAATGAATTACAACAATCATCCGTTTACAATCACAGTAACTACTGGGTTACAAAAACCATCCATTTACAATCACAGTAACTACTGGGTTACAAAAATCATTCATTTACAATCACAGTAACTACTGGGTTACAAAACTCGTCCGTATACAATCACAGTAACTACTGGGTTACAAAAATCATTCATTTACAATCACAGTAACTACTGTGTTACAAAACTCGCCCTTTTACAATCACAGTAACTACTGGGTTACAAACAATCATCCATTTACAATCACAGTAATTACTGGTTTACAAAAATCATTCATTTACAATCACAGTAACTACTGGGTTACAAAACTCGTCCGTATACAATCACAGTAACTACTGGGTTACAAAAATCATCCTTTTACAATCACAGTAACTACTGGTTTACAAAAAATCATCAATTTACAATCACAGTAATTACTGGGTTACAAAAATCATCCGTTTACAATCACAGTAAGTACTGGGTTACAAAAATCATTCATTTACAATCACAGTAACTACTAGGTTACAAAACTCGCCCGTTTACAATCACAGTAACTACTGGGTTACAAAAAATCATCCATTTACAATCACAGTAAGTACTGGGTTACAAAAATCATCCGTTTACAATCACAGTAACTACTGGGTTACAAAAACCATCCATTTACAATCACAGTAACTACTGGGTTACAAAAATCATTCATTTACAATCACAGTAACTACTGGGTTACAAAACTCGTCCGTATACAATCACAGTAACTACTGGGTTACAAAAATCATTCATTTACAATCACAGTAACTTCTGTGTTACAAAACTCGCCCTTTTACAATCACAGTAACTACTGGGTTACAAACAATCATCCATTTACAATCACAGTAATTACTGGTTTACAAAAATCATTCATTTACAATCACAGTAACTACTGGGTTACAAAACTCGTCCGTATACAATCACAGTAACTACTGGGTTAAAACAATCATCCGTTTACAATCACAGTAACTACTGGGTTACAAAAAATCATCAATTTACAATCACAGTAACTACTGGGTTACAAAAATCATCCGTTTACAATCACAGTAACTACTGGGTTACAAAAATCATCCGTTTACAATCACAGTAACTACTGGGTTACAAACCTCGCCCGTTTACAATCACAGTAACTACTGGTTTACAAAAAATTATCCATTTACAATCACAAAAATTACTGGGTTACAGAAATCATCCATTTACAATCACAGTAACTACTGGGTTACAAAAAATCATCCATTTACAATCACAGTAAGTACTGGGTTACAAAAATCATTCATTTAAAATCACAGTAACTACTGGTTTACAAAAATCATTCATTTACAATCACAGTAACTACTGGGTTACAGAACTCGTCCGTATACAATCACAGTAACTACTGGGTTACAAAAATCATTCATTTACAATCACAGTAACTACTGGGTTACAGAACTCGTCCGTATACAATCACAGTAACTACTGGGTTACAAAAATCATTCATTTACAATCACAGTAACTACTGGGTTACACAACTCGTCCGTATACAATCACAGTAACTACTGGGTTACAAAAATCATTCATTTACAATCACAGTAACTACTGGGTTACAAAACTCGTCTGTTTACAATCACAGTAACTACTGGTTTACAAAAAAATCATCCATTTACAATCACAGTAACTACTGGGTTACAAAGCTCATCCGTTTACAATCACAGTAATTACTGGGTTACAAATATCATCCGTTTACAATAACAGTAATTGCTGGGTTACAAAAATTATCCATTTACAATCACAGTAACTACTGGGATACAAATATCTAGCGCCCTCGCTGTTATTGTCAATATCATCAGCTATAGACGTTTTAACTTCTCTTCTTTGAACATTCATATCGCCAGAAATTATTTGTGTATCTTTAATACCATAACTGTCGCCTGTGGCTCGCCAGACGGAGTTTAGCCGAACAAAGGAAGCATTCAAGTCCTCTTCATAAGCTCATAACAACAACTCCCTTCGATGTGTGTTTCAAAAACTTTACCAGCCTTCACAGTGTTCTTATTGATATTTTTGGTTATATGAGGTTAAAGAAGTAAATTTTATCAACAGATTTACCAGTAACTCTTCTATATTGTTTTTCTTTCACGAAATCCTCACGATACATATAACTAGAACAAACACAGAATCCATTTACAATCACAGTAAGTACTGGATTACAAAAATCATTCATTTACAATCACAGTAACTACTGGGTTACAAAACTCGTCCGTATACAATCACAGTAACTACTGGGTTACAAAAATCATCCTTTTACAATCACAGTAACTACTGGTTTACAAAAAATCATCAATTTACAATCACAGTAATTACTGGGTTACAAATATCTAGCGCTCTCGCTGTTATTGACAATATCATCAGCTATAGACGTTTTAACTTCTGTTCTTTGAACATTCATATCGCCAGAAATTATTTTTGTATCTTTAATACCATAACTGTCGCATCGTGGCTCGCCAGACGGAGTTTAACCGAACAAACGAAGCATTCAAGTCCTCTTCATAAGCTCATAACAACAACTCCCTTCGATTTGTGTTTCAAAACCCCCACCAGCCTTCACAGTGTTCTTATTGATATTTTTGGTTATATGAGGTTAAAGCAGTAAATTTTATCAACAGATTTACCAGTAACTTTTCTATATTGTTTTTCTTTCAGGAAATCCTCACGATACATATAACTAGAACAAACACAGAATATACTAATTCTACTCGCAGACACAGCCATCTCATACCAGCACTGTAAATGATACCAGCACCGTTGAAGTTATCCAGCAATCTAGTAAACAAATAATAGATAAATAGATGGATGAATGAATGAACGAACGAATGAATGAATGAATGAATGAATGAATGAATGAATGAATGAATGAATGAATGAATGAATGAATGAATGAATGAATGAATGAATGAATGAATGAATGAATGAATGAATGAATGAATGAATGAATGAATGAATGAATGAATGAATGAATGAATTACAACAATCATCCGTTTACAATCACAGTAACTACTGGGTTACAAAAACCATCCATTTACAATCACAGTAACTACTGGGTTACAAAAATCATTCATTTACAATCACAGTAACTACTGGGTTACAAAACTCGTCCGTATACAATCACAGTAACTACTGGGTTACAAAAATCATTCATTTACAATCACAGTAACTACTGTGTTACAAAACTCGCCCTTTTACAATCACAGTAACTACTGGGTTACAAACAATCATCCATTTACAATCACAGTAATTACTGGTTTACAAAAATCATTCATTTACAATCACAGTAACTACTGGGTTACAAAACTCGTCCGTATACAATCACAGTAACTACTGGGTTAAAACAATCATCCGTTTACAATCACAGTAACTACTGGTTTACAAAAAAATCATCCATTTACAATCACAGTAACTACTGGGTTACAAAGCTCATCCGTTTACAATCACAGTAATTACTGGGTTACAAATATCATCCGTTTACAATAACAGTAATTACTGGGTTACAAAAATTATCCATTTACAATCACAGTAACTACTGGGATACAAATATCTAGCGCCCTCGCTGTTATTGTCAATATCATCAGCTATAGACGTTTTAACTTCTCTTCTTTGAACATTCATATCGCCAGAAATTATTTGTGTATCTTTAATACCATAACTGTCGCCTGTGGCTCGCCAGACGGAGTTTAGCCGAACAAAGGAAGCATTCAAGTCCTCTTCATAAGCTCATAACAACAACTCCCTTCGATGTGTGTTTCAAAAACTTTACCAGCCTTCACAGTGTTCTTATTGATATTTTTGGTTATATGAGGTTAAAGAAGTAAATTTTATCAACAGATTTACCAGTAACTCTTCTATATTGTTTTTCTTTCACGAAATCCTCACGATACATATAACTAGAACAAACACAGAATCCATTTACAATCACAGTAAGTACTGGATTACAAAAATCATTCATTTACAATCACAGTAACTACTGGGTTACAAAACTCGTCCGTATACAATCACAGTAACTACTGGGTTACAAAAATCATCCTTTTACAATCACAGTAACTACTGGTTTACAAAAAATCATCAATTTACAATCACAGTAATTACTGGGTTACAAAAATCATCCGTTTACAATCACAGTAAGTACTGGGTTACAAAAATCATTCATTTACAATCACAGTAACTACTAGGTTACAAAACTCGCCCGTTTACAATCACAGTAACTACTGGGTTACAAAAAATCATCCATTTACAATCACAGTAAGTACTGGGTTACAAAAATCATTCATTTACAATCACAGTAACTACTGGATTACAAAACTCGTCCGTATACAATCACAGTAATTACTGGGTTACAAATATCATCCGTTTACAATCACAGTAAATACTGGGTTACAAAAATTATCCATTTACAATCACAGTAATTACTGGGTTACAAAAATCATACATTTACAATCACAGTAACTACTGGTTTACAAAAAATCATCAGTTTACAATCACAGTAACTACTTGGTTACAAACATCATTCATTTACAATCACAGTAACTACTGGTTTACAAAAAATCATCAGTTTACAATCACAGTAACTACTGGGTTACAAAAATCATTCATTTATAATCACAGTAACTACTGGGTTACAAAACTCGTCCGTTAACAATCACAGTAACTTCTGGTTTACAAAAAATCATTCATTTACATTCACAGTAACTACTGGGTTACAAAACTCGGCCGTTTACAATCACAGTAACTACTGGGTTACAAAAATCATCCGTTTACAATCACAGTAACTACTGGGTTACAAACATCATTCATTTACAATCACAGTAACTACTGGGTTACAAAAATCATCCGTTTACAATCACAGTAACTACTGGGTTACAAAAAGTCATCAATTTAAAATCACAGTAACAACTGGGTTACAAAAATCATTCATTTACAATCACAGTAACTACTGGGTTACAAAAGTCATCCGGTTACAATCACAGTAACTACTGGTTTACAAAAAAATCATCCATTTACAATCACAGTAACTACTGGGTTACAAAACTCGTCCGTATACAATCACAGTAACTACTGGGTTACAAAAACCATCCATTTACAATCACAGTAACTACTGGGTTACAAAAATCATCAATTTACAATCACAGTAATTACTGGGTTACAAAAATCATCCGTTTACAATCACAGTAAGTACTGGGTTACAAAAATCATTCATTTACAATCACAGTAACTACTAGGTTACAAAAAATCATCCATTTACAATCACAGTAAGTACTGGGTTACAAAAATCATTCATTTACAATCACAGTAACTACTGGATTACAAAACTCGTCCGTATACAATGACAGTAACTACTGGGTTACAAAAATCATCCGTTTACAATCACAGTAACTACTGGGTTACAAAAAATCATCAATTTACAATCACAGTAACTACTGGGTTACAAAAATCATCCGTTTACAATCACAGTAACTACTGGGTTACAAAAATCATTCATTTACAATCACAGTAACGACTGGGTTACAAAACTCGTCCGTTTACAATCACAGTAACTACTGGTTTACAAAAAATCATCCATTTACAATCACAGTAACTACTGGGTTACAAAACTCATCCGTTTACAATCACAGTAATTACTGGGTTACAAATATCTAGCGCTCTCGCTGTTATTGACAATATCATCAGCTATAGACGTTTTAACTTCTGTTCTTTGAACATTCATATCGCCAGAAATTATTTTTGTATCTTTAATACCATAACTGTCGCATCGTGGCTCGCCAGACGGAGTTTAACCGAACAAACGAAGCATTCAAGTCCTCTTCATAAGCTCATAACAACAACTCCCTTCGATTTGTGTTTCAAAAACCCCACCAGCCTTCACAGTGTTCTTATTGATATTTTTGGTTATATGAGGTTAAAGCAGTAAATTTTATCAACAGATTTACCAGTAACTTTTCTATATTGTTTTTCTTTCACGAAATCCTCACGATACATATAACTAGAACAAACACAGAATATACTAATTCTACTCGCAGACACAGCCATCTCATACCAGCACTGTAAATGATACCAGCACCGTTGAAGTTATCCAGCAATCTAGTAAACAAATAATAGATAAATAGATGGATGAATGAATGAATGAACGAATGAATGAATGAATGAATGAATGAATGAATGAATGAATGAATGAATGAATGAATGAATGAATGAATGAATGAATGAATTACAACAATCATCCGTTTACAATCACAGTAACTACTGGGTTACAAAAACCATCCATTTACAATCACAGTAACTACTGGGTTACAAAAATCATTCATTTACAATCACAGTAACTACTGGGTTACAAAACTCGTCCGTATACAATCACAGTAACTACTGGGTTACAAAAATCATTCATTTACAATCACAGTAACTACTGTGTTACAAAACTCGCCCTTTTACAATCACAGTAACTACTGGGTTACAAACAATCATCCATTTACAATCACAGTAATTACTGGTTTACAAAAATCATTCATTTACAATCACAGTAACTACTGGGTTACAAAACTCGTCCGTATACAATCACAGTAACTACTGGGTTAAAACAATCATCCGTTTACAATCACAGTAACTACTGGGTTACAAAAAATCATCAATTTACAATCACAGTAACTACTGGGTTACAAAAATCATCCGTTTACAATCACAGTAACTACTGGGTTACAAAAATCATCCGTTTACAATCACAGTAACTACTGGGTTACAAACCTCGCCCGTTTACAATCACAGTAACTACTGGTTTACAAAAAATTATCCATTTACAATCACAAAAATTACTGGGTTACAAAAATCATCCATTTACAATCACAGTAACTACTGGGTTACAAAAAATCATCCATTTACAATCACAGTAAGTACTGGGTTACAAAAATCATTCATTTAAAATCACAGTAACTACTGGTTTACAAAAATCATTCATTTACAATCACAGTAACTACTGGGTTACAGAACTCGTCCGTATACAATCACAGTAACTACTGGGTTACAAAAATCATTCATTTACAATCACAGTAACTACTGGGTTACAGAACTCGTCCGTATACAATCACAGTAACTACTGGGTTACAAAAATCATTCATTTACAATCACAGTAACTACTGGGTTACACAACTCGTCGGTATACAATCACAGTAACTACTGGGTTACAAAAATCATTCATTTACAATCACAGTAACGACTGGGTTACAAAACTCGTCCGTTTACAATCACAGTAACTACTGGTTTACAAAAAATCATCCATTTACAATCACAGTAACTACTGGGTTACAAAACTCATCCGTTTACAATCACGGTAATTACTGGGTTACAAATATCATCCGTTTACAATCACAGTAATTACTGGGTTACAAAAATTATCCATTTACAATCACAGTAATTACTGGGTTACAAATATCTAGCGCTCTCGCTGTTATTGACAATATCATCAGCTATAGACGTTTTAACTTCTGTTCTTTGAACATTCATATCGCCAGAAATTATTTTTGTATCTTTAATACCATAACTGTCGCATCGTGGCTCGCCAGACGGAGTTTAACCGAACAAACGAAGCATTCAAGTCCTCTTCATAAGCTCATAACAACAACTCCCTTCGATTTGTGTTTCAAAAACCCCACCAGCCTTCACAGTGTTCTTATTGATATTTTTGGTTATATGAGGTTAAAGCAGTAAATTTTATCAACAGATTTACCAGTAACTTTTCTATATTGTTTTTCTTTCACGAAATCCTCACGATACATATAACTAGAACAAACACAGAATATACTAATTCTACTCGCAGACACAGCCATCTCATACCAGCACTGTAAATGATACCAGCACCGTTGAAGTTATCCAGCAATCTAGTAAACAAATAATAGATAAATAGATGAATGAATGAATGAATGAACGAATGAATGAATGAATGAATGAATGAATGAATGAATGAATGAATGAATGAATGAATGAATGAATGAATGAATGAATGAATGAATGAATGAATGAATGAATGAATGAATGAATGAATGAATTACAACAATCATCCGTTTACAATCACAGTAACTACTGGGTTACAAAAACCATCCATTTACAATCACAGTAACTACTGGGTTACAAAAATCATTCATTTACAATCACAGTAACTACTGGGTTACAAAACTCGTCCGTATACAATCACAGTAACTACTGGGTTACAAAAATCATTCATTTACAATCACAGTAACTACTGTGTTACAAAACTCGCCCTTTTACAATCACAGTAACTACTGGGTTACAAACAATCATCCATTTACAATCACAGTAATTACTGGTTTACAAAAATCATTCATTTACAATCACAGTAACTACTGGGTTACAAAACTCGTCCGTATACAATCACAGTAACTACTGGGTTAAAACAATCATCCGTTTACAATCACAGTAACTACTGGGTTACAAAAAATCATCAATTTACAATCACAGTAACTACTGGGTTACAAAAATCATCCGTTTACAATCACAGTAACTACTGGGTTACAAAAATCATCCGTTTACAATCACAGTAACTACTGGGTTACAAACCTCGCCCGTTTACAATCACAGTAACTACTGGTTTACAAAAAATTATCCATTTACAATCACAAAAATTACTGGGTTACAAAAATCATCCATTTACAATCACAGTAACTACTGGGTTACAAAAAATCATCCATTTACAATCACAGTAAGTACTGGGTTACAAAAATCATTCATTTAAAATCACAGTAACTACTGGTTTACAAAAATCATTCATTTACAATCACAGTAACTACTGGGTTACAGAACTCGTCCGTATACAATCACAGTAACTACTGGGTTACAAAAATCATTCATTTACAATCACAGTAACTACTGGGTTACAAAACTCGCCCGTTTACAATCACAGTAACTACTGGATTACAAAAATCATTCATTTACAATCACAGTAACTACTGGGTTAAAAAAATCATCCGTTTACAATCACAGTAACTACTGGGTTACAAAAAATCATCAATTTACAATCACAGTAACTACTGGGTTACAAAAATCATCCGTTTACAATCACAGTAACTACTGGGTTACAAAAATCATTCATTTACTATCACAGTAACTACTGGGTTACAAAACTCGTCCGTTTACAATCACAGTAACTACTGGTTTACAAAAAATCATTCATTTACAATCACAGTAACTACTGGGTTACAAAACTCATCCGTTTACAATCACAGTAATTACTGGGTTACAAATATCATCCGTTTACAATCACAGTAATTACTGGGTTACAAAAATATTCCATTTACAATCATAGTAATTACTGGGTTACAAATATCTAGCGCTCTCGCTGTTATTGACAATATCATCAGCTATAGACGTTTTAATTTCTCTTCTTTGAACATTCATATCGCCAGAAATTATTTGTGTATCTTTAATACCATAACTGTCGCCTCGTGGCTCGCCAGACGGAGTTTAGCCGAACAAACGAAGCATTCAAGTCCTCTTCATAAGCTCATAACAACAACTCCCTTCGATTTGTGTTTCAAAAACTCTACCAGACTTCACAGTGTTCTTATTGATATTTTTGGTTATATGAGGTTAAAGAAGTAAATTTTATCAACAGATTTACCAGTAACTTTTCTATATTGTTTTTCCTTCAGGAAATCCTCACGATACATATAACTAGAACAAACACAGAATATACTAGTTCTACTCGCAGACACAGCCATCTCATACCAGCACTGTAAATGATACCAGCACCGTTGAAGTTATCCAGCAATCTAGTAAACAAATAATAGATAAATAGATGGATGAATGAATGAATGAACGAATGAATGAATGAATGAATGAATGAATGAATGAATGAATGAATGAATGAATGAATGAATGAATGAATGAATGAATGAATTACAACAATCATCCGTTTACAATCACAGTAACTACTGGGTTACAAAAACCATCCATTTACAATCACAGTAACTACTGGGTTACAAAAATCATTCATTTACAATCACAGTAACTACTGGGTTACAAAACTCGTCCGTATACAATCACAGTAACTACTGGGTTACAAAAATCATTCATTTACAATCACAGTAACTACTGTGTTACAAAACTCGCCCTTTTACAATCACAGTAACTACTGGGTTACAAAACTCGTCCGTATACAATCACAGTAACTACTGGGTTAAAACAATCATCCGTTTACAATCACAGTAACTACTGGGTTACAAAAAATCATCAATTTACAATCACAGTAACTACTGGGTTACAAAAATCATCCGTTTACAATCACAGTAACTACTGGGTTACAAAAATCATCCGTTTACAATCACAGTAACTACTGGGTTACAAACCTCGCCCGTTTACAATCACAGTAACTACTGGTTTACAAAAAATTATCCATTTACAATCACAAAAATTACTGGGTTACAAAAATCATCCATTTACAATCACAGTAACTACTGGGTTACAAAAAATCATCCATTTACAATCACAGTAAGTACTGGGTTACAAAAATCATTCATTTAAAATCACAGTAACTACTGGTTTACAAAAATCATTCATTTACAATCACAGTAACTACTGGGTTACAGAACTCGTCCGTATACAATCACAGTAACTACTGGGTTACAAAAATCATTCATTTACAATCACAGTAACTACTGGGTTACAGAACTCGTCCGTATACAATCACAGTAACTACTGGGTTACAAAAATCATCCTTTTACAATCACAGTAACTACTGGTTTACAAAAAATCATCAATTTACAATCACAGTAATTACTGGGTTACAAATATCTAGCGCTCTCGCTGTTATTGACAATATCATCAGCTATAGACGTTTTAACTTCTGTTCTTTGAACATTCATATCGCCAGAAATTATTTTTGTATCTTTAATACCATAACTGTCGCATCGTGGCTCGCCAGACGGAGTTTAACCGAACAAACGAAGCATTCAAGTCCTCTTCATAAGCTCATAACAACAACTCCCTTCGATTTGTGTTTCAAAAACCCCACCAGCCTTCACAGTGTTCTTATTGATATTTTTGGTTATATGAGGTTAAAGCAGTAAATTTTATCAACAGATTTACCAGTAACTTTTCTATATTGTTTTTCTTTCAGGAAATCCTCACGATACATATAACTAGAACAAACACAGAATATACTAATTCTACTCGCAGACACAGCCATCTCATACCAGCACTGTAAATGATACCAGCACCGTTGAAGTTATCCAGCAATCTAGTAAACAAATAATAGATAAATAGATGGATGAATGAATGAATGAACGAATGAATGAATGAATGAATGAATGAATGAATGAATGAATGAATGAATGAATGAATGAATGAATGAATGAATGAATTACAACAATCATCCGTTTACAATCACAGTAACTACTGGGTTACAAAAACCATCCATTTACAATCACAGTAACTACTGGGTTACAAACCTCGCCCGTTTACAATCACAGTAACTACTGGTTTACAAAAAATTATCCATTTACAATCACAAAAATTACTGGGTTACAAAAATCATCCATTTACAATCACAGTAACTACTGGGTTACAAAAAATCATCCATTTACAATCACAGTAAGTACTGGGTTACAAAAATCATTCATTTAAAATCACAGTAACTACTGGTTTACAAAAATCATTCATTTACAATCACAGTAACTACTGGGTTACAGAACTCGTCCGTATACAATCACAGTAACTACTGGGTTACAAAAATCATTCATTTACAATCACAGTAACTACTGGGTTACAAAACTCGCCCGTTTACAATCACAGTAACTACTGGATTACAAAAATCATTCATTTACAATCACAGTAACTACTGGGTTAAAAAAATCATCCGTTTACAATCACAGTAACTACTGGGTTACAAAAAATCATCAATTTACAATCACAGTAACTACTGGGTTACAAAAATCATCCGTTTACAATCACAGTAACTACTGGGTTACAAAAATCATTCATTTACTATCACAGTAACTACTGGGTTACAAAACTCGTCCGTTTACAATCACAGTAACTACTGGTTTACAAAAAATCATTCATTTACAATCACAGTAACTACTGGGTTACAAAACTCATCCGTTTACAATCACAGTAATTACTGGGTTACAAATATCATCCGTTTACAATCACAGTAATTACTGGGTTACAAAAATATTCCATTTACAATCATAGTAATTACTGGGTTACAAATATCTAGCGCTCTCGCTGTTATTGACAATATCATCAGCTATAGACGTTTTAATTTCTCTTCTTTGAACATTCATATCGCCAGAAATTATTTGTGTATCTTTAATACCATAACTGTCGCCTCGTGGCTCGCCAGACGGAGTTTAGCCGAACAAACGAAGCATTCAAGTCCTCTTCATAAGCTCATAACAACAACTCCCTTCGATTTGTGTTTCAAAAACTCTACCAGACTTCACAGTGTTCTTATTGATATTTTTGGTTATATGAGGTTAAAGAAGTAAATTTTATCAACAGATTTACCAGTAACTTTTCTATATTGTTTTTCCTTCAGGAAATCCTCACGATACATATAACTAGAACAAACACAGAATATACTAGTTCTACTCGCAGACACAGCCATCTCATACCAGCACTGTAAATGATACCAGCACCGTTGAAGTTATCCAGCAATCTAGTAAACAAATAATAGATAAATAGATGGATGAATGAATGAATGAACGAATGAATGAATGAATGAATGAATGAATGAATGAATGAATGAATGAATGAATGAATGAATGAATGAATGAATTACAACAATCATCCGTTTACAATCACAGTAACTACTGGGTTACAAAAACCATCCATTTACAATCACAGTAACTACTGGGTTACAAAAATCATTCATTTACAATCACAGTAACTACTGGGTTACAAAACTCGTCCGTATACAATCACAGTAACTACTGGGTTACAAAAATCATTCATTTACAATCACAGTAACTACTGTGTTACAAAACTCGCCCTTTTACAATCACAGTAACTACTGGGTTACAAAACTCGTCCGTATACAATCACAGTAACTACTGGGTTAAAACAATCATCCGTTTACAATCACAGTAACTACTGGGTTACAAAAAATCATCAATTTACAATCACAGTAACTACTGGGTTACAAAAATCATCCGTTTACAATCACAGTAACTACTGGGTTACAAAAATCATCCGTTTACAATCACAGTAACTACTGGGTTACAAACCTCGCCCGTTTACAATCACAGTAACTACTGGTTTACAAAAAATTATCCATTTACAATCACAAAAATTACTGGGTTACAAAAATCATCCATTTACAATCACAGTAACTACTGGGTTACAAAAAATCATCCATTTACAATCACAGTAAGTACTGGGTTACAAAAATCATTCATTTAAAATCACAGTAACTACTGGTTTACAAAAATCATTCATTTACAATCACAGTAACTACTGGGTTACAGAACTCGTCCGTATACAATCACAGTAACTACTGGGTTACAAAAATCATTCATTTACAATCACAGTAACTACTGGGTTACAGAACTCGTCCGTATACAATCACAGTAACTACTGGGTTACAAAAATCATCCTTTTACAATCACAGTAACTACTGGTTTACAAAAAATCATCAATTTACAATCACAGTAATTACTGGGTTACAAATATCTAGCGCTCTCGCTGTTATTGACAATATCATCAGCTATAGACGTTTTAACTTCTGTTCTTTGAACATTCATATCGCCAGAAATTATTTTTGTATCTTTAATACCATAACTGTCGCATCGTGGCTCGCCAGACGGAGTTTAACCGAACAAACGAAGCATTCAAGTCCTCTTCATAAGCTCATAACAACAACTCCCTTCGATTTGTGTTTCAAAAACCCCACCAGCCTTCACAGTGTTCTTATTGATATTTTTGGTTATATGAGGTTAAAGCAGTAAATTTTATCAACAGATTTACCAGTAACTTTTCTATATTGTTTTTCTTTCAGGAAATCCTCACGATACATATAACTAGAACAAACACAGAATATACTAATTCTACTCGCAGACACAGCCATCTCATACCAGCACTGTAAATGATACCAGCACCGTTGAAGTTATCCAGCAATCTAGTAAACAAATAATAGATAAATAGATGGATGAATGAATGAATGAACGAATGAATGAATGAATGAATGAATGAATGAATGAATGAATGAATGAATGAATGAATGAATGAATGAATGAATGAATGAATGAATGAATGAATGAATGAATGAATGAATGAATGAATGAATGAATGAATGAATGAATGAATGAATTACAACAATCATCCGTTTACAATCACAGTAACTACTGGGTTACAAAAACCATCCATTTACAATCACAGTAACTACTGGTTTACAAAAATCATTCATTTACAATCACAGTAACTACTGGGTTACAGAACTCGTCCGTATACAATCACAGTAACTACTGGGTTACAAAAATCATTCATTTACAATCACAGTAACTACTGGGTTACACAACTCGTCCGTATACAATCACAGTAACTACTGGGTTACAAAAATCATTCATTTACAATCACAGTAACTACTGGGTTACACAACTCGTCCGTATACAATCACAGTAACTACTGGGTTACAAAAATCATTCATTTACAATCACAGTAACTACTGGGTTACAAAACTCGCCCGTTTACAATCACAGTAACTACTGGGTTACAAAAATCATTCATTTACAATCACAGTAACTACTGGGTTAAAAAAATCATCCGTTTACAATCACAGTAACTACTGGGTTACAAAAAATCATCAATTTACAATCACAGTAACTACTGGGTTACAAAAATCATCCGTTTACAATCACAGTAACTACTGGTTTACAAAAAATCATTCATTACAATCACAGTAACTACTGGGTTACAAAACTCATCCGTTTACAATCACAGTAATTACTGGGTTACAAATATCATCCGTTTACAATCACAGTAATTACTGGGTTACAAAAATATTCCATTTACAATCATAGTAATTACTGGGTTACAAATATCTAGCGCTCTCGCTGTTATTGACAATATCATCAGCTATAGACGTTTTAATTTCTCTTCTTTGAACATTCATATCGCCAGAAATTATTTGTGTATCTTTAATACCATAACTGTCGCCTCGTGGCTCGCCAGACGGAGTTTAGCCGAACAAACGAAGCATTCAAGTCCTCTTCATAAGCTCATAACAACAACTCCCTTCGATTTGTGTTTCAAAAACTCTACCAGACTTCACAGTGTTCTTATTGATATTTTTGGTTATATGAGGTTAAAGAAGTAAATTTTATCAACAGATTTACCAGTAACTTTTCTATATTGTTTTTCCTTCAGGAAATCCTCACGATACATATAACTAGAACAAACACAGAATATACTAGTTCTACTCGCAGACACAGCCATCTCATACCAGCACTGTAAATGATACCAGCACCGTTGAAGTTATCCAGCAATCTAGTAAACAAATAATAGATAAATAGATGGATGAATGAATGAATGAACGAATGAATGAATGAATGAATGAATGAATGAATGAATGAATGAATGAATGAATGAATGAATGAATGAATGAATTACAACAATCATCCGTTTACAATCACAGTAACTACTGGGTTACAAAAACCATCCATTTACAATCACAGTAACTACTGGGTTACAAAAATCATTCATTTACAATCACAGTAACTACTGGGTTACAAAACTCGTCCGTATACAATCACAGTAACTACTGGGTTACAAAAATCATTCATTTACAATCACAGTAACTACTGTGTTACAAAACTCGCCCTTTTACAATCACAGTAACTACTGGGTTACAAAACTCGTCCGTATACAATCACAGTAACTACTGGGTTAAAACAATCATCCGTTTACAATCACAGTAACTACTGGGTTACAAAAAATCATCAATTTACAATCACAGTAACTACTGGGTTACAAAAATCATCCGTTTACAATCACAGTAACTACTGGGTTACAAAAATCATCCGTTTACAATCACAGTAACTACTGGGTTACAAACCTCGCCCGTTTACAATCACAGTAACTACTGGTTTACAAAAAATTATCCATTTACAATCACAAAAATTACTGGGTTACAAAAATCATCCATTTACAATCACAGTAACTACTGGGTTACAAAAAATCATCCATTTACAATCACAGTAAGTACTGGGTTACAAAAATCATTCATTTAAAATCACAGTAACTACTGGTTTACAAAAATCATTCATTTACAATCACAGTAACTACTGGGTTACAGAACTCGTCCGTATACAATCACAGTAACTACTGGGTTACAAAAATCATTCATTTACAATCACAGTAACTACTGGGTTACAGAACTCGTCCGTATACAATCACAGTAACTACTGGGTTACAAAAATCATCCTTTTACAATCACAGTAACTACTGGTTTACAAAAAATCATCAATTTACAATCACAGTAATTACTGGGTTACAAATATCTAGCGCTCTCGCTGTTATTGACAATATCATCAGCTATAGACGTTTTAACTTCTGTTCTTTGAACATTCATATCGCCAGAAATTATTTTTGTATCTTTAATACCATAACTGTCGCATCGTGGCTCGCCAGACGGAGTTTAACCGAACAAACGAAGCATTCAAGTCCTCTTCATAAGCTCATAACAACAACTCCCTTCGATTTGTGTTTCAAAAACCCCACCAGCCTTCACAGTGTTCTTATTGATATTTTTGGTTATATGAGGTTAAAGCAGTAAATTTTATCAACAGATTTACCAGTAACTTTTCTATATTGTTTTTCTTTCAGGAAATCCTCACGATACATATAACTAGAACAAACACAGAATATACTAATTCTACTCGCAGACACAGCCATCTCATACCAGCACTGTAAATGATACCAGCACCGTTGAAGTTATCCAGCAATCTAGTAAACAAATAATAGATAAATAGATGGATGAATGAATGAATGAACGAATGAATGAATGAATGAATGAATGAATGAATGAATGAATGAATGAATGAATGAATGAATGAATGAATGAATGAATGAATGAATGAATGAATGAATGAATGAATGAATGAATGAATGAATGAATGAATGAATGAATGAATGAATGAATTACAACAATCATCCGTTTACAATCACAGTAACTACTGGGTTACAAAAACCATCCATTTACAATCACAGTAACTACTGGTTTACAAAAATCATTCATTTACAATCACAGTAACTACTGGGTTACAGAACTCGTCCGTATACAATCACAGTAACTACTGGGTTACAAAAATCATTCATTTACAATCACAGTAACTACTGGGTTACACAACTCGTCCGTATACAATCACAGTAACTACTGGGTTACAAAAATCATTCATTTACAATCACAGTAACTACTGGGTTACACAACTCGTCCGTATACAATCACAGTAACTACTGGGTTACAAAAATCATTCATTTACAATCACAGTAACTACTGGGTTACAAAACTCGCCCGTTTACAATCACAGTAACTACTGGGTTACAAAAATCATTCATTTACAATCACAGTAACTACTGGGTTAAAAAAATCATCCGTTTACAATCACAGTAACTACTGGGTTACAAAAAATCATCAATTTACAATCACAGTAACTACTGGGTTACAAAAATCATCCGTTTACAATCACAGTAACTACTGGTTTACAAAAAATCATTCATTACAATCACAGTAACTACTGGGTTACAAAACTCATCCGTTTACAATCACAGTAATTACTGGGTTACAAATATCATCCGTTTACAATCACAGTAATTACTGGGTTACAAAAATATTCCATTTACAATCATAGTAATTACTGGGTTACAAATATCTAGCGCTCTCGCTGTTATTGACAATATCATCAGCTATAGACGTTTTAACTTCTCTTCTTTGAACATTCATATCGCCAGAAATTATTTGTGTATCTTTAATACCATAACTGTCGCCTCGTGGCTCGCCAGACGGAGTTTAGCCGAACAAACGAAGCATTCAAGTCCTCTTCATAAGCTCATAACAACAACTCCCTTCGATTTGTGTTTCAAAAACTCTACCAGACTTCACAGTGTTCTTATTGATATTTTTGGTTATATGAGGTTAAAGAAGTAAATTTTATCAACAGATTTACCAGTAACTTTTCTATATTGTTTTTCCTTCAGGAAATCCTCACGATACATATAACTAGAACAAACACAGAATATACAAGTTCTACTCGCAGACACAGCCATCTCATACCAGCACTGTAAATGATACCAGCACCGTTGAAGTTATCCAGCAATCTAGTAAACAAATAATAGATAAATAGATGGATGAATGAATGAATGAACGAATGAATGAATGAATGAATGAATGAATGAATGAATGAATGAATGAATGACTGAATGAATGAATGAATTACAAAAATCATCCGTTTACAATCACAGTAACTACTGGGTTACAAAAATCATCCATTTACAATCACAGTAACTACTGGGTTACAAAAATCATTCATTTACAATCACAGTAACTACTGGGTTACAGAACTCGTCCGTATACAATCACAGTAACTACTGGGTTACAAAAATCATTCATTTACAATCACAGTACCTACTGGGTTACAAAAATCATCCGTTTACAATCACAGTAACTACTGGGTTACAAAAATCATTCCTTTACAATCACAGTAACTACTGGTTTACAAAACTGGTCCGTTTACAATCACAGTAATTACTGGGTTACAAAAATCATTCATTTACAATCACAGTAACTACTGGGTTACAAAACTCGTCCGTATACAATCACAGTAACTACTGGGTTAAAAAAATCATCCGTTTACAATCACAGTAACTACTGGGTTACAAAAAATCATCAATTTACAATCACAGTAGCTACTGGGTTACAAAAATCATCCGTTTACAATCACAGTAAGTACTGGGTTACAAAAATCATTCATTTACAATCACAGTAACTACTGGGTTACAAAACTCGTCCGTATACAATCACAGTAACTACTGGGTTACAAAAATCATTCATTTACAATCACAGTAACTACTGGGTTACAAAACTTGTCCGTATACAATCACAGTAACTACTGGGTTACAAAAAATCATCCATTTACAATCACAGTAACTACTGGGTTACAAAAATCATTAATTTACAATCACAGTAACTACTGGGTTACAAAACTCGTCGGTTTACAATCACAGTAACTACTGGTTTATAAACAATTATCCATTTACAATCACAATAATTACTGGTTTACAAAAAATTATCCATTTACAATCACAAAAATTACTTGGTTACAAAAATCATCCATTTACAATAACAGTAACTACTGGGTTACAAAAATCATCCATTTACAATCACAGTAACTACTGGGTTACAAAAATCATTCATTTACAATCACAGTAACTACTGGGTTACAGAACTCGTCCGTATACAATCACAGTAACTACTGGGTTACAAAAATCATTCATTTACAATCACAGTAACTACTGGGTTACACAACTCGTCCGTATACAATCACAGTAACTACTCGGTTACAAAAATCATTCATTTACAATCACAGTAACTACTGGGTTACAAAAATCATTCATTTACAATCACAGTAACTACTGGGTTACAGAACTCGTCCGTATACAATCACAGTAACTACTGGGTTACAAAAATCATCCGTTTACAATCACAGTAACTACTGAGTTACAAAAAATCATCAATTTACAATCACAGTAACTACTGGGTTACAAAAATCATTCGTTTACAATCACAGTAACTACTGGGTTACAAAAATCATTCCTTTACAATCACAGTAACTACTGGTTTACAAAACTGGTCCGTTTACAATCACAGTAATTACTGGGTTACAAAAATCATTCATTTACAATCACAGTAACTACTGGGTTACAAAACTCGTCCGTATACAATCACAGTAACTACTGGGTTAAAAAAATCATCCGTTTACAATCACAGTAACTACTGGGTTACAAAAAATCATCAATTTACAATCACAGTAGCTACTGGCTTACAAAAATCATCCGTTTACAATCACAGTAAGTACTGGGTTACAAAAATCATTCATTTACAATCACAGTAACTACTGGGTTACAAAACTCGTCCGTATACAATCACAGTAACTACTGGGTTACAAAAATCATTCATTTACAATCACAGTAACTACTGGGTTACAAAACTTGTCCGTATACAATCACAGTAACTACTGGGTTACAAAAAATCATCCATTTACAATCACAGTAACTACTGGGTTACAAAAATCATGAATTTACAATCACAGTAACTACTGGGTTACAAAACTCGTCGGTTTACAATCACAGTAACTACTGGTTTACAAAACATTATCCATTTACAATCACAATAATTACTGGTTTACAAAAAATTATCCATTTACAATCACAAAAATTACTGGGTTACAAAAATCATCCATTTACAATAACAGTAACTACTGGGTTACAAAAATCATCCATTTACAATCACAGTAACTACTGGGTTACAAAAATCATTCATTTACAATCACAGTAACTACTGGGTTACAGAACTCGTCCGTATACAATCACAGTAACTACTGGGTTACAAAAATCATTCATTTACAATCACAGTAACTACTGGGTTACAAAACTCGCCCGTTTACAATCACAGTAACTACTGGGTTACAAAAAATCATCCATTTACAATCACAGTAATTACTGGGTTACAAAAATCATTCATTTACAATCACAGTAACTACTGGGTTACAAAACTCGTCCGTATACAATCACAGTAACTACTGGGTTACAAAAAATCATCCGTTTACAATCACAGTAACTACTGGGTTACAAAAAATCATCCATTTACAATCACAGTAACTACTGGGTTACAAAAATCATCCGTTTACAATCACAGTAACTACTGGGTTACAAAAATCATTAATTTACAATCACAGTAACTACTGGGTTACAAAACTCGTCCGTATACAATCACAGTAACTACTGGGTTACAAAAATCATTCATTTACAATCACAGTAACTACTGGGTTACAAAAATCATTCATTTACAATCACAGTAACTACTGGGTTACAAAACTGGTCCGTTTACAATCACAGTAACTACTGGGTTACAAAAATTCATCCATTTACAATCACAGTAAGTACTGGGTTACAAAAATCATTCATTTACAATCACAGTAACTACTGGGTTACAAAAATCATCCGTTTACAATCACAGTAACTACTGGGTTACAAAAATCATTAATTTACAATCACAGTAACTACTGGGTTACAAAACTGGTCCGTTTACAATCACAGTAACTACTGGTTTACAAAAAAATCATCCATTTACAATCACAGTAACTACTGGGTTACAAAACTCATCCGTTTACAATCACAGTAAGTACTGGGTTACAAAAATCATTCATTTACAATCACAGTAACTACTGTGTTACAAAACTCGTCCGTATACAATCACAGTAACTACTGGGTTACAAAAATCATCCGTTTACAATCACAGTAATTACTGGGTTACAAAAATTATCCATTTACAATCACAGTAATTACTGGGTTACAAAAATCATTCATTTACAATCACAGTAACTACTGGGTTACAAAACTCGCCCGTTTACAATCATAGTAACTACTGGGTTACAAAACTCGTCCGTTTACAATCACAGTGGGTCAGGGTCAGGTGTGTCGAAGTGGGTCAGGGTTAGGTTTGTTGAAGTGGGTCAGTGTTAGGTGGGTTGAACTTGGTCAGGTGGGTTTAACTACAATCATTGCCAAAAATGTTGGCACGAATGTGATAAAGTAATTTTACCACTGCTGAAATTCTACTTCTCCTCCAACCCCTGTTCGCCATGTTGAGGAGGGAGTCATTGTTTGGTGCTTGTGTGGTTGACCTGTCAATGCGCTATCATTTCACACCAACATTGATGTGGGGGGAAGGGGGGAAATGTTTTTATACTTAAAATAAACGAAGTAGTCACTATGAGATAAAATACTAAAATCGTGCCAACTACTTTTGACAATGATTGTCTGAACGACAAAAGGTGTTCTAAAATATATGCTTTGCATTTCTGATTTAATTTTTGTTCCTAAAATAAAGCACCCGCACTTGTTACATAACTTCAAATTGAGATTGCTAAAAATGTCTGAAGAAAGTGTTATCTTTCAATGAGTTTAGTTCATCTGTCACTTCATCCTAATTAGGTGATAAAGTCATTTTTGGTGTACAGCTTTAAAGTTATTGTCTTTCATATAGTTTTGATACTAAACAAATGAAGTCATGCCACTAAAAGAAAGAAAAAGAAAAGTTGTAATTATTAAGTATGAATTTTGTCATTTCCAAATTGTAAAATGCTTGTTATGGTATGTTGAAATGCAGAGAAAGCTATAAAATCGTTTAAAATCAATCACTGATATTCGAAAGTGCAAACATATTTTCTCATATTTCTCCATATTTATTTAAAAAATGTCAAGTGATTCATTATCAACGTTTACATAGAAATGTTAACTTTTCTTCCAAATACGTATAAATCTTGATCCATTATTCGTAGCAAAATAGTCACTGTATAAAGATCGCTCGTTTTTTAACACAGGGAGCCCAACGGTACTCCCCAACGGTACTCCATCCAATAAACGCTAAAAAACATGTCTAAACTGAAGGCTTTTAAAACTTTTCGATATTTTCATAAAGAACAGCAAAGGATCTTAACATTTATTAGGGTTCATAGCCATTAGAAACGCTCTTTTGGTGATTTTGGAACTGTTCTCTCTTGTAAACATTACAAATGAAAGGACAACTATAGCTTTATTATAGTGGAGTAGGGAGCACCGTTGATATTTTCGCTGCGATTTACAAATTTTAGAAAAAAAACATCCCATGGTGTTTGAACATTTGCAAAGCAAATGTTGATATATATTTTGGACCGATAAATTCAAAATTCTCCCAATTATCAACAAATTAGTCATGGAGTACCGTGCGGAGTACCGTGCGGAGTACCGTTGGGAGCCCCTTGTAAAAGTGCAAAATCGCTATTTTTGTATGCATTTCGCAAGGCAATGTTTAGTAAAAGCGCTAGAAATAAACTTTAATACCACTAACATGTAGTTAATTGCAATTGCTTTTTAATTTTATAAAGGAAACATGAAAATTTTAGTTGCAAAAGTGTTATTGAATATATTAAGTGGTCTACGTGACTTCCTCTTGATCCCATCGCATTAGCATAATGTTACATAACACATTAAAACACAAAGAACTATTGTTTTAATTTAAAAACACAGGGAATCCATGAAACCATAAAAATACTATTCGCTCGCAAATATTTCATTTAATATTCAAACAATATATTTTAACCATATTATGATACGTAGCTTTGAGCCTTTAGAGGTTATAGTTTGGTGTTACGCTTACGCAAATTCGAGCTTCTAAAAACAAATGTACACTATAGTAGTTAATCACTATAATCTGGTGTAATCACAGTATAATCTAGAAAAATCACTGTTATCAAGTGTAATCACTGTAATATAGTGTAATCATTGTTATCCAGTGTATTATTACTGTAATCTAGTGTCACTCCTCCTCTGATGATTTATCAATCCTGAAAATGCAGTTTCTATGTAAAACATAATGTTTTTGCACTAACTCCTTTCTAAGTAGTTCAGTTTTAATAATTCAAAGTTACCTTGTATCAGAGAGTGATTATTTATTCATTAAAAATTTGATTTTGTTAGTGAAAATAGCTCTTTTCACACCAATGTGAAAATATGGCATGCTGTAATTGCAGTTTCTGAGGAAACCAAAAAAAAATATCTTCAATGTTTTTTCACTATCTTCTTTATAAATCGCTTGGTTTTGTTGATTTATAGTTACCTTGTATCAAAGAGTGACCATTTGTTCATTAAAAGTTTGTTTTTGTTAGTGAAAATAGCTCTTTTCACACCAATGTGAAAATATGGCATGCTGTAATTGCAGTTTCTGAGGAAACAAAAAAAAATTTCTTCAATGTTTTTTCACTATCTTCTTTATAAATCGTTTGGTTTTGTTGATTTATAGTTACCTTGTATCAAAGAGTGACCATTTGTTCATTAAAAGTTTGTTTTTGTTAGTGAAAATAGCTCTTTTCACAACAATGTCAAAATATGGCATGCTGTAATTGCAGTTTCTGAGGAAACAAAAATATTTTTCTTCAATGTTTTTGCACTATCTTCTTTATAAATAGTTTGGTTTTGTTGATTTATAGTTAACTTGTATCAAAGAGTGACTATTTATTCATTAAAAGTTTGTTTTTGTTAGTGAAAATAGCTCTTTTTTCACACCAATGTCAACATGTCAACATATGGCATGCTGAAATTGCAGTTTCTGAGGAAACAAAAATATTTTTCTTCAATGTTTTTGCACTATCTTCTTTATAAATAGTTTAGTTTTGTTAATCTATAGTTACCTTAATTTTCGGTTTGGGCGGGCACAATTTAATGGATTACCTGCTAAATTTCAATGAAATATAACGGTCAAATTGTAAAAAAATGAGCGATTTTTTTTTTTTTTTGCAATTAGATAACTGGGAAATTGCATGGTTTAGTTTCACATCATACTCTAAATTTCTTATCCATAAAATATCTCTAAATTCGCCCTTCAGATTTTGATGGTAAAAAAGGTAAAGGCAGAATAAGGCATTTCCCTACACAATGCAGTTGAAGGATAACATTCAATTTTGAGTTAAATCAGCTGTGACTTCATTACCACGCATTGTGCTTTACGATCTCCTTGAAAATCATATCCTTTTTTAATTTAACCTTTATGTATAAGATCTGTTCTATTAGATGGAAATCGCAATCAATCTCTATAAGTATACTTAGTTCAAAGTCTGAAGGTACTCGTGCAAAGGTATTTGGTTGAGTCACCTCAACATAACCGACCATACTACCGCAGATGGGCAAATAATACGACATTGGTATACACTAAAACTAGATCAAACATTTGTTTTCCTATTCCTCTTAAATCTTCAAAGCAAAAAAAACGCCTTAATACAAATAAAGACTATGTTTAACTTGAATGTCTGAAATATGATAAACTACATATGTTTGCAAATCAAGATTCTACGATTTCATGTTGAATTTTGCTGCAAAATCACCTTTAAACGATGCATACTCCAACAGACATACTGTTTTCTTGATCTCTCTAAATTTGCACATATAAATGGTACAAGTTTCATCACAGTAACCTCTGCCTAAAGCTAATCTGTGAAACTCACTCTCAACAGTTAAAACCTTTAAGCTTTACATTTGAAACATTAGCAGCTAGAAAACAAACTTTCATTATAGAAATTTTAGTTGACGCTAATAGAAAGGCCAATGTGTAACACGAGCTAAATTTGAATTTGATGAGAGAGTTGCAATTAATGTACAGGTAATAGGTGAGGCCAAATTCGAGTTTGATTATAATTATATGGTTACGATTACAATCTACGCTAGTATATTGCAGTTGAGATTAAAGTTTATTTCGAAATAATAGCTTCGTTTTGTAAAACCAAAATAACACTAGATTTATTTGTAGCTCGTGATTATTTATACAAAATTAATATACTAAATACGCTGTTGGAGCTCTAGTGAAATGATTGCCTAATGTGCCCTATTTCTCAAGGATTGAGAACAATTTCTAACATCTCACTTGTATGAAATGTAAAACTAAAAGAACCGAAATTGCAACGCCATGTTTGTAATTGTCACTTCCGAAAGAGGAAGATTTGAAAAAAAAAAACGAATCTCTACCCATATTAAAGCAATTGTTATTCCACAATAACTTGTTTTTAGCAAAACGAATAATGTGTACAACTGTCTCAGTCGGATAGCCTTTGAATATTTGAATCATACAAAAATACTTCAAAAAAATTATGTTCATAGTCATCAAATAGATACAGATACTATTATAAGCAAAATAATTATATTTTACTTCACATTGGTTATCTCAAATAGTGTCAAATTCTATACACTCAATACATATTTGGAATCAAAATACTGAATCGCAAGTTAGTGCTTGAGTATTCTATTTGTTTGACCGTTCCTTCATCCGATATCAGTGATAAAAGCTATGATCACGAAGAATATTCTACATTTTGCATTATAAATAAAAAGTCATATTCTGGTTTACCATACTTGTATGAAATGTTGTTAAATTAAAGCTTTAATACACGTACGTTATCTATGCAAATCAAAAATGAATACCATCCATTACGAGCCGGAGATGGCTTTTTTGTGTACGCACAGCTTGAATCCACCGGACCTCAGGTCCGCTGGATTCAAGCTGTGCGCCCTATAAATCCCAATGCCTGCGGTCAGAGAACATAGCAGAGGTGTTGTGAAGATAAAAAGATTAAATCAACCAACTAAATATAAAGCTAGCGTAGTGGGTTAAAATAAATCATAACTATTGCCGACTGTATTTTGTTCATAATGAACAGTGTGTAACAATCTTGTGTAGCGCAAGTTTTCCGACCCAAGTCGAAATCTAAATATTTGAATAATCGCTTACATTGCATACAAACGCATACGATTTTAAAAATAAGTGAATTTAGAACATAGATCGATATCATACTGTTTGTTCTTTCATGTATGTTCAGAGTGCAAAGAGTGGTTTTTATTTGACCGTGAAACAATTTGCAATTTAAAAGTTGCTGCTACTGAATCTATATTGTGTCTTTTATGTATTCTTTACCAACAAGCACGAACAAAACAGTTTAATACTTCATATTTTTACGCATTTAATTGATCGATTCCAAGCGACTAATAATACGTGTATAAAAACATACTGTAAAACGTTGTCTCTCGCAGATTTACAGGCGAATCACCTGGTAACTCTGCTGGTTTCGGGCGACAACACCTAGAAACCACCAAGGAAAGATTTCATTTTGAAGTAATATTTTTACGCATTTAATTGATCGATTCTAAGCTACTAATACGTGTATAAAAATATACTGTAAAACGTTGTCTCTCGCAGAGTTATACGGGCGAATCACCTGGTAACTCCACTGGTTTCGGGCGACAACACCTAGAAACCACCAAGGAAAGATTTCATTTTGAAGTATTTTTACGCATTAATTGATCGATTCTAAGCTACTAATACGTGTATAAAAACATACTGTAAAACGTTGTCTCTCGCAGAGTTACGGGCGAATCACCTGGTAACTCCGCTGGTTTCGGGCGACAACACCTAGAAACCACCAAGGAAAGATTTCATTTTGAAGTAACATTTTTATGCATTTATTGATCGATTCTAAGCTACTAATACGTGTATAAAAACATACTGTAAAACGTTGTCTCTCGCAGAGTTACGGGCGAATCACCTGGTAACTCCACTGGTTTCGGGCGACAACACCTAGAAACCACCAAGGAAAGATTTCATTTTGAAATAATATTTTTACGCATGAACATGTGGAAAAGGTGCTGTATATTTATTTTAATGAAATTAAGTTTGCTAACAAAATTGCGCAAGTTAGTCCAAAATCCTTTGTTTCTATTGTTTAATTAGCAATATTTTGCATAAAATAGTTAATTGTGTTTCACGGATATAATGAATGCATTATAATTTAATAGTATATATAATACTCTATACCTTATAGATTTTGGTTATTTTAGAGTTACAATTAGTCAAGTTAATTTGTAGTGTCAATCAAACCATCAGAAAAAAAAATAGCATTAAATGTATTATTTATTACTTTCATTAAACACTCAATGTGCTGATTTGCATTCACAAATGATATTAGACTTTTTCCGAGTGTAGAATGTTTAGATGTTTATAAATTAAACGTCTATAGTTTATAGTTAGTACGAAATATAGTAGAAGTCGTAAGTTTTACCTTGGTTCGACATAAACTCGTTAAATTGAATAGACTTTGCCATCATATTTATCTTAGAGTCGTCCTTGAATTTTCATCAAAAGTATTTGCCAATCGGGAACTCTCCTGGATTTATTAAAGTCAGGCCTGTTTTGGTCCTTTGACCTCGCACACTGACGAATTCATGTCAGCATATGTCCGCTTTCTAGGTGCATCGTTGAGCGGCGTAGAGGCTTGTTTCGGCGGATTGATGTTCGTTTTGCTCATCATTTTCTGGCTTGCTTTCAGTTTATCCTCGAACTCTCGTATTTGCTGGAACATTGTAACAATTATGGCTCTGCAGTGACACAATGATTTTGGCGCGCTTTGTTGTGATTGCGCGGGATCTGCGAAGTTAATTGTTTTGATTATCTTACGGCAAACATTGTCCAACTTTGTGTTCCTTGGTAGTTCTAAAGCTCCCTTTCGAAAGTAGATGGACAAGAAGGCAAATGACGTTAGGATTGAGCCGCTTTGTTTAAAATACATCAAGTGATTACCATTAGCTTTGCTTCTGAGAGAGCTGGTCTCAACATCAAACTAAAGACTTTAGTGATTGAAAGATTCCTTAGTTTCCGTAGTTCTATACCAAGCAGTTTTGAATCTATTATGTACCAGTTCTTATCGGAACAAGTATCAGGTATAACCAAACAGACTTTGAGGAGAGTTCTCGTCGTCTGTTGGCGCAATATTTCCCTTCGCTCACTGATTTGTATTCCGCGCCAAACCTTGGGGTTCATGCCATATTTGGAGCAAAACTATCCATATTTAGTTAATCTCGTTACGATCCGAACCTGGCATTTGTTCGCGCACTGTCAGAATAAGGATTACTGTGTTTGCTAATCCCAACGGCTTATAACACTATCTGTCAACACTTACAACTATCAAAACCACAACCTATTGTTTAGCTCTACTGGAGATCTCGTACAAAAAAAAGTCCTCTCCGGCTCCTAATGATTCAAAACAATATTTAAAGAGCGTGACTTTTTTTTTCTTTAATTTCAAGGACAAGCGCGGATGCAGGTCCCCATTATACGAATACACGCTCGTTAATGCACGAGTACTATTTGATTGACCTTTCCATGACCCGATGTCAGTGATAAGGCAAAAAAAAAAAAAAAAAAATTGAATAAATAAAATAACCAATCACGAAAAACTATCCATGTTGCTTTATAAATAACGAGTCATATTATGGTTTATCATATTAGTTTGCAATAAATAAATAAATATTATCTTATCAAAACAATACTCAAAGAGCGTGAAGTTTTAATTTTGGCAAAGCACTTTGTCGAAGAAATAAACTAATAAATCACGAAAAGTTATCCATTTTTCATTATATATAATGAGTCATACTGTGGTTTATCATATTTGTATGAAAATGTTGTTAAGGCTTTAAATTAACACACGGTTTCTATAGGTAAATAAAAAAAATAATACTATCATATCAAAACAATACTCAAGGAGCGTGACGTTTTGTTTTTCGCAAAGAAGATTGAACAAATAAAATAACTAATTACGAAAATGTATCCATTTTGCATTATAAATGATGAGTCATACTCTGGTTTATGTGTGTAAGAAATGTTCTTAAAGCTTTGAAACACGTTGTCTATGCAAATCAAAAATGAACACCATCAAAAGAATATTGAAGAGTGTGACTTTTTTTTTCATTCCAATGACAAGCGAGGAAAACGAAAAAACACGAAATTACACGCCCGTTAATAAACGAGTACTATTTGATTGATTATATAATCGATTAAGGGTTAAACGTTGTAAACTCTAACCTTTACGAACACCATAAGCACTAACCCTAATCCTTATCGTAATGTTAATTCCAAAGACTAATCCTAAGTGGCGAAGGGTGAAACTTTGTGAATACTAACACTTACGTCAACCCCTAACCCTATTTAGGGTTAAACATTTGAAACGCTAACCCTAATCAAGTAAGGGTTTATATGATATAAACCGTAACCCTAACCCCACCCTAACCCCTTCAGGGTGAAAGGGTTGAAACCTTAACCCTAAACGTTTAAGGGTTAAAGATTGTAAATTCCAACCCTAACCCTTAA
>CATKSA010000097.1:0-27225 GCA_949775045.1 Metridium senile | reverse complement strand
GCACAGCCCCAGACGTGAGAGTTTAAAACATTCTGAAACAGTCCATTTTAGCATTTAGTCAATTGATTAACTAGGGCCAATTGATCACAGATCGCTCTGTTTTCCAATTCCCCACAGCTAGTTCAAACAGAAAAAACAAACCATACAGACTGCACTATACATAGAGAAACTTTGACATCATAATCATTACTAAACAGACCTGCAGGTCTACAGTATAATATAATTCATTCATTACCTGCAATGATTCAACACGTCGTACGGCATGCAACTGCACTGTACTGTCGTGAACACCAATTGACGCTGAAAAGCAATTTAAGCAAAGTTAAAATCCAAGCTGTCAAACACTGCCACTGCAAGCAGTTCTAATGGCCCACACCTCCAAGGCAAGGCCGCAATTGCACGCTGAAGTCCTGTGCACAGCCCCAGACGTGAGAGTTTAAAACATTCTGAAACAGTCCATTTTAGCATTTAGTCAATTGATTAACTAGGGCCAATTGATCACAGATCGCTCTGTTTTCCAATTCCCCACAGCTAGTTCAAACAGAAAAAACAAACCATACAGACTGCACTATACATAGAGAAACTTTGACATCATAATCATTACTAAACAGACCTGCAGGTCTACAGTATAATATAATTCATTCATTACCTGCAATGATTCAACACGTCGTACGGCATGCAACTGCACTGTACTGTCGTGAACACCAATTGACGCTGAAAAGCAATTTAAGCAAAGTTAAAATCCAAGCTGTCAAACACTGCCACTGCAAGCAGTTCTAATGGCCCACACCTCCAAGGCAAGGCCGCAATTGCACGCTGAAGTCCTGTGCACAGCCCCAGACGTGAGAGTTTAAAACATTCTGAAACAGTCCATTTTAGCATTTAGTCAATTGATTAACTAGGGCCAATTGATCACAGATCGCTCTGTTTTCCAATTCCCCACAGCTAGTTCAAACAGAAAAAACAAACCATACAGACTGCACTATACATAGAGAAACTTTGACATCATAATCATTACTAAACAGACCTGCAGGTCTACAGTATAATATAATTCATTCATTACCTGCAATGATTCAACACGTCGTACGGCATGCAACTGCACTGTACTGTCGTGAACACCAATTGACGCTGAAAAGCAATTTAAGCAAAGTTAAAATCCAAGCTGTCAAACACTGCCACTGCAAGCAGTTCTAATGGCCCACACCTCCAAGGCAAGGCCGCAATTGCACGCTGAAGTCCTGTGCACAGCCCCAGACGTGAGAGTTTAAAACATTCTGAAACAGTCCATTTTAGCATTTAGTCAATTGATTAACTAGGGCCAATTGATCACAGATCGCTCTGTTTTCCAATTCCCCACAGCTAGTTCAAACAGAAAAAACAAACCATACAGACTGCACTATACATAGAGAAACTTTGACATCATAATCATTACTAAACAGACCTGCAGGTCTACAGTATAATATAATTCATTCATTACCTGCAATGATTCAACACGTCGTACGGCATGCAACTGCACTGTACTGTCGTGAACACCAATTGACGCTGAAAAGCAATTTAAGCAAAGTTAAAATCCAAGCTGTCAAACACTGCCACTGCAAGCAGTTCTAATGGCCCACACCTCCAAGGCAAGGCCGCAATTGCACGCTGAAGTCCTGTGCACAGCCCCAGACGTGAGAGTTTAAAACATTCTGAAACAGTCCATTTTAGCATTTAGTCAATTGATTAACTAGGGCCAATTGATCACAGATCGCTCTGTTTTCCAATTCCCCACAGCTAGTTCAAACAGAAAAAAACAAACCATACAGACTGCACTATACATAGAGAAACTTTGACATCATAATCATTACTAAACAGACCTGCAGGTCTACAGTATAATATAATTCATTCATTACCTGCAATGATTCAACACGTCGTACGGCATGCAACTGCACTGTACTGTCGTGAACACCAATTGACGCTGAAAAGCAATTTAAGCAAAGTTAAAATCCAAGCTGTCAAACACTGCCACTGCAAGCAGTTCTAATGGCCCACACCTCCAAGGCAAGGCCGCAATTGCACGCTGAAGTCCTGTGCACAGCCCCAGACGTGAGAGTTTAAAACATTCTGAAACAGTCCATTTTAGCATTTAGTCAATTGATTAACTAGGGCCAATTGATCACAGATCGCTCTGTTTTCCAATTCCCCACAGCTAGTTCAAACAGAAAAAACAAACCATACAGACTGCACTATACATAGAGAAACTTTGACATCATAATCATTACTAAACAGACCTGCAGGTCTACAGTATAATATAATTCATTCATTACCTGCAATGATTCAACACGTCGTACGGCATGCAACTGCACTGTACTGTCGTGAACACCAATTGACGCTGAAAAGCAATTTAAGCAAAGTTAAAATCCAAGCTGTCAAACACTGCCACTGCAAGCAGTTCTAATGGCCCACACCTCCAAGGCAAGGCCGCAATTGCACGCTGAAGTCCTGTGCACAGCCCCAGACGTGAGAGTTTAAAACATTCTGAAACAGTCCATTTTAGCATTTAGTCAATTGATTAACTAGGGCCAATTGATCACAGATCGCTCTGTTTTCCAATTCCCCACAGCTAGTTCAAACAGAAAAAACAAACCATACAGACTGCACTATACATAGAGAAACTTTGACATCATAATCATTACTAAACAGACCTGCAGGTCTACAGTATAATATAATTCATTCATTACCTGCAATGATTCAACACGTCGTACGGCATGCAACTGCACTGTACTGTCGTGAACACCAATTGACGCTGAAAAGCAATTTAAGCAAAGTTAAAATCCAAGCTGTCAAACACTGCCACTGCAAGCAGTTCTAATGGCCCACACCTCCAAGGCAAGGCCGCAATTGCACGCTGAAGTCCTGTGCACAGCCCCAGACGTGAGAGTTTAAAACATTCTGAAACAGTCCATTTTAGCATTTAGTCAATTGATTAACTAGGGCCAATTGATCACAGATCGCTCTGTTTTCCAATTCCCCACAGCTAGTTCAAACAGAAAAAACAAACCATACAGACTGCACTATACATAGAGAAACTTTGACATCATAATCATTACTAAACAGACCTGCAGGTCTACAGTATAATATAATTCATTCATTACCTGCAATGATTCAACACGTCGTACGGCATGCAACTGCACTGTACTGTCGTGAACACCAATTGACGCTGAAAAGCAATTTAAGCAAAGTTAAAATCCAAGCTGTCAAACACTGCCACTGCAAGCAGTTCTAATGGCCCACACCTCCAAGGCAAGGCCGCAATTGCACGCTGAAGTCCTGTGCACAGCCCCAGACGTGAGAGTTTAAAACATTCTGAAACAGTCCATTTTAGCATTTAGTCAATTGATTAACTAGGGCCAATTGATCACAGATCGCTCTGTTTTCCAATTCCCCACAGCTAGTTCAAACAGAAAAAAACAAACCATACAGACTGCACTATACATAGAGAAACTTTGACATCATAATCATTACTAAACAGACCTGCAGGTCTACAGTATAATATAATTCATTCATTACCTGCAATGATTCAACACGTCGTACGGCATGCAACTGCACTGTACTGTCGTGAACACCAATTGACGCTGAAAAGCAATTTAAGCAAAGTTAAAATCCAAGCTGTCAAACACTGCCACTGCAAGCAGTTCTAATGGCCCACACCTCCAAGGCAAGGCCGCAATTGCACGCTGAAGTCCTGTGCACAGCCCCAGACGTGAGAGTTTAAAACATTCTGAAACAGTCCATTTTAGCATTTAGTCAATTGATTAACTAGGGCCAATTGATCACAGATCGCTCTGTTTTCCAATTCCCCACAGCTAGTTCAAACAGAAAAAAACAAACCATACAGACTGCACTATACATAGAGAAACTTTGACATCATAATCATTACTAAACAGACCTGCAGGTCTACAGTATAATATAATTCATTCATTACCTGCAATGATTCAACACGTCGTACGGCATGCAACTGCACTGTACTGTCGTGAACACCAATTGACGCTGAAAAGCAATTTAAGCAAAGTTAAAATCCAAGCTGTCAAACACTGCCACTGCAAGCAGTTCTAATGGCCCACACCTCCAAGGCAAGGCCGCAATTGCACGCTGAAGTCCTGTGCACAGCCCCAGACGTGAGAGTTTAAAACATTCTGAAACAGTCCATTTTAGCATTTAGTCAATTGATTAACTAGGGCCAATTGATCACAGATCGCTCTGTTTTCCAATTCCCCACAGCTAGTTCAAACAGAAAAAAACAAACCATACAGACTGCACTATACATAGAGAAACTTTGACATCATAATCATTACTAAACAGACCTGCAGGTCTACAGTATAATATAATTCATTCATTACCTGCAATGATTCAACACGTCGTACGGCATGCAACTGCACTGTACTGTCGTGAACACCAATTGACGCTGAAAAGCAATTTAAGCAAAGTTAAAATCCAAGCTGTCAAACACTGCCACTGCAAGCAGTTCTAATGGCCCACACCTCCAAGGCAAGGCCGCAATTGCACGCTGAAGTCCTGTGCACAGCCCCAGACGTGAGAGTTTAAAACATTCTGAAACAGTCCATTTTAGCATTTAGTCAATTGATTAACTAGGGCCAATTGATCACAGATCGCTCTGTTTTCCAATTCCCCACAGCTAGTTCAAACAGAAAAAACAAACCATACAGACTGCACTATACATAGAGAAACTTTGACATCATAATCATTACTAAACAGACCTGCAGGTCTACAGTATAATATAATTCATTCATTACCTGCAATGATTCAACACGTCGTACGGCATGCAACTGCACTGTACTGTCGTGAACACCAATTGACGCTGAAAAGCAATTTAAGCAAAGTTAAAATCCAAGCTGTCAAACACTGCCACTGCAAGCAGTTCTAATGGCCCACACCTCCAAGGCAAGGCCGCAATTGCACGCTGAAGTCCTGTGCACAGCCCCAGACGTGAGAGTTTAAAACATTCTGAAACAGTCCATTTTAGCATTTAGTCAATTGATTAACTAGGGCCAATTGATCACAGATCGCTCTGTTTTCCAATTCCCCACAGCTAGTTCAAACAGAAAAAACAAACCATACAGACTGCACTATACATAGAGAAACTTTGACATCATAATCATTACTAAACAGACCTGCAGGTCTACAGTATAATATAATTCATTCATTACCTGCAATGATTCAACACGTCGTACGGCATGCAACTGCACTGTACTGTCGTGAACACCAATTGACGCTGAAAAGCAATTTAAGCAAAGTTAAAATCCAAGCTGTCAAACACTGCCACTGCAAGCAGTTCTAATGGCCCACACCTCCAAGGCAAGGCCGCAATTGCACGCTGAAGTCCTGTGCACAGCCCCAGACGTGAGAGTTTAAAACATTCTGAAACAGTCCATTTTAGCATTTAGTCAATTGATTAACTAGGGCCAATTGATCACAGATCGCTCTGTTTTCCAATTCCCCACAGCTAGTTCAAACAGAAAAAAACAAACCATACAGACTGCACTATACATAGAGAAACTTTGACATCATAATCATTACTAAACAGACCTGCAGGTCTACAGTATAATATAATTCATTCATTACCTGCAATGATTCAACACGTCGTACGGCATGCAACTGCACTGTACTGTCGTGAACACCAATTGACGCTGAAAAGCAATTTAAGCAAAGTTAAAATCCAAGCTGTCAAACACTGCCACTGCAAGCAGTTCTAATGGCCCACACCTCCAAGGCAAGGCCGCAATTGCACGCTGAAGTCCTGTGCACAGCCCCAGACGTGAGAGTTTAAAACATTCTGAAACAGTCCATTTTAGCATTTAGTCAATTGATTAACTAGGGCCAATTGATCACAGATCGCTCTGTTTTCCAATTCCCCACAGCTAGTTCAAACAGAAAAAAACAAACCATACAGACTGCACTATACATAGAGAGACTTTGACATCATAATCATTACTAAACAGACCTGCAGGTCTACAGTATAATATAATTCATTCATTACCTGCAATGATTCAACACGTCGTACGGCATGCAACTGCACTGTACTGTCGTGAACACCAATTGACGCTGAAAAGCAATTTAAGCAAAGTTAAAATCCAAGCTGTCAAACACTGCCACTGCAAGCAGTTCTAATGGCCCACACCTCCAAGGCAAGGCCGCAATTGCACGCTGAAGTCCTGTGCACAGCCCCAGACGTGAGAGTTTAAAACATTCTGAAACAGTCCATTTTAGCATTTAGTCAATTGATTAACTAGGGCCAATTGATCACAGATCGCTCTGTTTTCCAATTCCCCACAGCTAGTTCAAACAGAAAAAAACAAACCATACAGACTGCACTATACATAGAGAAACTTTGACATCATAATCATTACTAAACAGACCTGCAGGTCTACAGTATAATATAATTCATTCATTACCTGCAATGATTCAACACGTCGTACGGCATGCAACTGCACTGTACTGTCGTGAACACCAATTGACGCTGAAAAGCAATTTAAGCAAAGTTAAAATCCAAGCTGTCAAACACTGCCACTGCAAGCAGTTCTAATGGCCCACACCTCCAAGGCAAGGCCGCAATTGCACGCTGAAGTCCTGTGCACAGCCCCAGACGTGAGAGTTTAAAACATTCTGAAACAGTCCATTTTAGCATTTAGTCAATTGATTAACTAGGGCCAATTGATCACAGATCGCTCTGTTTTCCAATTCCCCACAGCTAGTTCAAACAGAAAAAAACAAACCATACAGACTGCACTATACATAGAGAAACTTTGACATCATAATCATTACTAAACAGACCTGCAGGTCTACAGTATAATATAATTCATTCATTACCTGCAATGATTCAACACGTCGTACGGCATGCAACTGCACTGTACTGTCGTGAACACCAATTGACGCTGAAAAGCAATTTAAGCAAAGTTAAAATCCAAGCTGTCAAACACTGCCACTGCAAGCAGTTCTAATGGCCCACACCTCCAAGGCAAGGCCGCAATTGCACGCTGAAGTCCTGTGCACAGCCCCAGACGTGAGAGTTTAAAACATTCTGAAACAGTCCATTTTAGCATTTAGTCAATTGATTAACTAGGGCCAATTGATCACAGATCGCTCTGTTTTCCAATTCCCCACAGCTAGTTCAAACAGAAAAAAACAAACCATACAGACTGCACTATACATAGAGAAACTTTGACATCATAATCATTACTAAACAGACCTGCAGGTCTACAGTATAATATAATTCATTCATTACCTGCAATGATTCAACACGTCGTACGGCATGCAACTGCACTGTACTGTCGTGAACACCAATTGACGCTGAAAAGCAATTTAAGCAAAGTTAAAATCCAAGCTGTCAAACACTGCCACTGCAAGCAGTTCTAATGGCCCACACCTCCAAGGCAAGGCCGCAATTGCACGCTGAAGTCCTGTGCACAGCCCCAGACGTGAGAGTTTAAAACATTCTGAAACAGTCCATTTTAGCATTTAGTCAATTGATTAACTAGGGCCAATTGATCACAGATCGCTCTGTTTTCCAATTCCCCACAGCTAGTTCAAACAGAAAAAAACAAACCATACAGACTGCACTATACATAGAGAAACTTTGACATCATAATCATTACTAAACAGACCTGCAGGTCTACAGTATAATATAATTCATTCATTACCTGCAATGATTCAACACGTCGTACGGCATGCAACTGCACTGTACTGTCGTGAACACCAATTGACGCTGAAAAGCAATTTAAGCAAAGTTAAAATCCAAGCTGTCAAACACTGCCACTGCAAGCAGTTCTAATGGCCCACACCTCCAAGGCAAGGCCGCAATTGCACGCTGAAGTCCTGTGCACAGCCCCAGACGTGAGAGTTTAAAACATTCTGAAACAGTCCATTTTAGCATTTAGTCAATTGATTAACTAGGGCCAATTGATCACAGATCGCTCTGTTTTCCAATTCCCCACAGCTAGTTCAAACAGAAAAAAACAAACCATACAGACTGCACTATACATAGAGAAACTTTGACATCATAATCATTACTAAACAGACCTGCAGGTCTACAGTATAATATAATTCATTCATTACCTGCAATGATTCAACACGTCGTACGGCATGCAACTGCACTGTACTGTCGTGAACACCAATTGACGCTGAAAAGCAATTTAAGCAAAGTTAAAATCCAAGCTGTCAAACACTGCCACTGCAAGCAGTTCTAATGGCCCACACCTCCAAGGCAAGGCCGCAATTGCACGCTGAAGTCCTGTGCACAGCCCCAGACGTGAGAGTTTAAAACATTCTGAAACAGTCCATTTTAGCATTTAGTCAATTGATTAACTAGGGCCAATTGATCACAGATCGCTCTGTTTTCCAATTCCCCACAGCTAGTTCAAACAGAAAAAAACAAACCATACAGACTGCACTATACATAGAGAGACTTTGACATCATAATCATTACTAAACAGACCTGCAGGTCTACAGTATAATATAATTCATTCATTACCTGCAATGATTCAACACGTCGTACGGCATGCAACTGCACTGTACTGTCGTGAACACCAATTGACGCTGAAAAGCAATTTAAGCAAAGTTAAAATCCAAGCTGTCAAACACTGCCACTGCAAGCAGTTCTAATGGCCCACACCTCCAAGGCAAGGCCGCAATTGCACGCTGAAGTCCTGTGCACAGCCCCAGACGTGAGAGTTTAAAACATTCTGAAACAGTCCATTTTAGCATTTAGTCAATTGATTAACTAGGGCCAATTGATCACAGATCGCTCTGTTTTCCAATTCCCCACAGCTAGTTCAAACAGAAAAAACAAACCATACAGACTGCACTATACATAGAGAAACTTTGACATCATAATCATTACTAAACAGACCTGCAGGTCTACAGTATAATATAATTCATTCATTACCTGCAATGATTCAACACGTCGTACGGCATGCAACTGCACTGTACTGTCGTGAACACCAATTGACGCTGAAAAGCAATTTAAGCAAAGTTAAAATCCAAGCTGTCAAACACTGCCACTGCAAGCAGTTCTAATGGCCCACACCTCCAAGGCAAGGCCGCAATTGCACGCTGAAGTCCTGTGCACAGCCCCAGACGTGAGAGTTTAAAACATTCTGAAACAGTCCATTTTAGCATTTAGTCAATTGATTAACTAGGGCCAATTGATCACAGATCGCTCTGTTTTCCAATTCCCCACAGCTAGTTCAAACAGAAAAAAACAAACCATACAGACTGCACTATACATAGAGAAACTTTGACATCATAATCATTACTAAACAGACCTGCAGGTCTACAGTATAATATAATTCATTCATTACCTGCAATGATTCAACACGTCGTGCCAAAACAAAAATACAGACTGCACTATATCATAATTATCAGGTGACTTGCAGCTTTAATATTCTGCGCTCTGATTGGTTAATCGTTTTTTCGTGGTAGTCTTGGTGGTCACCAATGATAACCAGCCATTTAATCACGTGTTCATAGGTATACTTAAGAAACAAAATGGCGGAGTAGAGTTCAAGTAGCGAACTCGACAGTCTTTACCTATAGATTAATGTCGTATTAACCGGATAAATGTGAATGAAATTAGATCAAGGTTAGTAACTATCGCCCATAAAATATAGATTTATAAGAAGACTGATCGTGGCGAAGAAAAACTTTAATTTAAAAGATGTTTTTATAATTTGGGTAAAAATATACGAAATAAACTGATTTATTACGGTATTTACTTAAATCAAACAATATTGCTTCTCAAATGACTTCTCAAACGACTATAAACAGTAATGAGAGAGAAAAATCTATCAAAAACGCACTAGCATTCAAGACTAAAAGGTTATCACAAAATGCATGGTTTCAAATGCATTCGTGTGAGTTACTCACGATAAATAAACAGGTATGGCTGACATTGGCCTGAATGTGTATAAAAGAGCTCGAAAGTGCAGTGATCGAGCTCGAAAAGGAGAAAGCTCGAAACGACCGGTATTCAAGCGAATAATAGAAGCGATATTTTTGCTGTTTTATATGATTTTCTCCTCAAACTTTAATAGCAATTGTACCAATAATTGCGGAGTGCTTTTTATGGCCAGCTATCATTTTTTTAAGCTTTATCAAAACTAGCTCAACTATTATGAAATTTTTACACCAAAATTAGAGTATTAATGTACGAGTCAAATCCAAAGGTGCCCATCCCCCCCCCGGGCAAACCCCGGGCATTTGACAAGACTTGGGTTCCGTATAGTGGGGAATTTGACGCCGATTAGCTACTTGAACGGGCGGGCATTTGACGAGTGTCGGCCATCTTTAAAAATACCCAGAAAGCATTGGAGTCCTAACCACAGGTAGCCCATGATCAGGCAAAAGTCACACGGGAACGGAAACGAAAAGCAAAGAATTGATAGATAGTTTTTCCTTGTTATACACCTATCTCAAAAAACGTCAGAAAGAATTGGCGATTGACGAACAGCGATTGCAAAGGAGCTCTGGGTACTGTTCTTTCACAAGTAAAATTAAATTAACGAAGTATAAATGCTTGTCTTTGTGTTTTAGAGTCGAAAAGTGCAAAGAAAATCCAAGTTCTTTCAGTTTTTAAGATAGATTTGTGAATTATATCGAGATCCATCTTTCGGTCGTGCAATCACCAATCAAAAATTGCCAATAACCATTCTCTTCTTCAACGTTTTTTGAAATTTCCCTTCATATTAATAGATTGTACAAGTTTTGTCTACCATGTTCATGAGACGTCATGTAGTAGAAGGAAGTTTAAGTATTTTCTTTTCTACTTACAGTAAAATTTGAGTTTATCACTGACTCGAGGGGCGGGCTGAGGGGCGGGCATTTGACCATTCTGTTGTTTCAATAGTGGGGCATTTGACTGTTCAGTTTGCCCAGATGGTGGGGAATTTGACCAATTTTTTTTCAAAAAGTCAAATGCCCGGGGGTTTGCCCGGGGGGGGGATGGGCACCTTTGGATTTGACTCGTACATAAAATCTAAGTATGAAAGTACTATTAAACTTTATTGATAATAAGTGTTTATGACAAATAAAGAGACATAAATGTGAATGCCTGAGCAGGTATTAATTATTTCAATCAGCCTGGTCTGAATGGGGCGACTTAAAAATTAACTGAGAATTCCGTGTCTTTTTAGCTGATAACTGATATCGACAAGATAACTGTTAGCTGATATTTCTTTGTTTTTAATTAATAAATGTGTCTTTTAGGGCATTTCACTTCAAAATTGCAGCAGGTCAAGTAATAAAATGTAATATGTTGTCATTGTAACTAGTATCTGTAATATGTCTGCAGATGGCAAAAAAAAAACAGATTTATCATGTGAATTTGAGGTAAAAAGTACTGTATTATAACTGCATATGTTTTTGTTAATTATTAAACATAAGAATTAATGATTAATGCTTGGCTTAACTGAGAACCGAAAAATTTAACTTATAACTGAGAAATTGCTAAAATTTAGCTGTTAACTGATATTGGGACCCTGATAAATATTCAAATGTAAATAAGTGTCAACTTTTTGAATTCCTTGTATGATAAATATAATTATTATTATTGGCGGTGTTATTATTATTAATATCATCCACTGGATAAATCCTTTTCAATCGGATAAAAGCTATAAAAAGTCAATGCAGTTAATACGTTTTTGAATAACTTACCAGGCTTTAATTGCTGGTATTTATCAACTGTGCCTTCAATTATAGTCAACAAACACTGTATGATTATACTATGATCAGAAAATCCATACCATTTAAATGTATCATTATATTGATTGGTTTTATAGCATTACTTTTAAAATTCATGAGACTATAATTTGTATGATATATGTGTAGTAATAATAATAATAATAATAGTCTCAATGCGCCTAATATATATAATTTAAATAAAAGTGATTTAGTTATGCAAAATATTGTGAAAAGAGGAAGGACTTAAGTTTACACTTAAATGAAGATAATGATTTGGGGTTTTTAATGTCATCAGGTAAGGAGTTCCAAAGTGTAGGGGCAGCAAAACTGAAAGAACGGGCATAATATAATAGTTAGCTAGCATAATAGTTAGTTTTTACATCAGGGACTGTGAGAAGTGAACGGTTTTATGAACGTAGATTTCGTGTAGGACAGTATGGCTTGATGGTAGATTTTAAGTAGTCAGCAGATTGGCCATTAAGAATTTTGTAATTTTGTTCTATTTCTGGGGTGTTGTTGCTGAGTCCTATATACTTCTAAAAATCATGTGTAAAAAAGAACAGAGGCTGTTCTGAAGAAGCACTGTAAATGCATGATCAATATTATTTCTCAAAATATATTTTCATTACAAGAAAAAGAATTTCCAAATAAGTAATTTGATGACGTTAAAAACATTGTATTTGTAGAGTGCAGTGATAAAAATGTGTGTATGTTTTGTATGTGTACCTGTACTTATATGAATCTACTTTTAGATATACATTATATGTCTTAATTTTATATACAACTAGACACTCCAAGAGTGTGAAGTCGAGCTACGTCAAAAAGTAGCTAGTGAATAGAGAATGCATAAGAATAAATAACACCTAAATATTTTTTTCATTTTATATTTAATATAATACAATGAAACGTTTTTTAGTATACAATAATTTAATATCTATAAATATTATTGACTGGTGCATACAAAGTATACTTCTGATCATTGCTGAGAACATGCATGACTTTAAAAACATGAACTTCAAACAGTTTAACGAACTTAAATCAAGAAAACAAATGATTCACACAATTTTACTTGCTACACTGAATAATGAATATTATAATTTCAGTGTTTTAAAAACACTGACTTGCAAACCAAGAAACACGTGTTATGAAGTTGAAATGGTTCGTTTGAAAATTACTCTTGCTATGTTTGAGATATATAATTAATTGTGCTTTTACCGGAATTTGAAGCTTATATATCCATGCATGTCCTTATATCAGACGATTTTGCACTCACGGGATCAAAGATGTCGAAATACGATCGAAGTTCTTCAAATCTATTTTTTGATACGAAGACGACGATGAACTTGATAACTAATACTCAATAAAAAGCTAAATTACGACGACTTTAAGTGTTGATTGAGAGATTCAACTGCTTTTTAAACCATTTTGCACACGACGATAGATAGATAGATTGGCAAAAAGGTAAAACTAAAGTCGGGCCTCCTGCGGGTAGCCCGACTGATTAACGACCCAATATCGTGTCAATCCATAGTAACTTGTTCGCTTTCCAGCTCGATTGGGTCGTGTGAAACACTGGGCCATGGCCTACCCAACGGCCCTACCTATGGCCCACCCTAAATTTATATATTTTCGTAAAATATAAGACATTTTCAAGAAACTAAGTCACCAATATGAATTAGTCTACGCTAAACCTCTAGAAACCTCGTCTCGAGCCATTTTGTCAATATTCCACAGGGAACCCAAAATGTGGCCGACCCTATGCAACCTTCAATATCCCTTCCTGTACGAATTTTAGTGAAAAATAATTAAAACAGCTTTAAAATAGAAATTAAAAAAAGAATGATACAGAGAATGAGGCGACTTACAGCTTTATATTAACAATTATTATATTACCATAAAACAACATGATAAAATTGCATTTACAATATGGAGAGGAAAGAAATGACAACAAAATTGCCATAAATTATTAAATATGAAAGTATAAACATACTCGTAACATATATAAAAACTAGATAATATGAAGCTAAATTTTCAAAGAGAAGGAAGATTTAGTTGAAATTGCCATTGTTTTCGGCGATTCTATTCCCCACTGTAAACACATTAATTGTGAAGTAGTCATAATGAAATTAAGGGTAATTGTAAGAAGTTTTGTCTGCATGTTGTATATGTTGTATGTCTCCTAAGCCACACGACTGATTTAGTATCACATTAAGTGAAATCATTCATGAAATGTTATTATCATTAGTTGTATTAGGTATTTCTGTGTTTTCAGTTCTTACATTTTCTATAAAAAAGATTTATGATACTTAAAGACGTTCGCAGAAGTTGTGATGTCATTTTTTTGAAAAACTTTGCATATAAGAAAACTTGATTATATAAGAGTTTAAAATATGAAATAAAAAAATGGGGGTCATCGTGCTTGATTTAATTTCGAATAATTAAAGTGTGGTGAATGTTGACCATTTTCACGAAAATGTTGCACGCTTTTTCATACCTAATAATGTCAAAGAAACGCTTAAATAATTACTGAAAAATTGTTGTTAAAAGCCTCACACTTATGTCTATCGGGTATTAGTACAAAATAGATTGGGTAAAATAAAAACATTAAATATTTTTTATATTCTCGAGTTGCCAGAAAAAAATATCGTAAATCGAATATTAAAGGGTCAATTTGTTTTCAATTCTGTACTGTCATTTTTTTCCCTGTGAGGTAAATTTTTCTATTTTCACATTTGTAGAACTTACTGATAATAATCTTGATTTTAAGTAAAAAAAATGGCGATCACAAGGGCAAATAAAGTTTATTATATTTGTGATCTCTTGTAGTTTGTATTTATTTTACTCTTGATTATGTGTTTTGAATTTTTCTAGGTGAGTGATATTTATGAAATAATTATGAAATACAATGAATATAAAACAAAAATGTTATTTTATGAATACAAGGTTTTACATCTTAAAAATAAAAATACAAACTATAATGAATGAAACAAGTTTTGACTTATTGAAATATTTAATACAAGCTGGGAAAATATTCACAATCAGAGCAAAGATTGTTGTCCATCTAGATAAGCAATAAAATTATCATTTGTTATTATAATCATAATTATCAACAGTTTGGGTTCCCTGTGGAATATTGACAAAATGGCTCAAGACGAGGTTTCTAGAGGTCTAGCGTAAACTAACTCATATTGGTCACTTAATTATGTTTCTTGAAAATATCTTATATTAGGCCTAGGCCTAGGGTTTCACACAACCCAGCACGATTAGCTTTTTGCTATTCTGGAAAACGAATTACCCAAAATATTAATAATTTTAAATTCTGTAAACTTCTTATTTATTTATCTTGTGGTAAACATAAAGATATTGTATTGTATTGTATTTATATTGTACGTGTAAAACATGAAAGACTTCTTAAATGAAATGTAACATTCAATTGCTCCATCTTGAAAAGTAATATATTCTTTACACATAATCAAGGCAGCCATTGAGCATATAAGATTCCCAGATAGCAACAGATTTTTGTCACATTAAACAATAATGTTAGTTCAGTGCACATCTCTACCATTGCGTGCTGAATAGTTGTCTGGCCCTCATTATGTTACTTTTGAAAATGGCTCATGGAACTATGGGTTTTCTGACCGCACTCTAATATTAAGAAATTGAAAAGATAATGGACCTCAAATGATTGCTGGCAGGTACTTCTTAACCTCTGTATGTTATTCCGGTTGTTTTCTGACTCCTGTGTTCTTGTAGTGACTATGTAGGCTTGCCTACACAGGTTGATGTTATGGTAAGCACACAGAGGTGACTTGTGGGGATTTGTGGCACTATGGAACCTATCTCCAAGGACAAAATGTATTTTAGATCGTGTAATTGGATGCATTCCATAAGTTATCTCGTTGATGGTTCACGTTAATGCGCCATCATGTATTCTGACCAAGACCACCAAGACCACCAAGACCACCAAGACCACCAAGACCACCAAGACCACCAAGACCACCAAGACCACCATGGCCACCAAGACCACCATGGCCACCAAGACCACCAAGACCACCAAGACCACCAAGACCACCAAGACCACCAAGACCACCAAGACCACCATGGCCACCAAGACCACCATGGCCACCAAGACCACCAAGACCACCAAGACCACCATGGCCACCAAGACCACCAAGACCACCAAGACCACCAAGACCACCAAGACCACCATGGCCACCAAGACCACCAAGACCACCAAGACCACCAAGACCACCAAGACCACCATGGCCACCAAGACCACCAAGACCACCAAGACCACCAAGACCACCAAGACCACCAAGACCACCAAGACCACCAAGACCACCAAGACCACCAAGACCACCAAGACCACCAAGACCACCAAGACCACCAAGACCACCAAGACCACCATGGCCACCAAGACCACCATGGCCACCAAGACCACCAAGACCACCAAGACCACCAAGACCACCAAGACCACCATGGCCACCATGGCCACCAAGACCACCAAGACCACCAAGACCACCATGGCCACCAAGACCACCATGGCCACCAAGACCACCAAGACCACCAAGACCACCAAGACCACCATGGCCACCAAGACCACCAAGACCACCAAGACCACCATGGCCACCAAGACCACCATGGCCACCAAGACCACCAAGACCACAATGGCCACCAAGACCACCAAGACCACAATGGCCACCATGGCCACCATGGCCACCATGGCCACCAGGCAGTGCATACACACTTACAAGGGGGGCATAAGGGTTTGCGGTATTGTGACTCCCCTTACGCCCCTTACACACGTCAAGCACCTCAGCCAATGGGTCACCGGGGACATATCACAGAGGGGTGTAAGGGGTCGGAGGTGTTGGTAGGTGTCTATACTTATAAATTACGAACAAATATGCGTTTCTTTTTTAGAATAGAATAACTTATTAGAATATATATTTCGGTTAATGCACCGCTTAGTAATATTTAAATCAATTCACTTAAAAGATGAATTAGCCAATCACAGTCGCCGATATTAGAGCTGCGACCCTGCTCATAATTATTACTAAACAGAACTAGCTGTCTACAGTATAATATCCATTAATCACAGTGATCCTTACCTGCCGTATATGCTTAAACACGTGCCATTTATACGGCATGCGACTGGCCAAACCCATTGACGCTGCAAGCAAAAGACAAGTTAAAATCAGAGCTGGCCACTTTGAACCAGCTAGTTGTCGAATATATGTATAAACAAACATGCAGTTCAAAATTGATCATACTGTAAGATTCTCATTATGTGAATTAACTAGTGTTGGACATCATCACGTTCAACTAATATATATTATATTATATATTAGAACATAAAATATTTTCTAACGTAATTCCATTACACTAGAACACATTATATAAAATAGGAATTGGCATTCCGTTTATTGACAATTCTTGTAGATCAAGTTAATGAAACACTTTTACAAGTTACACAACGTGTGTGTACAGAGAGATACCTTCGAGTATATACTTTAACAAACTAACCGTATTTATACAAAATACATACTAAATAGACTTGGAATCTAAATGCTTACCTGAATTCAAGCATGTCCGCCATCTTGGCATTCCACGAACATCGATATATTTAGTATTTCCAGCTTACTAACTATACAATTCACATTGATATTAATAACTTCCAATGATAAAGGACGATAAAGTATCAGGTCACATATTTGCTGTTAAAAAATTTTTGCAAAGAAACCGTGACGGTACGATCAAACACACTGAACCCAACGTGTTATTGTTTTACACAGGGTTCCCTAATGGAATTATGGTATAATTTCATCTTGGAATTGTGGGTAATTACAGACTACTTGTTTTACACAGGGTTCCCTAATGGAATTATGGTATAATTTCATCTTGGAATTGTGGGTAATTACAGACTACTTGTTTTACACAGGGTTCCCTAATGGAATTATGGTATAATTTCATCTTGGAATTGTGGGTAATTACTTGTTTTACACAGGGTTCCCTAATGGAATTATGGTATAATTTCATCTTGGAATTCTGGGTAATTACAGACTACTTGTTTTACACAGGGTTCCCTAATGGAATTATGGTATAATTTCATCTTGGAATTGTGGGTAATTACAGACTACTTGTTTTACACAGGGTTCCCTAATGGAATTATGGTATAATTTCATCTTGGAATTGTGGGTAATTACAGACTACTTGTTTTACACAGGGTTCCCTAATGGAATTATGGTATAATTTCATCTTGGAATTGTGGGTAATTACAGACTACTTGTTTTACACAGGGTTCCCTAATGGAATTATGGTATAATTTCATCTTGGAATTGTGGGTAATTACAGACTACTTGTTTTACACAGGGTTCCCTAATGGAATTATGGTATAATTTCATCTTGGAATTCTGGGTAATTGCAGAACAATAGCTCTACAATAATCTAGGTAGTTGACTACGCAGATGAGAGTGAAAAACGAGGAAAAAAAACAAGCTTATTGAATCATTTCATTTCAGTACTAACGCTTTCACTTTCAGATAGAATCCGAACGAGGACAACACACAATCTATTGAATCATTTCTTTTTGTACTAACGCTTTACTTTCAGATAGAATCCGACATGGAGTTTGTGAATTCGTCGAGTAAAGATTGTCCATTTTTGGTTGAGGTAAGTTGAAATGATAACGCATCCAATCCTTTATCATAACATCATGAATGAAAAGCTAAATTTAAAAGTCTAAATTGAATGAATAACTCTCAATGGAGAGTTTTTAACGGTGTAAAGAACAGCTCCGTGTTTTATATGCGGATTTCGTATGACTGTGCAACGTACCGTACCGTGCCGTGACCGTGTCGTAATTTATATAAAAAGATTCGAAGTTTTTGCCATGACCGTGCCGTGCCGTTTTCGTGCCGTAGTTTCTATAAAGACATTCGAAATCACTGCCGTAACCAAACTGTGGTGTTTTGATAGGCACAAGAAAAACTCTCTAAATTCATTTGTACTGTACCGTGCTGTGTCCGTGCTGTTTGCGCAGTCATACGAAATCCGCTCTATACTCTGACAATAAACTAAAGGCGTGTCTATTATATGTTCACGTTTCAACTGAAAGAATGTCTTTCGGATGAGCAAAATCGAACTCTGCGGCACAGTTACAAGTAATTCATTTATTATTATTGTAATTATTAATGCAAGGAGATAAATAGTTTGCCGTGTGAGTTTTACATGAAATTGCAATGTATATCTGCTGCAATCAGTTTCAACCGGCCATTTAAGGAAGTTTCACAGTATCAATCCGCTTACCTGAATATCTGTCTGATCATATATATATTTTTTCAACGCTTATATTTATTGTTATGGATGTTTGTTAATTTTTCCGTCTGTATTTTTTTTTTCAATGTTAATTCTCATTATTTGGGTTATCAAAATTGATTTGTGTACAAGAGCAACAAACAACACTTAACGGAATGGCATACAAACTGCTTTATCAAGAGTGTGTGTGTGTGTGTGTGCTGGGGGGGGGGGGGGGGGCGGGGGGTGTTGGGATTTCCCCAGTTTATATTTGGACCAGGTCCTAGTCAAAAGTCACATAACCCCATCAGTTCTGCTCAAGTTTTCAATCCCATTTCCATTTTCTATTGTTCTTTTATTTGTAAATCCCAGTCCCAGTGCATCCAATCCCATTTTCCCAGTCCAATCCCAGCTCCCATTTTACCCCTTCAGGACCCTCTATCTAGCGTGACTCGTGCATGCTATTGAGTTCATAATGGGTGCATAGTTATAAGAGGTTCCAAAAACAGGATTCTGTGCAGGATGGATGGATGGATGGATGGATGGATGGATGGATGGATGGATTGATTGATTGATTGATTGATTGATTGATTGATTGATTGATAAATTAGTTGATTCGTTCGTTCCTTCCGTCCATTTCATTCATTTGTTAATCGATTGTCTGTAGGTATACGGCGAACATCCCCCCACCTGCGACAGGAAGCATCTCGAGAGTATTTTGGATTCTGATGAGGCAAAGCGCTCGCGTCTAGACATGAAGGCCTTCAAAGCCACCGTCGGCGAAATCTTCGAGCCGCCTGTAAACGGACCTGACAGAGTGACCGTCATCGCTTTTTGCAGAGAGAACAACCAGCCTGTTGCCCTGGCGACCTTCAGCAAGCACGGATACGAGACTGATGAGAGGAATCTGGAAAACCTTCCCGGACAGACCACCAGAGCGGAGATCGTCCAGACAGCAAGGAAAACGTTTTGGGAGTTGCAGTACATCGTCCGCAGATCCAATTTCAAATCGCAGTGCTTGGGTGATATCGTTCTTTCTTGTGGCTTGGAAAAACTTGGCAAACTGTGCGAACCACGAACCACGACTAACGTTTGGTTGATAGTATCTAATTCATTTTTGAATTCGTCAGCTATTCGTCTATATTTGTCATATGGTTTTCAAATGTCAGGGATGTACAAATCAGCATTAATGATGATTTTATTCGATTTAGGTCAAAGAAGCCGGACAGAAAGAGCAAAGAGTTGCATGATCAGGCAAGTGGAATCTGCGTTTGTCCTTCCTCAACTGAAGAACAGGAGTTTCCAGGCCAGCGGCACAAGTTCGACACCTATGTCTAGTCGTGTTGGGCAGCCTTCAGAGCAACAGGTGGGGTTAATATCCTTTTGGCGACAGCATGATACAACAATGATCAATCTTTTAAGGCTTTTCTTTTCGACAATTTCAGAATGATGATATGGACACGGAAAGTGCTAGCGACACAGACACCAGCAGTACCACAGCAGCACCCCCACTAAGAGCTAGGAGGAGGCGAAGAAACGAACAGCCTCGAGGCAGCGCCGAGGATGATGCTAACAGGGGTATAGTACACAATGCTTTGGCATCTTTGCAGTTTTTTTCTTTTGCAGATCATGTCCAGTGGGCTCCAACTGTGGTCAAGGCAATAGACGCCGATGAGGACGAAATGGCACGTAAGACCAAAGCTATGAGAGAAAACTCAGAGATCAACGACGCAAGGCATTCCTTTCTACAGCACTTGGAAATCGGCAGGCAGATTGAGGCATTCAGCAAAAGAGTCGACCAAAACACCTACAATGTCATCAAAGACTTGGCAGACAACTATGACCTTGGCCTGAGCCTTCCATATCTACGATCTATCCTAAAAGTGTCTTGGACCGTGTGCAGATACCCAGTTCTGGAGCTGAGCAGGATGTCGTGGTCGGAAGCTATACTAAAAATACCACGGGTAGGTTGTAGTTTAGACGCCATAATTGCAAATGACGGTCGCGTTCCTAGAAATATAATCGCGGCGCAAATGGATATGCATTCTTTGTGTGTGAGACTCTTTTTAAGGTACCCCATGCGACGACCAGGCGATGGAGATGGCTTGCCAAAGACCCGCGTGGAAGCACTTTGTGGCGTTAGAAGTAATGATGCACCCCCGACAGACCCAAACGCGTACCAGAGTACTTCTTGGTATGGTAGGATTGCCGCTTCACTTGGTACGGATGTGCGAAGTAGACTCATTGGCTACGATACCCAGGAGGCCCCAACACCAGCCGAAGTGAGAGCATCGGAATACCCCCAACCGTACTGGGAAGAAGGGCGCGATTTTCTTTTGCAGGAACTTGGTCGTGTTCTTGGCGGTTTACCACCCCAGAACGCAGTGCTCATGGTTGATTGCTTTTCAGTGGATCCATTCGGCAGACTACTCATCGAAATCAGAGGAGCCTATCATGAAAGCCAAATGACGGAGGAAAATCTTCAACCGACGCTTGGGAGATTCGAGCTGGCTCGTCGTGCTTTGTCCACGGGTTTTGCCTTCCCCACGTTTAACTATTTGGTCACCGACGATCTCCTACAGGAATTTTACCGGGCAAGAGAAGAAAGGCGTGGTGCGTTTAGCAGCGACGGTCCGGTTTACCATCCGAGTTTATGTAGGAAAAACCGTTATGACATCATTAAGAATAGACGCTCAACACGACGCCGTCGCTACGACGAGTAAGCGTACGAGTAAATAATCTCATTCTTCTTATTGTTGTTGTTATTATTGTTGTTGTTTATCTTCTTATTATCATCATTATCGCTTATTACTATTATTGTTATCATTACTGTTTATTATTATTACTGTTATCAGTTTAAATATACTAGGTATAATATTAAAGTACCAATTGGACCAAAAACAATAGAAATTTAAAATAAATTGGAAAGCGACAATGCATACATGAGAATGATTGTAGACAGAAAACTAACCAAATTTCATTACAAATTCTGCATCTAAAGCTCATTAACCTAAAGAAATTTTGGTTCAAAATCTCAAAGAACAATAGGGTTGTATGTATGACGTCATACATACCAAATTTAAATGTTAGAAAACCTTGACTATTTTTATGTGTCAGTCTTTTTGATGTAAGCAAAATTGCTTCATGGTTATCATTGTTGCAATATAGATTTTTTTTATTTTCAATTTTCATTGATTTTGGTCCAAGTGCCCCTTTAAAGAAACATATTCTCTCTTTGCTATTCGAATCAATTAATATCAATACAGAGTTATATGTATACCATCCGAGTTTATGAAGGATAAACCGTTATGACATTATTAAGAATCGAATAGACGCTCAATACGTCTGAATAGCGTACTGAATAATCTCATTCTTCTTCATATTGTATTATTATTATTATTATTATTGTTGTTGTTGTTTATCTTCTTATTATCATCATTATCGCCTATTACGATTATTGTTATTATTATTATTGTTATTAGATTATTTGTTATAGGTTCAAGGCTTTGCTCGATTTTTTCGGTAATTTGGGACAGCCCCCCTCAAAAATCAGACGGTCCGTCCCTTATCATCATTGTCAACAAGATTATTATCGTCATCATCATCATCATCGTCATCATCAGTATAACTATAACTATGACTTTTAACATTACCATTATCATTATGAATAATATCATTTTCAATCTCATCATCATCATTATTCTTTTTAAATTAGTTCAGAACAGACTTAAGGTATAAACATGATAAAGGGGACGTTTGCGACCGATGTTCATTACTCCTCATACAGCACGCTAACTACTGAAGTTTTGTCTCAGTTTTTTTGATATCTTGTCGCAATTTACAGTAACAAATATAATCATAATAATTGCCTCCGACGACGTTTAATATTCTATTATGACATTGATGTAATCATTTCACTTATTTAATTCTCAGCAAACATGAATCATTACATTTCAAATATACATTTGCCGGTTAACACTCATTATCATTACCATGTAATCATTGTCATTATCATAATCATTATCTCACAGTTTGTTTCGACTTCTTTCCTTTCCGTGTAGCTTTAAGTAGCTTTAAATACCCGTAAAAAGGAGCACTGATGGAGAGAGGGGAGTATCATCGTCGTCATCATCATCATATTCATCGTCGTCATCGTCATCATCATCATCAGTATAACTATAACTATGACTTTTAACATTACCATTATCATTATAAATAATATCATTTTCAATCTCATCATCATCATTATCATTCTTTTTCCATTAGTTCAGAACAGACTTAAGGTATAAAGGGGACGTTCGCGACCGATGTTCATTAACTCCTCATAGCACGCTAACTACTAAAGTTTGATTAAAACCTCAAGTCGAAAACCGTGTCTCAGCTTTTTTGATATCTTGTCGCAATTTACAGTAATAAATATAATCATAATAATTGCCCCCGGAGACGTTTAATATTCTATTATGACATTGTATTACAACATAAATCATTACATTTCAAATATACATTTGCCGGTTAACACTCATTATCATTACCATGTAATCATTGTCATTATCATAATCATTATCTCACAGTTTGTTTCGACTTCTTTCCTTTCCGTGTAGCTTTAAGTAGCTTTAAATACCCGTAAAAAGGAGCACTGATGGAGAGAGGGGAGTATCATCATCATATTCATCATCATTGTCATCGTCATCATATTCATCGTAGTCATCGTCATCATCATATTCACCATCGTCATCATCATCATCATCATCATCATCATCATCATCATCATTATTATTATTATTATTATTATTATTATTATTATTATTATTATTATTATTATTATTATTATTATTATTATTATTTTTAACATTGTCTCCGGGAGAATATGAGGGCCTCAATGGGGTGATGACAATCACGGACAGCATGCAGGTAATATTTTGATATGATTACGATTTCGGTCAGCTTGAGTTCAACGCTTACGACTAAATTTTAGTAACGTTGACCCCATAATGATCCTCATATTGGTTCCAAGGTTGTCATAGCCGAGGAGAGGCTTTGGAGACAAGCAACCATTGTCTTATAAATTTTCCTCAAGGCGTGCTATTAACATAGCCTCTGACAACTAAGCCGTCCAACTCCTAGCCTGCTCGTGTGGCTTAGATTTAAGCCCGGCGGAACTGCTTTTACTAATAGGAGAAGGGGCGCACGGCGATTAATTATCCGATTGATGCTTTGTCCAGTTGGGTCTCAGCAGCCAATCTAGGAAATATCTAAAAACTCATCCTGAAGCAAAACCTGGTGTCGGAGTACCATGATGATGTGATCCTGATCCCACTTCAACGTCGAGAGAGAAGAAATATTATATTAATGATAATCATGGTTTATTCAATAAAATTCGTAATCGAAACTCGTAAACGATGGTATTCTTTGATGATATATGCCGTAACCGCGCATATGAATAAGCTTTCTGCTACCCCACTGAGTGGTCTAACTATCTACATATATAAATAATCTAGAAAGTTATGGAAACGATGCTGTAGCGCAAGAAGCCAAAATTTATCAATCGGACAGGGATCCCGGAGAAAGAGAGCAATTGATTTATATCACAATAGGCCTTTTGCAGGATCTGGTCACATGACACAAATTCCAAAAAAATTAGCTCTGCTAAAAAATTATTGGCATATTCAGAAAGATGTAATTAATGTAATATTTAGATTTTGTTCAAAACTCGAAACTTTACATGCGTCCCAGTCATACGTTCTTTGTTAAATTAAGTTTCGAGTTTTGAAAAAAAAGATAAATTAAACATTTCCAATTACATCAAGAAATGCTAAAACTCAGCGACAGTACTAACTTTAATGTGCTCTTTCTGAATATGGCAATAATTTTTTTAGTAGAACTAATTTTTTTTTTAGGGGGGGGGGTGTATGTCACGTGACGAGATCCTGTATTGGCAAACTATTTTACGGATACAGATTGATTTTCATATGACCATGAAAGAATTGGCAAACTAATAGTTGTTACTACACTCTGAATCTATTGTTTTCTTTTGTTCTTTACCAACAAGTACAAACTAAATAGTGGTTTTTCTTGCACGGTCAAATGAAAATACATACATACATACATTTTATTAAACTTCCTATAAAAGGTTTTTCAAGAATAATTTACACAAAGAATAGATATTTTGCATATAAAAAATACAAAGCATGATAGTTCGAGCGTTAAAATATATTTTTCGAGATATAAAATGGTGGATGTATCATATAGTACTATTTATATAGTACTATTTATGGAAAAACTGTCTTTGTTTTTTAGTTCTTTTTTTAAAAGAGTTCAGATTTGTTGTCTGTTTACAAGAATCGTCTAATTGGTTCCATAACTTTTTTGCTCTGTACAGGAAATCACTCTAGTGAGCCCCGTCTATTGTGCCAATTAATGATTCATTCACTAATTTATTTATGATTATCATTCTAACAAGCTCATTCATCCATTCAATCAGCCCGTCATCCTTCAATTAAAGCATAATTTTTTTTTTCTTGTGAGGGGTTGTCCTGTGATCGTTGGGTTTCCTGTGTTCGCGGTGGGAAAAAAGTGCGGGAAGTCAATATTTCAGCCTCGTTCTCAGAGTGGGACCTTTTTAGGCAATTGTTATTTTTTTAAGACGTATATACAGCCTAGCTCATTGACTATGGTATGGTGTGTGTGTGTAGGGTGGACAATCATTTTTTTGTATTTTTTTGTTATAAATTTTTATTTGATCATTGTAGAAACATGTTGCAGTTCAAGTTGCTGATTATTGTTCACAAAAACTGCTCATGTTTATGAAGAAAACATAGACGTAGTTTGAATAAAAAAAAGTGGGGTTTGTTTTCCAGCTTTTCCTTCCCTCGTCCATTATATAACGAGAGTTAAACAATGAAAACGTGCGATTGGGACCAAACAAAGTGTGCGAGAGTCCGTAATAACGGGAGTAACTTTCAGTCATTTCTTTTCCGGACGGGGACTAGATTTGTAACTTGATGATCTGTTAATCGTTTAAATTATCAAACGATTTGTTAAAATCACCACAAATGTCGGGATCCTTTCAACTTACCTCCTGTAATGTTTAGATCGACAACACTGATAGGATATCTATCTGGAAACTCTATTGTTAATCACTATTGGTGCCGTTCTGTCTGGCCAAAGTCCAGGAAGGTATGTTTATTTAGTGATATGTCGAAGCACGTACGTTCATTCCAACACTAGCGATTGTCAGTATTGTAGCTAGACATCAGTGCAGTTTGCCACGGTGATGATCATGACCGTTTGCGATTTGTTACTATAATCGAGTCGTTCTACTATAGCGAAGGAACTAAATAGTTATATACGCGGTATATACTGGACAGCATATTAGCTCCTACGATTATAAGGTATTGATATATTGTATAATGTTTTGGCCATGGTTTGATGTATGCTGATTTCCTAATTCCTCCATGTTGCAGATCTTTGATTGCTCTCCAAATAAAGAACGCACCGAGCTAGGCATTCTCTCCTATTCAAATCGACACATTTGAAATACTATAAGTAGGTAAGTAAGTATTAAAATTAGCAGATTAAGAGGATATTTTTTTCAATGACAAGCAATATTGGCAAAAAGCGCCATAAACTAGACTTTTGCACGAGTTTTAATCTCAATTTTCGTTTTGGGTTAACGCTCAAAAACCTCTTTAAACAGTTAGAAACTAATGTACTAAGATAACATGCCTGTTTAAGCGGTATTTTCAATTGTACAAAGATGTTTTGTTGAATTTGTGTTAGAATGCAGCTTTTTGGGGCATTTTTTAAAGAAAAGGTATGGGAAATAAACAGATAAAGGCCTAAACCTCATTTTCAATTCAAATTTTTGGTTTGGGTTAATAACACTTTGGCTCCACTTTCATCAGTCTTTTCCACTTACAAACAAGTTAAACTTTCTGAATAAATAGATTTTAGCCTTGTACAACAGCCGTTCTTCAAGAAATCAGTTTTTGGCGCTCACAGCTTCAGTACGAAAAAAGTATTGTCTTAATTTCTTTCGTAGATAGATATTGAACGTAGACTGATCTAACTAGTAATAATGACTGATTGTGTGTGTGTGGTTTTTTTTTAGTAGCGACTTGATGGGGGAACACACAGCGCCCTTACAATCGATGACACACATTCCAGTTTTGAAAAAACACCGTTTGGACATGGAGA
>CATKSA010000096.1:0-20395 GCA_949775045.1 Metridium senile | reverse complement strand
AGTAGCATTTTTCAATGCCAAGAACGGAAAGCTGAAAATTTTACAATCTTTGAAATCTCTGTCAGTTTTAGATTTAAATCTGTTCTAAAGCTCAAAACGTAAATATTTAAACTGTTAAAGGAATCAATCTTGTTTACAAAAGCCAAAGCTTCATCCGTTGAGAGAAGAGAAGCGGAAAAACAGCGACAAGAGAGAAACAAAAAAGCCATCGATTAGACTGAGAAAATTTTTTTTTTTAATTATCAAAATGAAATGAAATGAGGCAACCACGAGGCCGCTACAACTAGCGAAGATTTATGGTAGGATTAATATGAAGTTATTTTATGACAAAAAAAAAAAACAATTTAGCCACAAAAAGACATTTATCAAAAATAATCAACTCGAAAATGTATTTTCTATGAACTGTTTTTTGATTTGCCGTTCTTACTTGAAAAATGAACACTTTAAATTTGTCCGTCATAACCTGAACATTTGAAAGCAAATCCCGAAAAGGTTAGATATTTTGTCTATTATTTGAAGTTCATGTGAGTTTCTGATTTATCTAGAAATCATATTTACTTGAAATCATTATTTGTGTAAGAATATAATAGCAAAGTCATGGATTAAATCCATGTTTTCGTCTTAAAACGTCTCGTCTCTTGAATAACGTTTAGTTTTAACTGACGTGCCTTGCAAACATGTACAAGAAAGTTCGAGGCTAGAAAGTTAAAAACATTATGGGGCGCCGCCATACTACCATTGCATTTTCAGCATTTGGTCTATACAATAAAATATCGAGCACTATCAACAACGACTAGTACAACTTTATCATTGAACGTTTTTATTGATTCTATTTATGCAAACTATGAGCACATTAGTGAGCACATTTCATGCCTTATAGCTTAATCATTTTCCATTTAACTTATTGATCATTGATTATTATTATTACCAATTACTAACAGCACCTTAACCTATCTTAAGAACAGTTCAGTATATCAAGTTCCGGTTTACATAATCAGTACGATTATAGTTTGATATCAGTTGGGGGTTGTTTAATGCTTGTATTTCCTAGCAGCAAAGGCAGCAAAGGCACCAGGAACCCTGTACCAGCCATTCCCGCTTCCACCCCAGCCCATATGAAAGTAGAACTGGTGTTGATACTCGGTCTTGGTACGGCACCAGGACAGAAAGCACGTACGGTACCTGCGGGACTTCTCAGCATACTTGGTAGCCACTGGATAGTGCATAGCCTTCTTTAACCAAACTCCACCAATAGTAGGGTAGCCAGCCTTCACATGCGAAGCTGCACGGTTTTGAATCCGGCCATTTCCTTGTCACTCCACTCCACACAATCCACAATCACTACATGATGGGCTATACGAAAGTTGAGAATTGCATGTCGACAAAGAAGACATTTTATGGACAAGCCACGGCCGACACACCATCTCATAAATCCTTTTATCATGAAGTACTTAATATATTAGAGGTACTGAATTTAAGTTTGTCAAAGATGCTCATCAAATCAATACCAATAACAGAGCCCACAACAGCCTATTTCTTCCTTATTTTCAGATATGTTTTAGGCAGCACACATTTAGCTTCACTGGTGCGAAAAAAGAACCTAAATCGGTTAGTTCGTTTACAGAAAAACTGAAATTATTTGTACATTAGTTATATAGATATAATTCAATCAGTATTTAGATAGCTAGACTATTTATTTCCGATTTACTTTAGCAACAATATGCCACCAACAACAACAATGATGCTAACTGCCACCAACAACAAGTATACCGACTATAACAACAACAGCAACGTACTTTATTTTCATATATTTCAGACGCTGCTTGAATGATCTTTTTTTTTCTTATTAAAGTTTTTTTAAATGTTCATCATGATCAATGAGGTCAGTTTATAAAGCACGCGGAGTTGCCAGAACACGAGAGAAGTGTTAAGAGAAGCACGACGCGAAGCGAAGTTATTTTTTCGACTCCATTGTGTAATTAAATATTGAGTGTTGGGGTATGTGAGTCTGTGGGGGGATTTTCATTCATACAAACAGATGTGACAAAAAATATATCATGCACCGCTGTACGTTTGTCATTTCCATTAGCAACAGCAACAGCAACAGCAAAGACGTTATTTACTATGACTGTTTATTAGTACAGGCTCAACTACATTCACATCCCAATAACTGAGTATAATTATTTGTAGTTTTACAATGAGCTCTAATCAGCGTTCTTGGCTGGGATTTCTCTGTAGTCTCGGTCCACGAGGTAGTCGGGAGAACCTCTTTTCGCTGAATATATAAAAACAACAACACACATTAACTAAGTATTAGAACATAATCACACCCACTCAGCCAATCAGATGACTGTATTTTAGTGTTCTATATCCTATAGTATCTAAATATAGTATTCCACTGGCGAGGCCTTTTGTTTTTTATTCTTTTGCCATGCACCTCGCCAGTGAAATACTATATAGAATTTCACAATGCATTATAAGTACTATATAGTAAGCCATAAAATAAAACGCTGTTTTGCTATGGTCATGTGATATTTAATTTTGACAACATTCATCGTGGGTGCATGTGATCATGTTCTAAGACAGTTAGATAATGAACGCTCGTGTCCTATATGGGACATAGAGTCTCTCGCATTGTAGAGAAGGCCACAAGGGCGCTATCTAATATACTCGAGATATCCCATAGGTTACTCGCTTTCATCATCTAACCCTTAAGAAGAACAACCGTATTATAATAATGATTGAACGATACAACATATCCAGAAAAGTAATTAACCACAGTAATGCATTTACCTGTTTCTCTGTTCAAACCGACCAGTTTTTCATAGACCGGAGAACCTCTTTTCCCTGCTGAAAAAAAATATATAAAAAACACATTAACATTAACTTAGAAAGAAATCGAGAGAAAAGACAAAAAGAATTAAGAGCAACCACGTATAAATGATTTAATTTCCTATATATAAACCGCCTAGCTCTCTACGTATATATATATACATTCCTCAAGTGATTTACTATTCAAGAAAAGCAAATATCGCCTGAAATATTATGGTGCAAGATGTTTTGCACTTTCTGATCCTGAATTAGAATTCTCTCCTTCGTCGAAACGTACTCTATATTAATTATAGGGTATGTTTGTGGATAATTTTCAAAGACAACCCTAAAAGATACCGGAAGTCCTTTTGAAAGGGCGTAACATGGACGATTGTAAATCCTGAATCCGAACATACCCGATACTTTTACCCATGAGTCAACCTGAATTTTACCCCTGAAATTCCGTTCTGCAGTGAGCTGCATTCTTTTCTCTTTGCAGTAAAGCTTATATTGCTGTATTTTCGATGTAATATTTTAACTTACATTTAGATATTTATATATCTTGTAAAATACACCCTTTCCGAGAAACTTTGTCACCCGTGAAGCCAAAAGCCTACAAGCTAGTAGCGCAGGGGATTATGGGTTACCTATATGTATACTTTATTTGAACTCAGGGATTTCATGGCCACATTGCTACACTTGTCAATATGTTATTGAGAAATGTCCGTTTTGACTTATCAAACAACAAGAAAGGCGTTCCGAATGTACATTTAGTTTCTGAATTGATCCATGATCCTTTGCGTCACTAGCTTGTGTGCTTTTCACGGGTGACAAGCTTTCTCGGAAAGAGTGTATATTTATACAGGTCCACATCGGCCTTTGCCAGGCCATTAACCAAAAACCTCATGAATGAAAACGACAACAAGCTCTTAACATGTAATAATCTCTATTTACCACGACCAACATCGCCGCAAAACTTAAAAACTTACGGTTGCAACACGGCAATTTGAATTGACAGCAGCTGTTACCAGCCGTAACTTCCAGCTGTGATAGGAATACGACGCCAAGAACGGCCAACATGATCAGAGTATGTTTCTTCATCTTCACGTAATCTGTGCAATAAATGACAAACACTTTATTATTGTTATTTGTTATTTAGAACAAGTTATGTTGTTCTGAACATTTTGTTCCTTCTGACTTCAAGATAAGCTAAATAACAGGGTATTAAAGAGAGCTAGAGCTTCAATGGGTTCTGTGCCCTCTATTTTCAAATTTTAAACCCAAGATGTGCGACAAACGAAGTGAACGATTATAGCAGCAAGAAACATAGTTAATAAAAGTTGGAATCACCTGAAACTACCTGAAACCACCTGAAACCACCTGAAACTATCTGAAACCACCTGAAACCATCTGAAACCACCTACGAAACCACCTGAAATAACCCATTATAGCTAATCATATTGTTTTATTTCAAAAAATGAATATAACTTTATATTTTCCGGATACGAAAATCAGCGGATAAGAAACAATGGCAGGTATGATGCCATCTCATCTTATCTTCCATTTTCTTTTATTTCATCTCATCTTCTCTTTCATCTTTTTATTTCATTTCATCTCATCTTCTCTTTCATTTTCTTTTATTTCGTCTCATCTTCTCTTTCATTTCATTTCATTTTATTTTATCTCACAAAATGAAAGAGAAGATGAGATGAAATAAAAGAAAATGAAACAGAAGATGAGATGAAATAAAAGAAAATGAAAGAGAAGATGAGGTGAAATAAAAGAAAATGAAAGAGAAGATGAGATGAAATGAAATAAAAAAATGAAAGAGAAGATGAGATGAAATAAAAAAAAATGGAAGATAAGATGAGATGAAATAAAAGAAAATGAAAGAGAAGATGAGGTGAAATAAAAGAAAATGAAAGAGAAGATGAGATGAAATGAAATAAAAAAATGAAAGAGAAGATGAGATGAAATAAAAGAAAATGGAAGATAAGATGAGATGCATTAAAAGAAAATGAAAGAGAAGATGAGATGAAATAAAAGAAATTGAAAGAGAAGATGAGGTGAAATGAAATAAAAAAATGAAAGAGAAGATGAGATGAAATAAAAGAAAATGGAAGATAAGATGAGATGAATTAAAAGAAAATGAAAGAGAAGATAGATGAAATAAAAGAAAATGGAAGATAAGATGAGATGAATTAAAAGAAAATGAAAGAGAAGATAGATGAAATAAAATAAAAAAATGAAAGAGAAGATGAGATGAAATAAAAGAAAATGGAAGATAAGATGAGATGAATTAAAAGAAAATCAAAGAGAAGATGAGATGAAATTAAATAAAAAAATGAAAGAGAAGATGGGATGAAATAAAAGAAAATGAAAGATGAGATGAAATAAAAGAAAATGAAAGAGAAGATGAGATGAAATAAAAGAAAAAAATGAAAGAGAAGATGAGATGAAATAAAAAAAATGAAAGAGAAGATGAGATGAAATAAAAAAATGAAAGATAAGATGAGATTAAAGAAAAGAAAATGAAAGGTGAGATGAAATAAAATAAAATAAAATGAAAGATAACATGAGATTAATGAAAGATCAGATTAAAAAAAAGAAAATGAAAGATAAGATGAAATGAAATAAAATAAACAAATGAAAGATAAGATTAGATGAAATAAAATAAAATGAAAGATAAGATGAGATGAAATAAAATAAAATGAAAAAATGAAAGAGAAGATGAGATGAAAGAAAAGAAAAGTCATCATACCTGCCATTGTTTCTTATCCGCTGATTTTTGTATCCGGAAAATATAAAGTTATATTGGTGGTTTCAGGTGGTTTCGTAGGTGGTTTCAGGTGATTCCAACTTTTAGGAACAACACAGTAAGAAACCTACGGAAGCGCTGAGGGGACTTCAGACTTCAGACTTCAGACTTCAGACTTCAGACTTCAGACTTCAGACTTCAGACTTCAGACTTCAGACTTCAGACTTCAGACTTCAGACTTCAGACTTCAGACTTTTAAAAGACTTAACAGAGAGGGGAAGAGGGGGTTCCAATCACAAATCACGGGCCGTTTTTCATAAATTCACGGATCACAGAGTTAAGTAAAGCCTTTTCACAAATCTGACAAATATACAAACAACAAGAATGTATGACTTCAGACTTCAGACTTCAGACTTCAGACTTCAGACTTCAGACTTCAGACTTTCGATTTTGGGCCTGAGAGATCGCGGGCGCAGCATTCAAGATGGCGGAGGCGAATTAACGAGTACATGTTTGCAGAATTCTTTTTTTCTCACAGTTCGTTTCGTGCGTGATATTATTTGCATTAGACTTATGTACGGTGGCCCACAAGGGCAGAACACAACTCAATATTTGGTTGAGAACACAACAATCTTTCGCAGAACACAACAATCGTCTGCGAAAGATTGTTGTGTTCTGTGAAAGATTGTTGTGTTTTCAACCAAACATTTAGTTGTGTTTTGCCCTTGTGAGCCACCGTACTTATGGCTTTCAGGATTCTTTCTATTATTTGTAGATTATCCATATATTATCGTTGTCAAACTGTGTTTTGCCAATATAAAGAAGACCTCCAAATTAGCAAAGCGATACGAGGCTACTTTTCTCAAGGATATCAAAATGCCGAAATGACTTGCAATTTTGAAAGAGATTCTATTTACAAAAACAATCAAATAAGCTTGTTCATTTGCATTGAACTCCCAACGGTACAAAGATAATAAAAATATAATACAACAACAATAACAGAGTAATACTACGGAAGCGCTGAGGGGACTTCAGACTTCAGACTTCAGACTTCAGACTTCAGACTTCAGACTTCAGACTTCAGACTTCAGACTTCAGACTTCAGACTTCAGACTTCAGACTTCAGACTTCAGACTTCAGACTTCAGACTTCAGACTTCAGACTTCAGACTTCAGACTTCAGACTTCAGACTTCAGACTTCAGACTTCAGACTTCAGACTTCAGACTTCAGACTTCAGACTTGGATCTTCAGTCAGAGCGCAAAATACAAGATGACTTGACATTTATTTATTTTTGAATACACAGATTTGTGTAGTAGGAATAGATGGATAAACTCGAGGTTATAGTTTGATCTTATTTTGGCCTTCCTTTTTGTCAGAAATAACTAAGATTTTTTGTTCGAGTACTGTCGAGGAAAAAGCTATCTTGATAGTGATGCTACCTTAAAACTACATTTTATAAACACTTCTAGTGGCCTATATAGAGATAGTGCCTCTATATATAGCTAATCTAGTTCTCTCGTCTTTTATCTTTATTTTATTTCTCATTATTCGGTATTATACGGAAGCGCTGAGGGGACTTCAGACTTCAGACTTCAGACTTCAGACTTCAGACTTCAGACTTCAGACTTCAGACTTCAGACTTCAGACTTCAGACTTTTAAAAGACTTAACAGAGAGGGGAAGAGGGGGTTCCAACCACAAATCACGGGCCGTTTTTCATAAATTCACGGATCACAGAGTTAAGTAAAGCCTTTTCACAAATCTGACAAATATACAAACAACAAGAATGTATGACTTCAGACTTCAGACTTCAGACTTCAGACTTCAGACTTCAGACTTCAGACTTCAGACTTCAGACTTCAGACTTCAGACTTCAGACTTCAGACTTCAGACTTCAGACTTCAGACTTCAGACTTCAGACTTCAGACTTCAGACTTCAGACTTCAGACTTCAGACTTCAGACTTGGATCTTCAGTCAGAGCGCAAAATACAAGATGACTTGACATTTATTTATTTTTGAATACACAGATTTGTGTAGTAGGAATAGATGGATAAACTCGAGGTTATAGTTTGATCTTATTTTGGCCTTCCTTTTTGTCAGAAATAACTAAGATTTTTTGTTCGAGTACTGTCGAGGAAAAAGCTATCTTGATAGTGATGCTACCTTAAAACTACATTTTATAAACACTTCTAGTGGCCTATATAGAGATAGTGCCTCTATATATAGCTAATCTAGTTCTCTCGTCTTTTATCTTTATTTTATTTCTCATTATTCGGTATTATACGGAAGCGCTGAGGGGACTTCAGACTTCAGACTTCAGACTTCAGACTTCAGACTTCAGACTTCAGACTTCAGACTTCAGACTTCAGACTTCAGACTTTTAAAAGACTTAACAGAGAGGGGAAGAGGGGGTTCCAACCACAAATCACGGGCCGTTTTTCATAAATTCACGGATCACAGAGTTAAGTAAAGCCTTTTCACAAATCTGACAAATATACAAACAACAAGAATGTATGACTTCAGACTTCAGACTTCAGACTTCAGACTTCAGACTTCAGACTTCAGACTTCAGACTTCAGACTTCAGACTTCAGACTTCAGACTTCAGACTTCAGACTTCAGACTTCAGACTTCAGACTTTCGATTTTGGGCCTGAGAGATCGCGGGCGCAGCATTCAAGATGGCGGAGGCGAATTAACGAGTACATGTTTGCAGAATTCTTTTTTTCTCACAGTTCGTTTCGTGCGTGATATTATTTGCATTAGACTTATGTACGGTGGCCCACAAGGGCAGAACACAACTCAATATTTGGTTGAGAACACAACAATCTTTCGCAGAACACAACAATCGTCTGCGAAAGATTGTTGTGTTCTGTGAAAGATTGTTGTGTTCTGTGAAAGATTGTTGTGTTTTCAACCAAACATTTAGTTGTGTTTTGCCCTTGTGAGCCACCGTACTTATGGCTTTCAAGATTCTTTCTATTATTTGTAGATTATCCATATATTATCGTTGTCAAACTGTGTTTTGCCAATATAAAGAAGACCTCCAAATTAGCGAAGCGATACGAGGCTACTTTTCTCAAGGATATCAAAATGCCGAAATGACTTGCAATTTTGAAAGAGATTCTATTTACAAAAACAATCAAATAAGCTTGTTCATTTGCATTGAACTCCCAACGGTACAAAGATAATAAAAATATAATACAACAACAATAACAGAGTAATACTGAATAATGAGAAATAAAATAAAGATAAAAGACGAGAGAACTAGATTAGAGGCACTATCTCTATTTATAATATAGCTTAGATAGTACGTAAGCTCTGATTGGTTTATTCACTCAAAAAAGCTATGCTCTATTTCACCGGTAGAGACATGGTTTTTGATTGACAGCTCACAATTTTAATAAGACTATTTCTGTAAGCCACTACATTTACTAAAATCGGTTATTAAAATGTAAAAAGACTTCCCATCTTATGACCTTTCTATTAACCTATAAAACCCTAAAGCCTACGGTGCAATGACATTCAAACGCGACAAAAATCATAGACATGGTTTTGAAAATACGCCGCCTTTAGACAAACTGTAAAGTTGGAAGTCAAACGTTGAATTTGATCAAAGCAAACAAAAACAAAAGGAAAACAGCGTTTCAAAGTGGCAATACTTTTTACTTCAGTTTATCCTTGAAATATGAAGATAATTTTTAAGATAATTTCATAGTGAAGAAGTGAGATTTTTTTGCAATTGAACTTGATTAATCTTGAACAAATACATGTTGAATTTATCGCCGGCAAAATATTATATTTTGTTTTAAAACAAACAAACACACAATCAAGTACAGAATTATATATGTGTTTTCTTGTCTTTTTTATTCTTATAAATAAACCACGTTTGAAAACACGCAATGTGAACAAAGACAAAAAGGCAGATTTACAATTATCTTTCAATTGTCTCGTCAAAATAAAAACAGAAACTGATCAACTTTAAACCTGCAAACGTTTGTAAATAAATAAATACATACTTTCAGCAGCCTAAGCAATCTTGTAGATGTGGTCTTTGTTCTTTTTAACTTGAAAACGTTGTACACAACAAGCTTGTCTTGTTCAAACTGTTTTTTTTTCTCTCAGTGAATAAATTGCTGTCAGTCGGCTCGGCTTTCACCACTCAAATAAAGTTCAAATTCGCTTGAATTGCTGTATATATGTCAGTCTCATGCAAGAGTTCAGCTAAAGGTTTTTGTTTTTAGGCACAGAAATCAGCCAAAGCTATATTTTAACGGTTTTTTAAGTAAAATTCCTTCTTTTTAGCTAGCAAAAATAACCCGGGAAGAAAGTGAACAGCACCTTGGTCCCTTTTGGTCAAGATTGCTCAATAGTACACTGATTGTGATTGGTTCATTGGGCACTGGTGTTAGTTTTGAGAATTACAATTTTAATCAGCAAATAAAACTACGTTTTTACGGGAAAACCTGCATTGCTATATTATAAAAGCAATAGAAGCCAGTTCCTATGACTCTACCAGTGAAATAGAGCACTTGGGATGTTGTTAGAAACACTCGAAAAAGTTATAAAATCACTCGCTTTCAGCTCGTGACTTTATAACTTTTCTCGTGTTTCTCCCAACATCCCGCGTGCTCTATTTCACCGGTAGAGTCATAGGAACTGGCTTCTATTGCTTAAATAGGCCACTAGAAGTGTTTATAAAATGTAGTTTTAAGGTAGCATCACTATCAAGATAGCTTTTTCCTCGACAGTACTCGAACAAAAAATCTTAGTTATTTCTGACAAAAAGGAAGGCCAAAATAAGATCAAACTATAACCTCGAGTTTATCCATCTATTCCTACTACACAAATCTGTGTATTCAAAAATAAATAAATGTCAAGTCATCTTGTATAGTCATCTTCAAGTCTGAAGTCCCCTCAGCGCTTCCGTAGAAACCAGCAAATAGAAACAACAGCACGAGAGACATTATCAAACGGCCATTCAAGTTTATCAGTTGATTCTCCCCGGCTCCAGTATAGTTGTAAAAGCGAACAATGAATCTCGAAGATTATTTGAAACAACAACTGAACAGCAGGATTTAGAACAACTCAGAAGAGAACTTGCAAGAGCTAAATAAAGAGATTTTCAAAGAGTTTGGTTTGAACATACTCGATCGAAGGCAGTGACGAAGACATATTTTTTTATACTGGCTTGACGGACTCTCGAACACTTTTAAAAGTCTGGAAATACATAGAGTCTGATGCATCTAATCTCACTTATTATAGCTATGTGAGGGATACAACAGAACCTATAGTTCTGAGGATATATTTCCATACCTTCATAAAATATCGCAGTAGCAGATGCCCTGTTTCAGCGACACTTATAATTATTCAACATTTCAGTGGCCTGTTTCAGACACCATAGTTACATGAATCAATTTTCAATATGCTCTGTTTGGGGGGACCTCTCACTTGGGCATCAAGAGAAAGCATAAAAACACCTTATATGACACATATATTGACTATAAAGTATTTTTTTTAAAAGTAGTTTCCCAGGTGATATATCTATGTGATAAATTAGTAAAGACAATTTTACATCGGAAAACATAGCTCCGTGATTTTGAACATTTGATATTTCCAAGTAGAAACCCGCTTTTAAAAACAATTAAACATCCAGAGAAGCCTTTCACAGCACAATATAATTATATATACTCAGACGACTTATAACCAGCGACAAAATAATATATATCATTCAAAGAGTTCTCGAGGCTCTACTGTTCGCTCGATTTTGAATGAGAGTCTTGAAGAGAATGACCGAGAGATTACAGCGATAACAATCAGAAATCTTGAAAAGTACGGTGTTTTTTTTTTTTGTTTTTTTTTTCACGTATAGTAATCTATTACACATCAAAATGTCCGTAAAAGAATGGTGTTTTCGAATCCATGGCTACTTTTTTTAAAAGGGTTTATTTAATTTTAAATATAGCCCATATTGTAACTTGACATGAGAATAGTCGCACAATCTCTCTTGTAAAAGTGATCAAACCGTTAGTAGTTATCACCCCCTCTATGGCAACTCATTGATATTCAGTATTTTATAGCAACTTATTAATAATCAGTATTTTATGGCATCCTTTTGGAATATATGGGAAAGAAAACGGAGTTATGGTTTTGAAATTCCGATCATAACTGTAAACATTGTCTTGACACGCGTGCGGTTGTCAGTATGGTAATCACAATGCAACGTACGGGTGACTAGGAAATATGTATTGTTAATTCTAATTCAATGGTTTGAAACGTGTGTTCTTGTTAGCTTATTGTTTCTGAAAGTAAATAGAAAAACAATTTTAAAATTCTTTTCTAATCAATGCATGTAGATTATAAAAAGTGAGTTAGTTTGTAGTACTTCCATTTCAACTCCATTAGATATATCAGAACATTTTTAAAATTATTTTCACTGTATAGATATAAAAAGAGGATCTTATTTAAAAACAAAGTAACTAGGCTAGTGTCATTTTAGTTCGTCTTGAAGTCGCAAAGCGTGCGCTCCAACCAGTTTATTCGCGGAAAACATTTAACCTTGAATATGTCCGAAAATCAAATTCAAGTGGAAGTTAAAATCGTTAGAGGGAAAACAAAAATTCTCATACGAAATCAGAATGAAAATCGGGCCACAAGCAAGTCATCTGTTACTAAATCTCTGACTGTTGATGAATGGAAAGAACTTAAGAGAAGATTTCTGTAAATACCATGCAAACGCGGCAACACTCAAAAAATCGATTTTGCTCATATTTTAACCATAGGTAGCCCTCAACATGAAACAAATCATGATGCCTTTAGTTAAGAAAAATATTGCATATTTTACGAGAAAATCGCAAAAAACGAAATTTCGTCATATCGCTGCACCGAGACGCTAATTTTTATGTCACATTTGACGGCCCCGTATGGAAAAATTAATTACTTTAATTACTCCAAACTTTCATAATATTGTTTAATGGCATCTTAACTTTAAACTCAAGCTTTTATAGAAATATTGAGTTACTTAAAGATATTATTCTATTTATTTTTCTATGTCATACTTTTCGCCTTAGAAAAAGTAGGGTAAAAACAAAAAAATATTTTACTATGTGCAGCACACAATTTTTCAATAATAATCTGGATCCTGAATGTTAAGGTATTGAATATATAACTGTGAAAAATTCAGCTTGGGTAAATGTAATTGAGCGAAGTTATTGAGCTGCGAACTTTCGCAAAATCTTGTATTATGCATATTCTACTGTCGGCTAACACATTCAATTTGCCAAGTCGCGGACGTGATTTGCATAAATAATCACATTTTCTTTCTTTTTAGCAGCAAAATGCTATCAAATAAAATCAGTACAACCCAAGAAATGTTTACCTTTTATTTAGTTTTAAAAAATATTGCATGTTTTACGAGAAAAGTCTCGAAAAACAACATTTCGTCAAATCGCTGCTTCGATCGAGACGCTAATTTTTCTGTCAACTTTGACGGCCTCGTATGACAAAATTAACTACTTTAATGATTCCAAAACTTCTTAATATTGTTTATTGACATCTTAAGTTTTAAAGTCAAGAATTTACAAAAATATTTAGTTAATTGAAGATATTATTCAATTTATTTTTCTATGTGAAATGTTTTGACTTGTTAAAAGTAGGGCAAAAACAAAAAAATATTTTACTATGTGCTACTCAAACTTTCTCAATAAAAATCAGTATTCGGAATGATAAGGTATTAAATATATAACTGTGAAAAATTCAGTTTGGATAAATGTAAATTAGCGAAGTTATTAAGCTGCGAACTTTCGCAGGAAAAAATAGGACAGCGTGATTGTTTTCTCGACTTGATTGACTGCTTAGATAGGTTAGCCGACAGTAGACAGGTAGACGGTATCCAGTAGACTATGCAGCGAAAGCAAAGTTTTGCAAAAGTTCCCAGCTCAATAACTTCGCTCAATAACATTTACCCAAACTGAATTTTTCACAGTTACATATTTAATACCTCAACATTCCGAATACGGATTTATATTGAAAAATTGTGAGTAGCACATAGTAAAATATTTTTTTGTTTTTGCCCTACTTTTAACAAGGCAAAACATTTCACATAGAAAAATAAATTGAATAATATCTTCAATTAACTAAATATTTTTGTAAATTCTTGACTTTAAAACTTAAGATGTAAATAAACAATATTAAGAAGTTTTGGAATCATTAAAGTAGTTAATTTTGTCATACGAGGCCGTCAAAGTTGACAGAAAAATTAGCGTCTCGATCGAAGCAGCGATTTGACGAAATGTTGTTTTTCGAGACTTTTCTCGTAAAACATGCAATATTTTTTAAAACTAAATAAAAGGTAAACATTTCTTGGGTTGTACTGATTTTATTTGATAGCATTTTGCTGCTAAAAAGAAAGAAAATGTGATTATTTATGCAAATCACGTCCGCGACTTGGCAAATTGAATGTGTTAGCCGACAGTAGAATATGCATAATACAAGATTTTGCGAAAGTTCGCAGCTCAATAACTTCGCTCAATTACATTTACCCAAGCTGAATTTTTCACAGTTATATATTCAATACCTTAACATTCAGGATCCAGATTATTATTGAAAAATTGTGTGCTGCACATAGTAAAATATTTTTTTGTTTTTACCCTACTTTTTCTAAGGCGAAAAGTATGACATAGAAAAATAAATAGAATAATATCTTTAAGTAACTCAATATTTCTATAAAAGCTTGAGTTTAAAGTTAAGATGCCATTAAACAATATTATGAAAGTTTGGAGTAATTAAAGTAATTAATTTTTCCATACGGGGCCGTCAAAGGTGACATAAAAATTAGCGTCTCGGTGCAGCGATATGACGAAATTTCGTTTTTTGCGATTTTCTCGTAAAATATGCAATATTTTTCTTAACTAAAGGCATCATGATTTGTTTCATGTTGAGGGCTACCTATGGTTAAAGTATGAGCAAAATCGATTTTTTGAGTGTTGCCGCGTTTGCATGGTATTTACAGAAATCTTCTCTTAAGAGATTAGCTCAGGCCATCGACAAACAACTACTGAAATCGAGCACCAGCAGAAATACACTCCAATTACCAGTGCTGCATTCGGAGCCTAGTAATGCTAAAGAACAAATGGATATCATTCAAAGTTCATTTCCTGATGCAACCCCACTGGTTGATGTTACCAATATATGTAATGATGTAGAATGCAACACTGCCGACCTGTCAAAAGTTGATCTTCCTAGCATCCAGACTTTTGACGAAGAAAGTGCTAAAGCTGTTGCAGAGCTTCTTAACATTTTACAGGAAATCAAGTATCCTCAAGGGTGGTAGATAGTTACCATACTTAATCATATATTTAAAACTGCTCGAAGGAGCTACTCATTCGACAACTCAACCGAAAGTACTCAGTCATAGCTGCCCATAAGTACAAAGAAAAAGAAACTCACTTTGATCAAGAAAGAATGAATGACACAGAAGTGGAATTTATCATGAATCCAAACTGTAAGAAACATTATATCATTATCAATGATAACGAAGAGGTCATTTATGATGCAGAAAGGGAATTAACCGTTTACCTGGTCAGGACAAAACCTGAAAAAGGAGCAAAATCACCACGTGTTGGATACTATTGTCAGAATACCGAATGTCATTTACGTCTAGCACAAAATTTGAAAGCAGAATGCTGTTATTGCAAGGACAATTTCTTTGAATGCAGTTGCTACTATGGGATGGATCAGTAATATAGGAGTGTTCTCTCCTTTTGGTTCATAACATCATTTATATATATGTCTGACTTAAGTGTCGTAAATGAAAGGGTACCAGTATGAGCTATTTATAGCTTTCCTTACTCGAGTGTGTTTAAATTGGAGGTTGTAAATGAATAGAAGAATAAATGGATGAATGTTGGATGATGTATGGATGATGGATGGATGAATGAATGAATAAATGAAAAATCAGATAAATATGCAACTAAATGAATGAATGAATAAATGAAAGACTAGAATAATTTGTAGACAAATTAATTAAATAATAACAATAAAATAAATAGATCAGCTGTGATGCATCTTAAAATACATTTTCCCTTTTTTAATCCTAGCCCTCTTTTGTTTGTTTTTCAGTGTCAATGAATTTTAAACACAGTCCCATTTTTTGGCTTGTCGTATCTTTTTTATTCATTTTTAAATAAAATTATCAATCTTAATCTTAACGCCTATTAAACTGTTGTTGTTGTATGTTATCGTAGCGTTTATTACTGACACGTGTTAACCGTCAATAATAGTGTTACATAAACATATTCGAACGGCAATGATTAATAAGTAATATATACAATATGAGCGGGAGATCTGTATGGGCATTTACAATGGCGAGCCGCAGGCGAGCCATTGTAAAGCCCATACAGATCGGACGCGAATATTGTACATTACTTGTGAAATCAAAGAATAATGAATAAGGCGCAAAAACCAATCAATATAGAGTTCATTGAGATTGCATGTGAATGTTTATATTCCTTGTAGAATGGATTAAACCGCTAAGACAATGAAGGGCAATCAAGTGAGTTTCCTTATTGTCATTCAAAATTGTGTAGAAAAGTGAAATCGTGAGCATCTAGGTCTCAAGAGATTAGTATTCATTTGCCTCACTTATGGCTTTGAATTAATTTATTATTGAATTATTTGTAAGCCGTTTGTTAGTATAGAGTTGAGGTCGAAGATGGCGGCTCGTTTTCGAGAACCTAAAAGCAAAAACGAAGAGAGAATTTTACTTTCAAAAGTGGTTCCCAAGAATACAACATACAATACCAAATGGTGTGTAAAAGTCTTTACTGAATGGCAGCAAACAAGAACAAATAAACGAGTACAATTGGAGACGTGTGGTTGGGATGGCTTCGATATGACGAACGTGGAAGATTTGACAGTCCCATTTGAAGAAATGTCTGCGAAAACTCTTAACTTCTGGTTATCCAAGTTTATTGGGGAAGTGGCAAAGCAATGATAATGAAAGTAAGGTGTTCTTTAATTTAGTTTTCAATAACTGCAATATTAATATTGCCTTTACGAACAAAAAAACTGTATTGTAATATTTCACAATGAAGAAAGTTCATTAAACAAAGTGTGGATAATAATCTGCTTCGTGTCTTTTATTAACACAATTTTTTTTCAACGAAACAAAATGTGCATTCTCAAATAAGATGACCTGTATCAAAAGTTATGAATACTAATTAGGACAGCATGGGATCTGTATTACAAGTTAATTTACTGATTAATAATTCATCAACCCCAACTTTTCCCTGATGACTTTTCAAACCCTTCCCGTGCTTTTAGCTACTTCATGTGTATTGGTATTTACAAAGGTCTACATGTGACTCAATTGCAGTGTCTTCATTGGTTTTGCGCCTCATTAATTATTCATGAATTTTACAATGGTAAACTATTATTTTGTATGATTGTTTGAAGCTAAGAATTGTCAACATTTCGATTTCTATATCGTCACATATTATTAACGTATATAGCGTGTATATGTGTGTGCTTTTTTAACAATTACTCCATTGAATCCGTTTCGTTGCTCTCCTTGCTATTATCTTCTAAATATTGTGGAATAATTAAATCATTCAATAAAAATTTTCTTTGGTGAATAGCAAGTTTTGTTGCTTCAAGCCACTCATAGTCTCCAGTGTCCAACAGTTCATTTCTGGTTTTCATGATCTTTTGAAAATAGAAGTCTCTTTTCATTGCGTGCAACCATTCCAACTTTTCCGTCAAGACATTTCTTAGTTCTTTTCTTACAATCGGAAGCATTCTATTATAAGCAATTTGTTTGGCATTTTCTTCCGTTGCACCATAAGATTGAAGCTTTTCGACTATTTCTCTTCTTTCTTCCTCGTGTTCAGCAATAGCTTCATCTATTAGAGATTGCCAGTACCATGGATGTTCAGAATCATCGGATTCGGATTCGGTGTCTGACTCACTTTCACTACTGGAATCAGATTCGCTATTATCGTCATCAGCTGATATATCGTGAGAACTTCCAACATTACTACAATCGTCCTCAGTACTACTCTCAACGGCATAACTATCCATGTTATCAGTCATTTTACACGAGTTGTTTTCTAAATGACGCCTCAAATTAAATGATCTTGAAAACACTTTACAACAATATGGGCACTGTTTCGAGCTAAACATGTATACTCACCACAAGTTAATTGCTAAATGAGCAAAATGAGCAGTATGAGCAGTATAAATGAGCAAATATGAGCTACTCTGAGCACAGGAGCAGCTTGAGCACAGGAACGAGTAGTTTTGAGTAAGCTTTTATGCTTGTTTGCTCTGAGCACAGGAACGAGTAGTTTTGAGTAAGCTTTTATGCTTGTTTGCTCTGAGCACAGGAACGAGTAGTTTTGAGTAAGCTTTTATGCTTCCTGTGCTCAAGCTGCTCCTGTGCTCAGAGTAAACTACAAACTAACACACTTTTTATAATCTACATGCATTGATTAGAAAAGAATTTAAAAATTGTTCTTCTATTTACTTTCAGAAACAATAAGCTAACAAGAACACACGTTCCAAACCATTTATTCTAGAATTAACAATACATATTTCCTGGTCACCCGTTGCATTGTGATTACCATACTGACAACCGCACGCGTGTCAAGACAATGTTTACAGTTATGATCGGAATTTCAAAACCATAACTCCGTTTTCTTTCCCATATTTCAAAAGGATGCCATAAAATACTGATTATTAATAAGTTGCTATAAAATACTGAATATCAATGTGATGCCATAGAGGGGGTGATAACTACTACCGTTAACTTTCAACCCCCAAAAGTACGTGTACTTTTTGAACGGAAAGTAGATCAAAATTATTTAATAAGATCAACAAAAGATTGAGGTAGCTGTATCCATGGCTACTTTTTTTTTACTTTTCTGCAAATATTTTGAGAAAAGATCGAAAAACCACGATTTTGTGGCCTTTTTCTACCATTTTGACTAGGCGCTTTTAAGCGTGACGTATAGCGGGTTTATAGCTGACCAAATGATAACACGTCTTTTCCGATGAACATGTGCATTATATCGGATTCCTTGTATCATCTGATTCATTGTTTACATTTACACGAGCTTATTTTTATTTCCCTTCTGCTTTATTCTCCGGCGTTTAAGCCAAACCTGTAACTGCTTTAAAGTAAGCTTTCCAATCTCTTTGTCCTTCACCGTTGCTCCGGGAATATTTTCAAACACTTCGTCTTTGAACTGTAAATTCGCCATTTTGGATTTAGGGCTAGTAAGCCTCGTTTCCATGCAACTCCGAATTTTATCTGAATCGGAGTATCCCATGACACTTAGAGAGCAGTTCGACGATTTCTATATGTACCCTTAGTCTCGATAAAACAAATATTTCATATTTACTTCTTTTTCATCTTCATTCGAGTCAGAAAATTGCACTAAATTTCGAGCATGTTCAAAGTCGCGTTGACAAAACTGCGATAAAATCGCCATTGAAATCGCAGCTCTTGTCGCGCGACAAAATTGCTAGTGTAAACGGGTCTTACGGGGATATCTTGGAGCACTTTTTGCCTTATTTAAAATGAGCCTATTTGTCACATTATATATTATCTTTCTATTTGTTTTCTATTTTTCTTACTCGATGGGCATAGACAATCAATCGCTTGATTCAAGAAACAACTAGAACCAATTTAACATTGTCTAAATCCCAACCGCCGGTTTTAGGTTATTTTAATGAGAATTAATGATTTATTCGCCTTCACAAATATCATTTGAAAATATAATAATCATCATTGATTGAATATTTTCACTAGCATTTTAGAGTATTTTCTTAACAAACAATGCCTTATTAAAAAAAGAGTCATGTGCAAATGCATAGACCTGTATGTAAATAAAAAAATATACGTATGCGAATGGATAAGAATTTAGGTCAATGCTAAATGACATGCTAAAAAGCAGGTATTCGTACCAACACATCAATTGAGGGAAGGTGTGTGTGGATGTAAGAGTTGTAGAGTGCATGTCGTGGAAAGTAAGTGTGAATATAAGTGGAGTTTCAAATTGAGGTTGAATGGAACAGGTAAATATGTGGAGTGAACAGTGGTATGATAATGGTGAAAGAAATTCATAAAAGAGAAGTGAGAATAAAAATATGTTATGAATAATAAATGATAATAATAATAATAACGAGTAAATAATAATAAATATATATATAAGAATAAAAAATAAGGTCAAAATAAAAATGTAAAAATAAAGTAAAAATAACGGCAATATAAAATAACGATGTCAATAAAGAAAGGCGCAAAGTGAACTCGAGTTCGTGTGGATATACGTGACTGTCTCGATGGAAGGAGGGGACGTAAAAATAGGAAGGGAAGGTGAGCCGAAGGGGAGATAAGTAGATAGTCCTACCATAAGCTAATTATCAGGGATTGAGGCAAATGGTAGAGGTTAGGACCAACACGTTTCATAACTCACGGCCGTAAGCCCACCCGACGTGTACTATCAACTTTACGAGACGGTCACGTATATGGATACAAAAGCGTATATGATCGAATAAATGGCATGAATATAATGGTAATTGTGTAGTTGATATGATAATGGGTGGTAGTGATAGTAAATACTTACCGTATCGTGATCGTACTGGCATAGAAATCCAGGTTAACAGTGTTGAGTTTGTTGTAGATGGCGTAGTCAAGAGAAGAAGGTATGTATGGAATGTCGGTGTATAGAGATGTTAGAATGATAAAAGCGGTGTCGGGTGGCTGGTGATGGGTGCCCTGTGTTATTCTGTATGTTTTCTGTATGTCGGGTAGCCTGTGTGTTGCAA
>CATKSA010000095.1:0-36187 GCA_949775045.1 Metridium senile | reverse complement strand
ATTCTGAAACAGTCCATTTTAGCATTTAGTCAATTGATTAACTAGGGCCAATTGATCACAGATCGCTCTGTTTTCCAATTCCCCACAGCTAGTTCAAACAGAAAAAACAAACCATACAGACTGCACTATACATAGAGAAACTTTGACATCAAATCATTACTAAACAGACCTGCAGGTCTACAGTATAATATAATTCATTCATTACCTGCAATGATTCAACACGTCGTACGGCATGCAACTGCACTGTACTGTCGTGAACACCAATTGACGCTGAAAAGCAATTTAAGCAAAGTTAAAATCCAAGCTGTCAAACACTGCCACTGCAAGCAGTTCTAATGGCCCACACCTCCAAGGCAAGGCCGCAATTGCACGCTGAAGTCCTGTGCACAGCCCCAGACGTGAGAGTTTAAAACATTCTGAAACAGTCCATTTTAGCATTTAGTCAATTGATTAACTAGGGCCAATTGATCACAGATCGCTCTGTTTTCCAATTCCCCACAGCTAGTTCAAACAGAAAAAACAAACCATACAGACTGCACTATACATAGAGAAACTTTGACATCATAATCATTACTAAACAGACCTGCAGGTCTACAGTATAATATAATTCATTCATTACCTGCAATGATTCAACACGTCGTACGGCATGCAACTGCACTGTACTGTCGTGAACACCAATTGACGCTGAAAAGCAATTTAAGCAAAGTTAAAATCCAAGCTGTCAAACACTGCCACTGCAAGCAGTTCTAATGGCCCACACCTCCAAGGCAAGGCCGCAATTGCACGCTGAAGTCCTGTGCACAGCCCCAGACGTGAGAGTTTAAAACATTCTGAAACAGTCCATTTTAGCATTTAGTCAATTGATTAACTAGGGCCAATTGATCACAGATCGCTCTGTTTTCCAATTCCCCACAGCTAGTTCAAACAGAAAAAACAAACCATACAGACTGCACTATACATAGAGAAACTTTGACATCATAATCATTACTAAACAGACCGTGCAGGTCTACAGTATAATATAATTCATTCATTACCTGCAATGATTCAACACGTCGTACGGCATGCAACTGCACTGTACTGTCGTGAACACCAATTGACGCTGAAAAGCAATTTAAGCAAAGTTAAAATCCAAGCTGTCAAACACTGCCACTGCAAGCAGTTCTAATGGCCCACACCTCCAAGGCAAGGCCGCAATTGCACGCTGAAGTCCTGTGCACAGCCCCAGACGTGAGAGTTTAAAACATTCTGAAACAGTCCATTTTAGCATTTAGTCAATTGATTAACTAGGGCCAATTGATCACAGATCGCTCTGTTTTCCAATTCCCCACAGCTAGTTCAAACAGAAAAAACAAACCATACAGACTGCACTATACATAGAGAAACTTTGACATCATAATCATTACTAAACAGACCTGCAGGTCTACAGTATAATATAATTCATTCATTACCTGCAATGATTCAACACGTCGTACGGCATGCAACTGCACTGTACTGTCGTGAACACCAATTGACGCTGAAAAGCAATTTAAGCAAAGTTAAAATCCAAGCTGTCAAACACTGCCACTGCAAGCAGTTCTAATGGCCCACACCTCCAAGGCAAGGCCGCAATTGCACGCTGAAGTCCTGTGCACAGCCCCAGACGTGAGAGTTTAAAACATTCTGAAACAGTCCATTTTAGCATTTAGTCAATTGATTAACTAGGGCCAATTGATCACAGATCGCTCTGTTTTCCAATTCCCCACAGCTAGTTCAAACAGAAAAAACAAACCATACAGACTGCACTATACATAGAGAAACTTTGACATCATAATCATTACTAAACAGACCTGCAGGTCTACAGTATAATATAATTCATTCATTACCTGCAATGATTCAACACGTCGTACGGCATGCAACTGCACTGTACTGTCGTGAACACCAATTGACGCTGAAAAGCAATTTAAGCAAAGTTAAAATCCAAGCTGTCAAACACTGCCACTGCAAGCAGTTCTAATGGCCCACACCTCCAAGGCAAGGCCGCAATTGCACGCTGAAGTCCTGTGCACAGCCCCAGACGTGAGAGTTTAAAACATTCTGAAACAGTCCATTTTAGCATTTAGTCAATTGATTAACTAGGGCCAATTGATCACAGATCGCTCTGTTTTCCAATTCCCCACAGCTAGTTCAAACAGAAAAAACAAACCATACAGACTGCACTATACATAGAGAAACTTTGACATCATAATCATTACTAAACAGACCTGCAGGTCTACAGTATAATATAATTCATTCATTACCTGCAATGATTCAACACGTCGTACGGCATGCAACTGCACTGTACTGTCGTGAACACCAATTGACGCTGAAAAGCAATTTAAGCAAAGTTAAAATCCAAGCTGTCAAACACTGCCACTGCAAGCAGTTCTAATGGCCCACACCTCCAAGGCAAGGCCGCAATTGCACGCTGAAGTCCTGTGCACAGCCCCAGACGTGAGAGTTTAAAACATTCTGAAACAGTCCATTTTAGCATTTAGTCAATTGATTAACTAGGGCCAATTGATCACAGATCGCTCTGTTTTCCAATTCCCCACAGCTAGTTCAAACAGAAAAAAACAAACCATACAGACTGCACTATACATAGAGAAACTTTGACATCATAATCATTACTAAACAGACCTGCAGGTCTACAGTATAATATAATTCATTCATTACCTGCAATGATTCAACACGTCGTACGGCATGCAACTGCACTGTACTGTCGTGAACACCAATTGACGCTGAAAAGCAATTTAAGCAAAGTTAAAATCCAAGCTGTCAAACACTGCCACTGCAAGCAGTTCTAATGGCCCACACCTCCAAGGCAAGGCCGCAATTGCACGCTGAAGTCCTGTGCACAGCCCCAGACGTGAGAGTTTAAAACATTCTGAAACAGTCCATTTTAGCATTTAGTCAATTGATTAACTAGGGCCAATTGATCACAGATCGCTCTGTTTTCCAATTCCCCACAGCTAGTTCAAACAGAAAAAACAAACCATACAGACTGCACTATACATAGAGAAACTTTGACATCATAATCATTACTAAACAGACCTGCAGGTCTACAGTATAATATAATTCATTCATTACCTGCAATGATTCAACACGTCGTACGGCATGCAACTGCACTGTACTGTCGTGAACACCAATTGACGCTGAAAAGCAATTTAAGCAAAGTTAAAATCCAAGCTGTCAAACACTGCCACTGCAAGCAGTTCTAATGGCCCACACCTCCAAGGCAAGGCCGCAATTGCACGCTGAAGTCCTGTGCACAGCCCCAGACGTGAGAGTTTAAAACATTCTGAAACAGTCCATTTTAGCATTTAGTCAATTGATTAACTAGGGCCAATTGATCACAGATCGCTCTGTTTTCCAATTCCCCACAGCTAGTTCAAACAGAAAAAACAAACCATACAGACTGCACTATACATAGAGAAACTTTGACATCATAATCATTACTAAACAGACCTGCAGGTCTACAGTATAATATAATTCATTCATTACCTGCAATGATTCAACACGTCGTACGGCATGCAACTGCACTGTACTGTCGTGAACACCAATTGACGCTGAAAAGCAATTTAAGCAAAGTTAAAATCCAAGCTGTCAAACACTGCCACTGCAAGCAGTTCTAATGGCCCACACCTCCAAGGCAAGGCCGCAATTGCACGCTGAAGTCCTGTGCACAGCCCCAGACGTGAGAGTTTAAAACATTCTGAAACAGTCCATTTTAGCATTTAGTCAATTGATTAACTAGGGCCAATTGATCACAGATCGCTCTGTTTTCCAATTCCCCACAGCTAGTTCAAACAGAAAAAACAAACCATACAGACTGCACTATACATAGAGAAACTTTGACATCATAATCATTACTAAACAGACCTGCAGGTCTACAGTATAATATAATTCATTCATTACCTGCAATGATTCAACACGTCGTACGGCATGCAACTGCACTGTACTGTCGTGAACACCAATTGACGCTGAAAAGCAATTTAAGCAAAGTTAAAATCCAAGCTGTCAAACACTGCCACTGCAAGCAGTTCTAATGGCCCACACCTCCAAGGCAAGGCCGCAATTGCACGCTGAAGTCCTGTGCACAGCCCCAGACGTGAGAGTTTAAAACATTCTGAAACAGTCCATTTTAGCATTTAGTCAATTGATTAACTAGGGCCAATTGATCACAGATCGCTCTGTTTTCCAATTCCCCACAGCTAGTTCAAACAGAAAAAACAAACCATACAGACTGCACTATACATAGAGAAACTTTGACATCATAATCATTACTAAACAGACCTGCAGGTCTACAGTATAATATAATTCATTCATTACCTGCAATGATTCAACACGTCGTACGGCATGCAACTGCACTGTACTGTCGTGAACACCAATTGACGCTGAAAAGCAATTTAAGCAAAGTTAAAATCCAAGCTGTCAAACACTGCCACTGCAAGCAGTTCTAATGGCCCACACCTCCAAGGCAAGGCCGCAATTGCACGCTGAAGTCCTGTGCACAGCCCCAGACGTGAGAGTTTAAAACATTCTGAAACAGTCCATTTTAGCATTTAGTCAATTGATTAACTAGGGCCAATTGATCACAGATCGCTCTGTTTTCCAATTCCCCACAGCTAGTTCAAACAGAAAAAACAAACCATACAGACTGCACTATACATAGAGAAACTTTGACATCATAATCATTACTAAACAGACCTGCAGGTCTACAGTATAATATAATTCATTCATTACCTGCAATGATTCAACACGTCGTACGGCATGCAACTGCACTGTACTGTCGTGAACACCAATTGACGCTGAAAAGCAATTTAAGCAAAGTTAAAATCCAAGCTGTCAAACACTGCCACTGCAAGCAGTTCTAATGGCCCACACCTCCAAGGCAAGGCCGCAATTGCACGCTGAAGTCCTGTGCACAGCCCCAGACGTGAGAGTTTAAAACATTCTGAAACAGTCCATTTTAGCATTTAGTCAATTGATTAACTAGGGCCAATTGATCACAGATCGCTCTGTTTTCCAATTCCCCACAGCTAGTTCAAACAGAAAAAACAAACCATACAGACTGCACTATACATAGAGAAACTTTGACATCATAATCATTACTAAACAGACCTGCAGGTCTACAGTATAATATAATTCATTCATTACCTGCAATGATTCAACACGTCGTACGGCATGCAACTGCACTGTACTGTCGTGAACACCAATTGACGCTGAAAAGCAATTTAAGCAAAGTTAAAATCCAAGCTGTCAAACACTGCCACTGCAAGCAGTTCTAATGGCCCACACCTCCAAGGCAAGGCCGCAATTGCACGCTGAAGTCCTGTGCACAGCCCCAGACGTGAGAGTTTAAAACATTCTGAAACAGTCCATTTTAGCATTTAGTCAATTGATTAACTAGGGCCAATTGATCACAGATCGCTCTGTTTTCCAATTCCCCACAGCTAGTTCAAACAGAAAAAACAAACCATACAGACTGCACTATACATAGAGAAACTTTGACATCATAATCATTACTAAACAGACCTGCAGGTCTACAGTATAATATAATTCATTCATTACCTGCAATGATTCAACACGTCGTACGGCATGCAACTGCACTGTACTGTCGTGAACACCAATTGACGCTGAAAAGCAATTTAAGCAAAGTTAAAATCCAAGCTGTCAAACACTGCCACTGCAAGCAGTTCTAATGGCCCACACCTCCAAGGCAAGGCCGCAATTGCACGCTGAAGTCCTGTGCACAGCCCCAGACGTGAGAGTTTAAAACATTCTGAAACAGTCCATTTTAGCATTTAGTCAATTGATTAACTAGGGCCAATTGATCACAGATCGCTCTGTTTTCCAATTCCCCACAGCTAGTTCAAACAGAAAAAACAAACCATACAGACTGCACTATACATAGAGAAACTTTGACATCATAATCATTACTAAACAGACCTGCAGGTCTACAGTATAATATAATTCATTCATTACCTGCAATGATTCAACACGTCGTACGGCATGCAACTGCACTGTACTGTCGTGAACACCAATTGACGCTGAAAAGCAATTTAAGCAAAGTTAAAATCCAAGCTGTCAAACACTGCCACTGCAAGCAGTTCTAATGGCCCACACCTCCAAGGCAAGGCCGCAATTGCACGCTGAAGTCCTGTGCACAGCCCCAGACGTGAGAGTTTAAAACATTCTGAAACAGTCCATTTTAGCATTTAGTCAATTGATTAACTAGGGCCAATTGATCACAGATCGCTCTGTTTTCCAATTCCCCACAGCTAGTTCAAACAGAAAAAACAAACCATACAGACTGCACTATACATAGAGAAACTTTGACATCATAATCATTACTAAACAGACCTGCAGGTCTACAGTATAATATAATTCATTCATTACCTGCAATGATTCAACACGTCGTACGGCATGCAACTGCACTGTACTGTCGTGAACACCAATTGACGCTGAAAAGCAATTTAAGCAAAGTTAAAATCCAAGCTGTCAAACACTGCCACTGCAAGCAGTTCTAATGGCCCACACCTCCAAGGCAAGGCCGCAATTGCACGCTGAAGTCCTGTGCACAGCCCCAGACGTGAGAGTTTAAAACATTCTGAAACAGTCCATTTTAGCATTTAGTCAATTGATTAACTAGGGCCAATTGATCACAGATCGCTCTGTTTTCCAATTCCCCACAGCTAGTTCAAACAGAAAAAAACAAACCATACAGACTGCACTATACATAGAGAAACTTTGACATCATAATCATTACTAAACAGACCTGCAGGTCTACAGTATAATATAATTCATTCATTACCTGCAATGATTCAACACGTCGTACGGCATGCAACTGCACTGTACTGTCGTGAACACCAATTGACGCTGAAAAGCAATTTAAGCAAAGTTAAAATCCAAGCTGTCAAACACTGCCACTGCAAGCAGTTCTAATGGCCCACACCTCCAAGGCAAGGCCGCAATTGCACGCTGAAGTCCTGTGCACAGCCCCAGACGTGAGAGTTTAAAACATTCTGAAACAGTCCATTTTAGCATTTAGTCAATTGATTAACTAGGGCCAATTGATCACAGATCGCTCTGTTTTCCAATTCCCCACAGCTAGTTCAAACAGAAAAAAACAAACCATACAGACTGCACTATACATAGAGAAACTTTGACATCATAATCATTACTAAACAGACCTGCAGGTCTACAGTATAATATAATTCATTCATTACCTGCAATGATTCAACACGTCGTACGGCATGCAACTGCACTGTACTGTCGTGAACACCAATTGACGCTGAAAAGCAATTTAAGCAAAGTTAAAATCCAAGCTGTCAAACACTGCCACTGCAAGCAGTTCTAATGGCCCACACCTCCAAGGCAAGGCCGCAATTGCACGCTGAAGTCCTGTGCACAGCCCCAGACGTGAGAGTTTAAAACATTCTGAAACAGTCCATTTTAGCATTTAGTCAATTGATTAACTAGGGCCAATTGATCACAGATCGCTCTGTTTTCCAATTCCCCACAGCTAGTTCAAACAGAAAAAACAAACCATACAGACTGCACTATACATAGAGAAACTTTGACATCATAATCATTACTAAACAGACCTGCAGGTCTACAGTATAATATAATTCATTCATTACCTGCAATGATTCAACACGTCGTACGGCATGCAACTGCACTGTACTGTCGTGAACACCAATTGACGCTGAAAAGCAATTTAAGCAAAGTTAAAATCCAAGCTGTCAAACACTGCCACTGCAAGCAGTTCTAATGGCCCACACCTCCAAGGCAAGGCCGCAATTGCACGCTGAAGTCCTGTGCACAGCCCCAGACGTGAGAGTTTAAAACATTCTGAAACAGTCCATTTTAGCATTTAGTCAATTGATTAACTAGGGCCAATTGATCACAGATCGCTCTGTTTTCCAATTCCCCACAGCTAGTTCAAACAGAAAAAACAAACCATACAGACTGCACTATACATAGAGAAACTTTGACATCATAATCATTACTAAACAGACCTGCAGGTCTACAGTATAATATAATTCATTCATTACCTGCAATGATTCAACACGTCGTACGGCATGCAACTGCACTGTACTGTCGTGAACACCAATTGACGCTGAAAAGCAATTTAAGCAAAGTTAAAATCCAAGCTGTCAAACACTGCCACTGCAAGCAGTTCTAATGGCCCACACCTCCAAGGCAAGGCCGCAATTGCACGCTGAAGTCCTGTGCACAGCCCCAGACGTGAGAGTTTAAAACATTCTGAAACAGTCCATTTTAGCATTTAGTCAATTGATTAACTAGGGCCAATTGATCACAGATCGCTCTGTTTTCCAATTCCCCACAGCTAGTTCAAACAGAAAAAACAAACCATACAGACTGCACTATACATAGAGAAACTTTGACATCATAATCATTACTAAACAGACCTGCAGGTCTACAGTATAATATAATTCATTCATTACCTGCAATGATTCAACACGTCGTACGGCATGCAACTGCACTGTACTGTCGTGAACACCAATTGACGCTGAAAAGCAATTTAAGCAAAGTTAAAATCCAAGCTGTCAAACACTGCCACTGCAAGCAGTTCTAATGGCCCACACCTCCAAGGCAAGGCCGCAATTGCACGCTGAAGTCCTGTGCACAGCCCCAGACGTGAGAGTTTAAAACATTCTGAAACAGTCCATTTTAGCATTTAGTCAATTGATTAACTAGGGCCAATTGATCACAGATCGCTCTGTTTTCCAATTCCCCACAGCTAGTTCAAACAGAAAAAAACAAACCATACAGACTGCACTATACATAGAGAAACTTTGACATCATAATCATTACTAAACAGACCTGCAGGTCTACAGTATAATATAATTCATTCATTACCTGCAATGATTCAACACGTCGTACGGCATGCAACTGCACTGTACTGTCGTGAACACCAATTGACGCTGAAAAGCAATTTAAGCAAAGTTAAAATCCAAGCTGTCAAACACTGCCACTGCAAGCAGTTCTAATGGCCCACACCTCCAAGGCAAGGCCGCAATTGCACGCTGAAGTCCTGTGCACAGCCCCAGACGTGAGAGTTTAAAACATTCTGAAACAGTCCATTTTAGCATTTAGTCAATTGATTAACTAGGGCCAATTGATCACAGATCGCTCTGTTTTCCAATTCCCCACAGCTAGTTCAAACAGAAAAAACAAACCATACAGACTGCACTATACATAGAGAAACTTTGACATCATAATCATTACTAAACAGACCTGCAGGTCTACAGTATAATATAATTCATTCATTACCTGCAATGATTCAACACGTCGTACGGCATGCAACTGCACTGTACTGTCGTGAACACCAATTGACGCTGAAAAGCAATTTAAGCAAAGTTAAAATCCAAGCTGTCAAACACTGCCACTGCAAGCAGTTCTAATGGCCCACACCTCCAAGGCAAGGCCGCAATTGCACGCTGAAGTCCTGTGCACAGCCCCAGACGTGAGAGTTTAAAACATTCTGAAACAGTCCATTTTAGCATTTAGTCAATTGATTAACTAGGGCCAATTGATCACAGATCGCTCTGTTTTCCAATTCCCCACAGCTAGTTCAAACAGAAAAAACAAACCATACAGACTGCACTATACATAGAGAAACTTTGACATCATAATCATTACTAAACAGACCTGCAGGTCTACAGTATAATATAATTCATTCATTACCTGCAATGATTCAACACGTCGTACGGCATGCAACTGCACTGTACTGTCGTGAACACCAATTGACGCTGAAAAGCAATTTAAGCAAAGTTAAAATCCAAGCTGTCAAACACTGCCACTGCAAGCAGTTCTAATGGCCCACACCTCCAAGGCAAGGCCGCAATTGCACGCTGAAGTCCTGTGCACAGCCCCAGACGTGAGAGTTTAAAACATTCTGAAACAGTCCATTTTAGCATTTAGTCAATTGATTAACTAGGGCCAATTGATCACAGATCGCTCTGTTTTCCAATTCCCCACAGCTAGTTCAAACAGAAAAAACAAACCATACAGACTGCACTATACATAGAGAAACTTTGACATCATAATCATTACTAAACAGACCTGCAGGTCTACAGTATAATATAATTCATTCATTACCTGCAATGATTCAACACGTCGTACGGCATGCAACTGCACTGTACTGTCGTGAACACCAATTGACGCTGAAAAGCAATTTAAGCAAAGTTAAAATCCAAGCTGTCAAACACTGCCACTGCAAGCAGTTCTAATGGCCCACACCTCCAAGGCAAGGCCGCAATTGCACGCTGAAGTCCTGTGCACAGCCCCAGACGTGAGAGTTTAAAACATTCTGAAACAGTCCATTTTAGCATTTAGTCAATTGATTAACTAGGGCCAATTGATCACAGATCGCTCTGTTTTCCAATTCCCCACAGCTAGTTCAAACAGAAAAAACAAACCATACAGACTGCACTATACATAGAGAAACTTTGACATCATAATCATTACTAAACAGACCTGCAGGTCTACAGTATAATATAATTCATTCATTACCTGCAATGATTCAACACGTCGTACGGCATGCAACTGCACTGTACTGTCGTGAACACCAATTGACGCTGAAAAGCAATTTAAGCAAAGTTAAAATCCAAGCTGTCAAACACTGCCACTGCAAGCAGTTCTAATGGCCCACACCTCCAAGGCAAGGCCGCAATTGCACGCTGAAGTCCTGTGCACAGCCCCAGACGTGAGAGTTTAAAACATTCTGAAACAGTCCATTTTAGCATTTAGTCAATTGATTAACTAGGGCCAATTGATCACAGATCGCTCTGTTTTCCAATTCCCCACAGCTAGTTCAAACAGAAAAAACAAACCATACAGACTGCACTATACATAGAGAAACTTTGACATCATAATCATTACTAAACAGACCTGCAGGTCTACAGTATAATATAATTCATTCATTACCTGCAATGATTCAACACGTCGTACGGCATGCAACTGCACTGTACTGTCGTGAACACCAATTGACGCTGAAAAGCAATTTAAGCAAAGTTAAAATCCAAGCTGTCAAACACTGCCACTGCAAGCAGTTCTAATGGCCCACACCTCCAAGGCAAGGCCGCAATTGCACGCTGAAGTCCTGTGCACAGCCCCAGACGTGAGAGTTTAAAACATTCTGAAACAGTCCATTTTAGCATTTAGTCAATTGATTAACTAGGGCCAATTGATCACAGATCGCTCTGTTTTCCAATTCCCCACAGCTAGTTCAAACAGAAAAAAACAAACCATACAGACTGCACTATACATAGAGAAACTTTGACATCATAATCATTACTAAACAGACCTGCAGGTCTACAGTATAATATAATTCATTCATTACCTGCAATGATTCAACACGTCGTACGGCATGCAACTGCACTGTACTGTCGTGAACACCAATTGACGCTGAAAAGCAATTTAAGCAAAGTTAAAATCCAAGCTGTCAAACACTGCCACTGCAAGCAGTTCTAATGGCCCACACCTCCAAGGCAAGGCCGCAATTGCACGCTGAAGTCCTGTGCACAGCCCCAGACGTGAGAGTTTAAAACATTCTGAAACAGTCCATTTTAGCATTTAGTCAATTGATTAACTAGGGCCAATTGATCACAGATCGCTCTGTTTTCCAATTCCCCACAGCTAGTTCAAACAGAAAAAAACAAACCATACAGACTGCACTATACATAGAGAAACTTTGACATCATAATCATTACTAAACAGACCTGCAGGTCTACAGTATAATATAATTCATTCATTACCTGCAATGATTCAACACGTCGTACGGCATGCAACTGCACTGTACTGTCGTGAACACCAATTGACGCTGAAAAGCAATTTAAGCAAAGTTAAAATCCAAGCTGTCAAACACTGCCACTGCAAGCAGTTCTAATGGCCCACACCTCCAAGGCAAGGCCGCAATTGCACGCTGAAGTCCTGTGCACAGCCCCAGACGTGAGAGTTTAAAACATTCTGAAACAGTCCATTTTAGCATTTAGTCAATTGATTAACTAGGGCCAATTGATCACAGATCGCTCTGTTTTCCAATTCCCCACAGCTAGTTCAAACAGAAAAAACAAACCATACAGACTGCACTATACATAGAGAAACTTTGACATCATAATCATTACTAAACAGACCTGCAGGTCTACAGTATAATATAATTCATTCATTACCTGCAATGATTCAACACGTCGTACGGCATGCAACTGCACTGTACTGTCGTGAACACCAATTGACGCTGAAAAGCAATTTAAGCAAAGTTAAAATCCAAGCTGTCAAACACTGCCACTGCAAGCAGTTCTAATGGCCCACACCTCCAAGGCAAGGCCGCAATTGCACGCTGAAGTCCTGTGCACAGCCCCAGACGTGAGAGTTTAAAACATTCTGAAACAGTCCATTTTAGCATTTAGTCAATTGATTAACTAGGGCCAATTGATCACAGATCGCTCTGTTTTCCAATTCCCCACAGCTAGTTCAAACAGAAAAAACAAACCATACAGACTGCACTATACATAGAGAAACTTTGACATCATAATCATTACTAAACAGACCTGCAGGTCTACAGTATAATATAATTCATTCATTACCTGCAATGATTCAACACGTCGTACGGCATGCAACTGCACTGTACTGTCGTGAACACCAATTGACGCTGAAAAGCAATTTAAGCAAAGTTAAAATCCAAGCTGTCAAACACTGCCACTGCAAGCAGTTCTAATGGCCCACACCTCCAAGGCAAGGCCGCAATTGCACGCTGAAGTCCTGTGCACAGCCCCAGACGTGAGAGTTTAAAACATTCTGAAACAGTCCATTTTAGCATTTAGTCAATTGATTAACTAGGGCCAATTGATCACAGATCGCTCTGTTTTCCAATTCCCCACAGCTAGTTCAAACAGAAAAAACAAACCATACAGACTGCACAATACATAGAGAAACTTTGACATCATAATCATTACTAAACAGACCTGCAGGTCTACAGTATAATATAATTCATTCATTACCTGCAATGATTCAACACGTCGTACGGCATGCAACTGCACTGTACTGTCGTGAACACCAATTGACGCTGAAAAGCAATTTAAGCAAAGTTAAAATCCAAGCTGTCAAACACTGCCACTGCAAGCAGTTCTAATGGCCCACACCTCCAAGGCAAGGCCGCAATTGCACGCTGAAGTCCTGTGCACAGCCCCAGACGTGAGAGTTTAAAACATTCTGAAACAGTCCATTTTAGCATTTAGTCAATTGATTAACTAGGGCCAATTGATCACAGATCGCTCTGTTTTCCAATTCCCCACAGCTAGTTCAAACAGAAAAAACAAACCATACAGACTGCACTATACATAGAGAAACTTTGACATCATAATCATTACTAAACAGACCTGCAGGTCTACAGTATAATATAATTCATTCATTACCTGCAATGATTCAACACGTCGTACGGCATGCAACTGCACTGTACTGTCGTGAACACCAATTGACGCTGAAAAGCAATTTAAGCAAAGTTAAAATCCAAGCTGTCAAACACTGCCACTGCAAGCAGTTCTAATGGCCCACACCTCCAAGGCAAGGCCGCAATTGCACGCTGAAGTCCTGTGCACAGCCCCAGACGTGAGAGTTTAAAACATTCTGAAACAGTCCATTTTAGCATTTAGTCAATTGATTAACTAGGGCCAATTGATCACAGATCGCTCTGTTTTCCAATTCCCCACAGCTAGTTCAAACAGAAAAAACAAACCATACAGACTGCACTATACATAGAGAAACTTTGACATCATAATCATTACTAAACAGACCTGCAGGTCTACAGTATAATATAATTCATTCATTACCTGCAATGATTCAACACGTCGTACGGCATGCAACTGCACTGTACTGTCGTGAACACCAATTGACGCTGAAAAGCAATTTAAGCAAAGTTAAAATCCAAGCTGTCAAACACTGCCACTGCAAGCAGTTCTAATGGCCCACACCTCCAAGGCAAGGCCGCAATTGCACGCTGAAGTCCTGTGCACAGCCCCAGACGTGAGAGTTTAAAACATTCTGAAACAGTCCATTTTAGCATTTAGTCAATTGATTAACTAGGGCCAATTGATCACAGATCGCTCTGTTTTCCAATTCCCCACAGCTAGTTCAAACAGAAAAAACAAACCATACAGACTGCACTATACATAGAGAAACTTTGACATCATAATCATTACTAAACAGACCTGCAGGTCTACAGTATAATATAATTCATTCATTACCTGCAATGATTCAACACGTCGTACGGCATGCAACTGCACTGTACTGTCGTGAACACCAATTGACGCTGAAAAGCAATTTAAGCAAAGTTAAAATCCAAGCTGTCAAACACTGCCACTGCAAGCAGTTCTAATGGCCCACACCTCCAAGGCAAGGCCGCAATTGCACGCTGAAGTCCTGTGCACAGCCCCAGACGTGAGAGTTTAAAACAGTTCTGAAACAGTCCATTTTAGCATTTAGTCAATTGATTAACTAGGGCCAATTGATCACAGATCGCTCTGTTTTCCAATTCCCCACAGCTAGTTCAAACAGAAAAAACAAACCATACAGACTGCACTATACATAGAGAAACTTTGACATCATAATCATTACTAAACAGACCTGCAGGTCTACAGTATAATATAATTCATTCATTACCTGCAATGATTCAACACGTCGTACGGCATGCAACTGCACTGTACTGTCGTGAACACCAATTGACGCTGAAAAGCAATTTAAGCAAAGTTAAAATCCAAGCTGTCAAACACTGCCACTGCAAGCAGTTCTAATGGCCCACACCTCCAAGGCAAGGCCGCAATTGCACGCTGAAGTCCTGTGCACAGCCCCAGACGTGAGAGTTTAAAACATTCTGAAACAGTCCATTTTAGCATTTAGTCAATTGATTAACTAGGGCCAATTGATCACAGATCGCTCTGTTTTCCAATTCCCCACAGCTAGTTCAAACAGAAAAAAACAAACCATACAGACTGCACTATACATAGAGAAACTTTGACATCATAATCATTACTAAACAGACCTGCAGGTCTACAGTATAATATAATTCATTCATTACCTGCAATGATTCAACACGTCGTACGGCATGCAACTGCACTGTACTGTCGTGAACACCAATTGACGCTGAAAAGCAATTTAAGCAAAGTTAAAATCCAAGCTGTCAAACACTGCCACTGCAAGCAGTTCTAATGGCCCACACCTCCAAGGCAAGGCCGCAATTGCACGCTGAAGTCCTGTGCACAGCCCCAGACGTGAGAGTTTAAAACATTCTGAAACAGTCCATTTTAGCATTTAGTCAATTGATTAACTAGGGCCAATTGATCACAGATCGCTCTGTTTTCCAATTCCCCACAGCTAGTTCAAACAGAAAAAACAAACCATACAGACTGCACTATACATAGAGAAACTTTGACATCATAATCATTACTAAACAGACCTGCAGGTCTACAGTATAATATAATTCATTCATTACCTGCAATGATTCAACACGTCGTACGGCATGCAACTGCACTGTACTGTCGTGAACACCAATTGACGCTGAAAAGCAATTTAAGCAAAGTTAAAATCCAAGCTGTCAAACACTGCCACTGCAAGCAGTTCTAATGGCCCACACCTCCAAGGCAAGGCCGCAATTGCACGCTGAAGTCCTGTGCACAGCCCCAGACGTGAGAGTTTAAAACATTCTGAAACAGTCCATTTTAGCATTTAGTCAATTGATTAACTAGGGCCAATTGATCACAGATCGCTCTGTTTTCCAATTCCCCACAGCTAGTTCAAACAGAAAAAAACAAACCATACAGACTGCACTATACATAGAGAAACTTTGACATCATAATCATTACTAAACAGACCTGCAGGTCTACAGTATAATATAATTCATTCATTACCTGCAATGATTCAACACGTCGTACGGCATGCAACTGCACTGTACTGTCGTGAACACCAATTGACGCTGAAAAGCAATTTAAGCAAAGTTAAAATCCAAGCTGTCAAACACTGCCACTGCAAGCAGTTCTAATGGCCCACACCTCCAAGGCAAGGCCGCAATTGCACGCTGAAGTCCTGTGCACAGCCCCAGACGTGAGAGTTTAAAACATTCTGAAACAGTCCATTTTAGCATTTAGTCAATTGATTAACTAGGGCCAATTGATCACAGATCGCTCTGTTTTCCAATTCCCCACAGCTAGTTCAAACAGAAAAAAACAAACCATACAGACTGCACTATACATAGAGAAACTTTGACATCATAATCATTACTAAACAGACCTGCAGGTCTACAGTATAATATAATTCATTCATTACCTGCAATGATTCAACACGTCGTACGGCATGCAACTGCACTGTACTGTCGTGAACACCAATTGACGCTGAAAAGCAATTTAAGCAAAGTTAAAATCCAAGCTGTCAAACACTGCCACTGCAAGCAGTTCTAATGGCCCACACCTCCAAGGCAAGGCCGCAATTGCACGCTGAAGTCCTGTGCACAGCCCCGACGTGAGAGTTTAAAACATTCTGAAACAGTCCATTTTAGCATTTAGTCAATTGATTAACTAGGGCCAATTGATCACAGATCGCTCTGTTTTCCAATTCCCCACAGCTAGTTCAAACAGAAAAAACAAACCATACAGACTGCACTATACATAGAGAAACTTTGACATCATAATCATTACTAAACAGACCTGCAGGTCTACAGTATAATATAATTCATTCATTACCTGCAATGATTCAACACGTCGTACGGCATGCAACTGCACTGTACTGTCGTGAACACCAATTGACGCTGAAAAGCAATTTAAGCAAAGTTAAAATCCAAGCTGTCAAACACTGCCACTGCAAGCAGTTCTAATGGCCCACACCTCCAAGGCAAGGCCGCAATTGCACGCTGAAGTCCTGTGCACAGCCCCAGACGTGAGAGTTTAAAACATTCTGAAACAGTCCATTTTAGCATTTAGTCAATTGATTAACTAGGGCCAATTGATCACAGATCGCTCTGTTTTCCAATTCCCCACAGCTAGTTCAAACAGAAAAAACAAACCATACAGACTGCACTATACATAGAGAAACTTTGACATCATAATCATTACTAAACAGACCTGCAGGTCTACAGTATAATATAATTCATTCATTACCTGCAATGATTCAACACGTCGTACGGCATGCAACTGCACTGTACTGTCGTGAACACCAATTGACGCTGAAAAGCAATTTAAGCAAAGTTAAAATCCAAGCTGTCAAACACTGCCACTGCAAGCAGTTCTAATGGCCCACACCTCCAAGGCAAGGCCGCAATTGCACGCTGAAGTCCTGTGCACAGCCCCAGACGTGAGAGTTTAAAACATTCTGAAACAGTCCATTTTAGCATTTAGTCAATTGATTAACTAGGGCCAATTGATCACAGATCGCTCTGTTTTCCAATTCCCCACAGCTAGTTCAAACAGAAAAAACAAACCATACAGACTGCACTATACATAGAGAAACTTTGACATCATAATCATTACTAAACAGACCTGCAGGTCTACAGTATAATATAATTCATTCATTACCTGCAATGATTCAACACGTCGTACGGCATGCAACTGCACTGTACTGTCGTGAACACCAATTGACGCTGAAAAGCAATTTAAGCAAAGTTAAAATCCAAGCTGTCAAACACTGCCACTGCAAGCAGTTCTAATGGCCCACACCTCCAAGGCAAGGCCGCAATTGCACGCTGAAGTCCTGTGCACAGCCCCAGACGTGAGAGTTTAAAACATTCTGAAACAGTCCATTTTAGCATTTAGTCAATTGATTAACTAGGGCCAATTGATCACAGATCGCTCTGTTTTCCAATTCCCCACAGCTAGTTCAAACAGAAAAAACAAACCATACAGACTGCACTATACATAGAGAAACTTTGACATCATAATCATTACTAAACAGACCTGCAGGTCTACAGTATAATATAATTCATTCATTACCTGCAATGATTCAACACGTCGTACGGCATGCAACTGCACTGTACTGTCGTGAACACCAATTGACGCTGAAAAGCAATTTAAGCAAAGTTAAAATCCAAGCTGTCAAACACTGCCACTGCAAGCAGTTCTAATGGCCCACACCTCCAAGGCAAGGCCGCAATTGCACGCTGAAGTCCTGTGCACAGCCCCAGACGTGAGAGTTTAAAACATTCTGAAACAGTCCATTTTAGCATTTAGTCAATTGATTAACTAGGGCCAATTGATCACAGATCGCTCTGTTTTCCAATTCCCCACAGCTAGTTCAAACAGAAAAAAACAAACCATACAGACTGCACTATACATAGAGAAACTTTGACATCATAATCATTACTAAACAGACCTGCAGGTCTACAGTATAATATAATTCATTCATTACCTGCAATGATTCAACACGTCGTACGGCATGCAACTGCACTGTACTGTCGTGAACACCAATTGACGCTGAAAAGCAATTTAAGCAAAGTTAAAATCCAAGCTGTCAAACACTGCCACTGCAAGCAGTTCTAATGGCCCACACCTCCAAGGCAAGGCCGCAATTGCACGCTGAAGTCCTGTGCACAGCCCCAGACGTGAGAGTTTAAAACATTCTGAAACAGTCCATTTTAGCATTTAGTCAATTGATTAACTAGGGCCAATTGATCACAGATCGCTCTGTTTTCCAATTCCCCACAGCTAGTTCAAACAGAAAAAACAAACCATACAGACTGCACTATACATAGAGAAACTTTGACATCATAATCATTACTAAACAGACCTGCAGGTCTACAGTATAATATAATTCATTCATTACCTGCAATGATTCAACACGTCGTACGGTCATGCAACTGCACTGTACTGTCGTGAACACCAATTGACGCTGAAAAGCAATTTAAGCAAAGTTAAAATCCAAGCTGTCAAACACTGCCACTGCAAGCAGTTCTAATGGCCCACACCTCCAAGGCAAGGCCGCAATTGCACGCTGAAGTCCTGTGCACAGCCCCAGACGTGAGAGTTTAAAACATTCTGAAACAGTCCATTTTAGCATTTAGTCAATTGATTAACTAGGGCCAATTGATCACAGATCGCTCTGTTTTCCAATTCCCCACAGCTAGTTCAAACAGAAAAAACAAACCATACAGACTGCACTATACATAGAGAAACTTTGACATCATAATCATTACTAAACAGACCTGCAGGTCTACAGTATAATATAATTCATTCATTACCTGCAATGATTCAACACGTCGTACGGCATGCAACTGCACTGTACTGTCGTGAACACCAATTGACGCTGAAAAGCAATTTAAGCAAAGTTAAAATCCAAGCTGTCAAACACTGCCACTGCAAGCAGTTCTAATGGCCCACACCTCCAAGGCAAGGCCGCAATTGCACGCTGAAGTCCTGTGCACAGCCCCAGACGTGAGAGTTTAAAACATTCTGAAACAGTCCATTTTAGCATTTAGTCAATTGATTAACTAGGGCCAATTGATCACAGATCGCTCTGTTTTCCAATTCCCCACAGCTAGTTCAAACAGAAAAAACAAACCATACAGACTGCACTATACATAGAGAAACTTTGACATCATAATCATTACTAAACAGACCTGCAGGTCTACAGTATAATATAATTCATTCATTACCTGCAATGATTCAACACGTCGTACGGCATGCAACTGCACTGTACTGTCGTGAACACCAATTGACGCTGAAAAGCAATTTAAGCAAAGTTAAAATCCAAGCTGTCAAACACTGCCACTGCAAGCAGTTCTAATGGCCCACACCTCCAAGGCAAGGCCGCAATTGCACGCTGAAGTCCTGTGCACAGCCCCAGACGTGAGAGTTTAAAACATTCTGAAACAGTCCATTTTAGCATTTAGTCAATTGATTAACTAGGGCCAATTGATCACAGATCGCTCTGTTTTCCAATTCCCCACAGCTAGTTCAAACAGAAAAAAACAAACCATACAGACTGCACTATACATAGAGAAACTTTGACATCATAATCATTACTAAACAGACCTGCAGGTCTACAGTATAATATAATTCATTCATTACCTGCAATGATTCAACACGTCGTACGGCATGCAACTGCACTGTACTGTCGTGAACACCAATTGACGCTGAAAAGCAATTTAAGCAAAGTTAAAATCCAAGCTGTCAAACACTGCCACTGCAAGCAGTTCTAATGGCCCACACCTCCAAGGCAAGGCCGCAATTGCACGCTGAAGTCCTGTGCACAGCCCCAGACGTGAGAGTTTAAAACATTCTGAAACAGTCCATTTTAGCATTTAGTCAATTGATTAACTAGGGCCAATTGATCACAGATCGCTCTGTTTTCCAATTCCCCACAGCTAGTTCAAACAGAAAAAACAAACCATACAGACTGCACTATACATAGAGAAACTTTGACATCATAATCATTACTAAACAGACCTGCAGGTCTACAGTATAATATAATTCATTCATTACCTGCAATGATTCAACACGTCGTACGGCATGCAACTGCACTGTACTGTCGTGAACACCAATTGACGCTGAAAAGCAATTTAAGCAAAGTTAAAATCCAAGCTGTCAAACACTGCCACTGCAAGCAGTTCTAATGGCCCACACCTCCAAGGCAAGGCCGCAATTGCACGCTGAAGTCCTGTGCACAGCCCCAGACGTGAGAGTTTAAAACATTCTGAAACAGTCCATTTTAGCATTTAGTCAATTGATTAACTAGGGCCAATTGATCACAGATCGCTCTGTTTTCCAATTCCCCACAGCTAGTTCAAACAGAAAAAACAAACCATACAGACTGCACTATACATAGAGAAACTTTGACATCATAATCATTACTAAACAGACCTGCAGGTCTACAGTATAATATAATTCATTCATTACCTGCAATGATTCAACACGTCGTACGGCATGCAACTGCACTGTACTGTCGTGAACACCAATTGACGCTGAAAAGCAATTTAAGCAAAGTTAAAATCCAAGCTGTCAAACACTGCCACTGCAAGCAGTTCTAATGGCCCACACCTCCAAGGCAAGGCCGCAATTGCACGCTGAAGTCCTGTGCACAGCCCCAGACGTGAGAGTTTAAAACATTCTGAAACAGTCCATTTTAGCATTTAGTCAATTGATTAACTAGGGCCAATTGATCACAGATCGCTCTGTTTTCCAATTCCCCACAGCTAGTTCAAACAGAAAAAAACAAACCATACAGACTGCACTATACATAGAGAAACTTTGACATCATAATCATTACTAAACAGACCTGCAGGTCTACAGTATAATATAATTCATTCATTACCTGCAATGATTCAACACGTCGTACGGCATGCAACTGCACTGTACTGTCGTGAACACCAATTGACGCTGAAAAGCAATTTAAGCAAAGTTAAAATCCAAGCTGTCAAACACTGCCACTGCAAGCAGTTCTAATGGCCCACACCTCCAAGGCAAGGCCGCAATTGCACGCTGAAGTCCTGTGCACAGCCCCAGACGTGAGAGTTTAAAACATTCTGAAACAGTCCATTTTAGCATTTAGTCAATTGATTAACTAGGGCCAATTGATCACAGATCGCTCTGTTTTCCAATTCCCCACAGCTAGTTCAAACAGAAAAAAACAAACCATACAGACTGCACTATACATAGAGAAACTTTGACATCATAATCATTACTAAACACAGACCTGCAGGTCTACAGTATAATATAATTCATTCATTACCTGCAATGATTCAACACGTCGTACGGCATGCAACTGCACTGTACTGTCGTGAACACCAATTGACGCTGAAAAGCAATTTAAGCAAAGTTAAAATCCAAGCTGTCAAACACTGCCACTGCAAGCAGTTCTAATGGCCCACACCTCCAAGGCAAGGCCGCAATTGCACGCTGAAGTCCTGTGCACAGCCCCAGACGTGAGAGTTTAAAACATTCTGAAACAGTCCATTTTAGCATTTAGTCAATTGATTAACTAGGGCCAATTGATCACAGATCGCTCTGTTTTCCAATTCCCCACAGCTAGTTCAAACAGAAAAAAACAAACCATACAGACTGCACTATACATAGAGAAACCTTGACATCATAATCATTACTAAACAGACCTGCAGGTCTACAGTATAATATAATTCATTCATTACCTGCAATGATTCAACACGTCGTACGGCATGCAACTGCACTGTACTGTCGTGAACACCAATTGACGCTGAAAAGCAATTTAAGCAAAGTTAAAATCCAAGCTGTCAAACACTGCCACTGCAAGCAGTTCTAATGGCCCACACCTCCAAGGCAAGGCCGCAATTGCACGCTGAAGTCCTGTGCACAGCCCCAGACGTGAGAGTTTAAAACATTCTGAAACAGTCCATTTTAGCATTTAGTCAATTGATTAACTAGGGCCAATTGATCACAGATCGCTCTGTTTTCCAATTCCCCACAGCTAGTTCAAACAGAAAAAACAAACCATACAGACTGCACTATACATAGAGAAACTTTGACATCATAATCATTACTAAACAGACCTGCAGGTCTACAGTATAATATAATTCATTCATTACCTGCAATGATTCAACACGTCGTACGGCATGCAACTGCACTGTACTGTCGTGAACACCAATTGACGCTGAAAAGCAATTTAAGCAAAGTTAAAATCCAAGCTGTCAAACACTGCCACTGCAAGCAGTTCTAATGGCCCACACCTCCAAGGCAAGGCCGCAATTGCACGCTGAAGTCCTGTGCACAGCCCCAGACGTGAGAGTTTAAAACATTCTGAAACAGTCCATTTTAGCATTTAGTCAATTGATTAACTAGGGCCAATTGATCACAGATCGCTCTGTTTTCCAATTCCCCACAGCTAGTTCAAACAGAAAAAAACAAACCATACAGACTGCACTATACATAGAGAAACTTTGACATCATAATCATTACTAAACAGACCTGCAGGTCTACAGTATAATATAATTCATTCATTACCTGCAATGATTCAACACGTCGTACGGCATGCAACTGCACTGTACTGTCGTGAACACCAATTGACGCTGAAAAGCAATTTAAGCAAAGTTAAAATCCAAGCTGTCAAACACTGCCACTGCAAGCAGTTCTAATGGCCCACACCTCCAAGGCAAGGCCGCAATTGCACGCTGAAGTCCTGTGCACAGCCCCAGACGTGAGAGTTTAAAACATTCTGAAACAGTCCATTTTAGCATTTAGTCAATTGATTAACTAGGGCCAATTGATCACAGATCGCTCTGTTTTCCAATTCCCCACAGCTAGTTCAAACAGAAAAAAACAAACCATACAGACTGCACTATACATAGAGAAACTTTGACATCATAATCATTACTAAACAGACCTGCAGGTCTACAGTATAATATAATTCATTCATTACCTGCAATGATTCAACACGTCGTACGGCATGCAACTGCACTGTACTGTCGTGAACACCAATTGACGCTGAAAAGCAATTTAAGCAAAGTTAAAATCCAAGCTGTCAAACACTGCCACTGCAAGCAGTTCTAATGGCCCACACCTCCAAGGCAAGGCCGCAATTGCACGCTGAAGTCCTGTGCACAGCCCCAGACGTGAGAGTTTAAAACATTCTGAAACAGTCCATTTTAGCATTTAGTCAATTGATTAACTAGGGCCAATTGATCACAGATCGCTCTGTTTTCCAATTCCCCACAGCTAGTTCAAACAGAAAAAAACAAACCATACAGACTGCACTATACATAGAGAAACTTTGACATCATAATCATTACTAAACAGACCTGCAGGTCTACAGTATAATATAATTCATTCATTACCTGCAATGATTCAACACGTCGTACGGCATGCAACTGCACTGTACTGTCGTGAACACCAATTGACGCTGAAAAGCAATTTAAGCAAAGTTAAAATCCAAGCTGTCAAACACTGCCACTGCAAGCAGTTCTAATGGCCCACACCTCCAAGGCAAGGCCGCAATTGCACGCTGAAGTCCTGTGCACAGCCCCAGACGTGAGAGTTTAAAACATTCTGAAACAGTCCATTTTAGCATTTAGTCAATTGATTAACTAGGGCCAATTGATCACAGATCGCTCTGTTTTCCAATTCCCCACAGCTAGTTCAAACAGAAAAAAACAAACCATACAGACTGCACTATACATAGAGAAACTTTGACATCATAATCATTACTAAACAGACCTGCAGGTCTACAGTATAATATAATTCATTCATTACCTGCAATGATTCAACACGTCGTACGGCATGCAACTGCACTGTACTGTCGTGAACACCAATTGACGCTGAAAAGCAATTTAAGCAAAGTTAAAATCCAAGCTGTCAAACACTGCCACTGCAAGCAGTTCTAATGGCCCACACCTCCAAGGCAAGGCCGCAATTGCACGCTGAAGTCCTGTGCACAGCCCCAGACGTGAGAGTTTAAAACATTCTGAAACAGTCCATTTTAGCATTTAGTCAATTGATTAACTAGGGCCAATTGATCACAGATCGCTCTGTTTTCCAATTCCCCACAGCTAGTTCAAACAGAAAAAAACAAACCATACAGACTGCACTATACATAGAGAAACTTTGACATCATAATCATTACTAAACAGACCTGCAGGTCTACAGTATAATATAATTCATTCATTACCTGCAATGATTCAACACGTCGTACGGCATGCAACTGCACTGTACTGTCGTGAACACCAATTGACGCTGAAAAGCAATTTAAGCAAAGTTAAAATCCAAGCTGTCAAACACTGCCACTGCAAGCAGTTCTAATGGCCCACACCTCCAAGGCAAGGCCGCAATTGCACGCTGAAGTCCTGTGCACAGCCCCAGACGTGAGAGTTTAAAACATTCTGAAACAGTCCATTTTAGCATTTAGTCAATTGATTAACTAGGGCCAATTGATCACAGATCGCTCTGTTTTCCAATTCCCCACAGCTAGTTCAAACAGAAAAAAACAAACCATACAGACTGCACTATACATAGAGAAACTTTGACATCATAATCATTACTAAACAGACCTGCAGGTCTACAGTATAATATAATTCATTCATTACCTGCAATGATTCAACACGTCGTACGGCATGCAACTGCACTGTACTGTCGTGAACACCAATTGACGCTGAAAAGCAATTTAAGCAAAGTTAAAATCCAAGCTGTCAAACACTGCCACTGCAAGCAGTTCTAATGGCCCACACCTCCAAGGCAAGGCCGCAATTGCACGCTGAAGTCCTGTGCACAGCCCCAGACGTGAGAGTTTAAAACATTCTGAAACAGTCCATTTTAGCATTTAGTCAATTGATTAACTAGGGCCAATTGATCACAGATCGCTCTGTTTTCCAATTCCCCACAGCTAGTTCAAACAGAAAAAAACAAACCATACAGACTGCACTATACATAGAGAAACTTTGACATCATAATCATTACTAAACAGACCTGCAGGTCTACAGTATAATATAATTCATTCATTACCTGCAATGATTCAACACGTCGTACGGCATGCAACTGCACTGTACTGTCGTGAACACCAATTGACGCTGAAAAGCAATTTAAGCAAAGTTAAAATCCAAGCTGTCAAACACTGCCACTGCAAGCAGTTCTAATGGCCCACACCTCCAAGGCAAGGCCGCAATTGCACGCTGAAGTCCTGTGCACAGCCCCAGACGTGAGAGTTTAAAACATTCTGAAACAGTCCATTTTAGCATTTAGTCAATTGATTAACTAGGGCCAATTGATCACAGATCGCTCTGTTTTCCAATTCCCCACAGCTAGTTCAAACAGAAAAAACAAACCATACAGACTGCACTATACATAGAGAAACTTTGACATCATAATCATTACTAAACAGACCTGCAGGTCTACAGTATAATATAATTCATTCATTACCTGCAATGATTCAACACGTCGTGCCAAAACAAAAATACAGACTGCACTATATCATAATTATTACTAAACAGAACTAGCTGTCTACAGTATAATATCCATTAATCACAGTGATCCTTACCTGCCGTATATGCTTAAACACGTGCCATTTATACGGCATGCGACTGGCCAAACCCATTGACGCTGCAAGCAAAAGACAAGTTAAAATCAGAGCTGGCCACTTTGAACCAGCTAGTTGTCGAATATATGTATAAACAAACATGCAGTTCAAAATTGATCATACTGTAAGATTCTCATTATGTGAATTAACTAGTGTTGGACATCATCACGTTCAACTAATATATATTATATTATATATTAGAACATAAAATATTTTCTAACGTAATTCCATTACACTAGAACACATTATATAAAATAGGAATTGGCATTCCGTTTATTGACAATTCTTGTAGATCAAGTTAATGAAACACTTTTACAAGTTACACAACGTGTGTGTACAGAGAGATACCTTCGAGTATATACTTTAACAAACTAACCGTATTTATACAAAATACATACTAAATAGACTTGGAATCTAAATGCTTACCTGAATTCAAGCATGTCCGCCATCTTGGCATTCCACGAACATCGATATATTTAGTATTTCCAGCTTACTAACTATACAATTCACATTGATATTAATAACTTCCAATGATAAAGGACGATAAAGTATCAGGTCACATATTTGCTGTTAAAAAATTTTTGCAAAGAAACCGTGACGGTACGATCAAACACACTGAACCCAACGTGTTATTGTTTTACACAGGGTTCCCGAATGGAATTATGGTATAATTTCATCTTGGAATTGTGGGTAATTACAGACTACTTGTTTTACACAGGGTTCCCTAATGGAATTATGGTATAATTTCATCTTGGAATTGTGGGTAATTACAGACTACTTGTTTTACACAGGGTTCCCTAATGGAATTATGGTATAATTTCATCTTGGAATTCTGGGTAATTACAGACTACTTGTTTTACACAGGGTTCCCGAATGGAATTATGGTATAATTTCATCTTGGAATTGTGGGTAATTACAGACTACTTGTTTTACACAGGGTTCCCTAATGGAATTATGGTATAATTTCATCTTGGAATTGTGGGTAATTACAGACTACTTGTTTTACACAGGGTTCCCGAATGGAATTATGGTATAATTTCATCTTGGAATTGTGGGTAATTACAGACTACTTGTTTTACACAGGGTTCCCTAATGGAATTATGGTATAATTTCATCTTGGAATTGTGGGTAATTACAGACTACTTGTTTTACACAGGGTTCCCGAATGGAATTATGGTATAATTTCATCTTGGAATTCTGGGTAATTACAGACTACTTGTTTTACACAGGGTTCCCTAATGGAATTATGGTATAATTTCATCTTGGAATTGTGGGTAATTACAGACTACTTGTTTTACACAGGGTTCCCTAATGGAATTATGGTATAATTTCATCTTGGAATTCTGGGTAATTGCAGAACAATAGCTCTACAATAATCTAGGTAGTTGACTACGCAGATGAGAGTGAAAAACGAGGAAAAAAAACAAGCTTATTGAATCATTTCATTTCAGTACTAACGCTTTCACTTTCAGATAGAATCCGAACGAGGACAACACACAATCTATTGAATCATTTCTTTTTGTACTAACGCTTTACTTTCAGATAGAATCCGACATGGAGTTTGTGAATTCGTCGAGTAAAGATTGTCCATTTTTGGTTGAGGTAAGTTGAAATGATAACGCATCCAATCCTTTATCATAACATCATGAATGAAAAGCTAAATTTAAAAGTCTAAATTGAATGAATAACTCTCAATGGAGAGTTTTTAACGGTGTAAAGAACAGCTCCGTGTTTTATATGCGGATTTCGTATGACTGTGCAACGTACCGTACCGTGCCGTGACCGTGTCGTAATTTATATAAAAAGATTCGAAGTTTTTGCCATGACCGTGCCGTGCCGTTTTCGTGCCGTAGTTTCTATAAAGACATTCGAAATCACTGCCGTAACCAAACTGTGGTGTTTTGATAGGCACAAGAAAAACTCTCTAAATTCATTTGTACTGTACCGTGCTGTGTCCGTGCTGTTTGCGCAGTCATACGAAATCCGCTCTATACTCTGACAATAAACTAAAGGCGTGTCTATTATATGTTCACGTTTCAACTGAAAGAATGTCTTTCGGATGAGCAAAATCGAACTCTGCGGCACAGTTACAAGTAATTCATTTATTATTATTGTAATTATTAATGCAAGGAGATAAATAGTTTGCCGTGTGAGTTTTACATGAAATTGCAATGTATATCTGCTGCAATCAGTTTCAACCGGCCATTTAAGGAAGTTTCACAGTATCAATCCGCTTACCTGAATATCTGTCTGATCATATATATATTTTTTCAACGCTTATATTTATTGTTATGGATGTTTGTTAATTTTTCCGTCTGTATTTTTTTTTTCAATGTTAATTCTCATTATTTGGGTTATCAAAATTGATTTGTGTACAAGAGCAACAAACAACACTTAACGGAATGGCATACAAACTGCTTTATCAAGAGTGTGTGTGTGTGTGTGTGCTGGGGGGGGGGGGGGGGGGGGCGGGGGGTGTTGGGATTTCCCCAGTTTATATTTGGACCAGGTCCTAGTCAAAAGTCACATAACCCCATCAGTTCTGCTCAAGTTTTCAATCCCATTTCCATTTTCTATTGTTCTTTTATTTGTAAATCCCAGTCCCAGTGCATCCAATCCCATTTTCCCAGTCCAATCCCAGCTCCCATTTTACCCCTTCAGGACCCTCTATCTAGCGTGACTCGTGCATGCTATTGAGTTCATAATGGGTGCATAGTTATAAGAGGTTCCAAAAACAGGATTCTGTGCAGGATGGATGGATGGATGGATGGATGGATGGATGGATGGATGGATGGATGGATGGATTGATTGATTGATTGATTGATTGATTGATTGATTGATTGATTGATAAATTAGTTGATTCGTTCGTTCCTTCCGTCCATTTCATTCATTTGTTAATCGATTGTCTGTAGGTATACGGCGAACATCCCCCCACCTGCGACAGGAAGCATCTCGAGAGTATTTTGGATTCTGATGAGGCAAAGCGCTCGCGTCTAGACATGAAGGCCTTCAAAGCCACCGTCGGCGAAATCTTCGAGCCGCCTGTAAACGGACCTGACAGAGTGACCGTCATCGCTTTTTGCAGAGAGAACAACCAGCCTGTTGCCCTGGCGACCTTCAGCAAGCACGGATACGAGACTGATGAGAGGAATCTGGAAAACCTTCCCGGACAGACCACCAGAGCGGAGATCGTCCAGACAGCAAGGAAAACGTTTTGGGAGTTGCAGTACATCGTCCGCAGATCCAATTTCAAATCGCAGTGCTTGGGTGATATCGTTCTTTCTTGTGGCTTGGAAAAACTTGGCAAACTGTGCGAACCACGAACCACGACTAACGTTTGGTTGATAGTATCTAATTCATTTTTGAATTCGTCAGCTATTCGTCTATATTTGTCATATGGTTTTCAAATGTCAGGGATGTACAAATCAGCATTAATGATGATTTTATTCGATTTAGGTCAAAGAAGCCGGACAGAAAGAGCAAAGAGTTGCATGATCAGGCAAGTGGAATCTGCGTTTGTCCTTCCTCAACTGAAGAACAGGAGTTTCCAGGCCAGCGGCACAAGTTCGACACCTATGTCTAGTCGTGTTGGGCAGCCTTCAGAGCAACAGGTGGGGTTAATATCCTTTTGGCGACAGCATGATACAACAATGATCAATCTTTTAAGGCTTTTCTTTTCGACAATTTCAGAATGATGATATGGACACGGAAAGTGCTAGCGACACAGACACCAGCAGTACCACAGCAGCACCCCCACTAAGAGCTAGGAGGAGGCGAAGAAACGAACAGCCTCGAGGCAGCGCCGAGGATGATGCTAACAGGGGTATAGTACACAATGCTTTGGCATCTTTGCAGTTTTTTTCTTTTGCAGATCATGTCCAGTGGGCTCCAACTGTGGTCAAGGCAATAGACGCCGATGAGGACGAAATGGCACGTAAGACCAAAGCTATGAGAGAAAACTCAGAGATCAACGACGCAAGGCATTCCTTTCTACAGCACTTGGAAATCGGCAGGCAGATTGAGGCATTCAGCAAAAGAGTCGACCAAAACACCTACAATGTCATCAAAGACTTGGCAGACAACTATGACCTTGGCCTGAGCCTTCCATATCTACGATCTATCCTAAAAGTGTCTTGGACCGTGTGCAGATACCCAGTTCTGGAGCTGAGCAGGATGTCGTGGTCGGAAGCTATACTAAAAATACCACGGGTAGGTTGTAGTTTAGACGCCATAATTGCAAATGACGGTCGCGTTCCTAGAAATATAATCGCGGCGCAAATGGATATGCATTCTTTGTGTGTGAGACTCTTTTTAAGGTACCCCATGCGACGACCAGGCGATGGAGATGGCTTGCCAAAGACCCGCGTGGAAGCACTTTGTGGCGTTAGAAGTAATGATGCACCCCCGACAGACCCAAACGCGTACCAGAGTACTTCTTGGTATGGTAGGATTGCCGCTTCACTTGGTACGGATGTGCGAAGTAGACTCATTGGCTACGATACCCAGGAGGCCCCAACACCAGCCGAAGTGAGAGCATCGGAATACCCCCAACCGTACTGGGAAGAAGGGCGCGATTTTCTTTTGCAGGAACTTGGTCGTGTTCTTGGCGGTTTACCACCCCAGAACGCAGTGCTCATGGTTGATTGCTTTTCAGTGGATCCATTCGGCAGACTACTCATCGAAATCAGAGGAGCCTATCATGAAAGCCAAATGACGGAGGAAAATCTTCAACCGACGCTTGGGAGATTCGAGCTGGCTCGTCGTGCTTTGTCCACGGGTTTTGCCTTCCCCACGTTTAACTATTTGGTCACCGACGATCTCCTACAGGAATTTTACCGGGCAAGAGAAGAAAGGCGTGGTGCGTTTAGCAGCGACGGTCCGGTTTACCATCCGAGTTTATGTAGGAAAAACCGTTATGACATCATTAAGAATAGACGCTCAACACGACGCCGTCGCTACGACGAGTAAGCGTACGAGTAAATAATCTCATTCTTCTTATTGTTGTTGTTATTATTGTTGTTGTTTATCTTCTTATTATCATCATTATCGCTTATTACTATTATTGTTATCATTACTGTTTATTATTATTACTGTTATCAGTTTAAATATACTAGGTATAATATTAAAGTACCAATTGGACCAAAAACAATAGAAATTTAAAATAAATTGGAAAGCGACAATGCATACATGAGAATGATTGTAGACAGAAAACTAACCAAATTTCATTACAAATTCTGCATCTAAAGCTCATTAACCTAAAGAAATTTTGGTTCAAAATCTCAAAGAACAATAGGGTTGTATGTATGACGTCATACATACCAAATTTAAATGTTAGAAAACCTTGACTATTTTTATGTGTCAGTCTTTTTGATGTAAGCAAAATTGCTTCATGGTTATCATTGTTGCAATATAGATTTTTTTTATTTTCAATTTTCATTGATTTTGGTCCAAGTGCCCCTTTAAAGAAACATATTCTCTCTTTGCTATTCGAATCAATTAATATCAATACAGAGTTATATGTATACCATCCGAGTTTATGAAGGATAAACCGTTATGACATTATTAAGAATCGAATAGACGCTCAATACGTCTGAATAGCGTACTGAATAATCTCATTCTTCTTCATATTGTATTATTATTATTATTATTGTTGTTGTTGTTTATCTTCTTATTATCATCATTATCGCCTATTACGATTATTGTTATTATTATTATTGTTATTAGATTATTTGTTATAGGTTCAAGGCTTTGCTCGATTTTTTCGGTAATTTGGGACAGCCCCCCTCAAAAATCAGACGGTCCGTCCCTTATCATCATTGTCAACAAGATTATTATCGTCATCATCATCATCATCGTCATCATCAGTATAACTATAACTATGACTTTTAACATTACCATTATCATTATGAATAATATCATTTTCAATCTCATCATCATCATTATTCTTTTTAAATTAGTTCAGAACAGACTTAAGGTATAAACATGATAAAGGGGACGTTTGCGACCGATGTTCATTACTCCTCATACAGCACGCTAACTACTGAAGTTTTGTCTCAGTTTTTTTGATATCTTGTCGCAATTTACAGTAACAAATATAATCATAATAATTGCCTCCGACGACGTTTAATATTCTATTATGACATTGATGTAATCATTTCACTTATTTAATTCTCAGCAAACATGAATCATTACATTTCAAATATACATTTGCCGGTTAACACTCATTATCATTACCATGTAATCATTGTCATTATCATAATCATTATCTCACAGTTTGTTTCGACTTCTTTCCTTTCCGTGTAGCTTTAAGTAGCTTTAAATACCCGTAAAAAGGAGCACTGATGGAGAGAGGGGAGTATCATCATCATATTCATCATCATTGTCATCGTCATCATATTCATCGTAGTCATCGTCATCATCATATTCACCATCGTCATCATCATCATCATCATCATCATCATCATCATCATCATTATTATTATTATTATTATTATTATTATTATTATTATTATTATTATTATTATTATTATTATTATTATTTTTAACATTGTCTCCGGGAGAATATGAGGGCCTCAATGGGGTGATGACAATCACGGACAGCATGCAGGTAATATTTTGATATGATTACGATTTCGGTCAGCTTGAGTTCAACGCTTACGACTAAATTTTAGTAACGTTGACCCCATAATGATCCTCATATTGGTTCCAAGGTTGTCATAGCCGAGGAGAGGCTTTGGAGACAAGCAACCATTGTCTTATAAATTTTCCTCAAGGCGTGCTATTAACATAGCCTCTGACAACTAAGCCGTCCAACTCCTAGCCTGCTCGTGTGGCTTAGATTTAAGCCCGGCGGAACTGCTTTTACTAATAGGAGAAGGGGCGCACGGCGATTAATTATCCGATTGATGCTTTGTCCAGTTGGGTCTCAGCAGCCAATCTAGGAAATATCTAAAAACTCATCCTGAAGCAAAACCTGGTGTCGGAGTACCATGATGATGTGATCCTGATCCCACTTCAACGTCGAGAGAGAAGAAATATTATATTAATGATAATCATGGTTTATTCAATAAAATTCGTAATCGAAACTCGTAAACGATGGTATTCTTTGATGATATATGCCGTAACCGCGCATATGAATAAGCTTTCTGCTACCCCACTGAGTGGTCTAACTATCTACATATATAAATAATCTAGAAAGTTATGGAAACGATGCTGTAGCGCAAGAAGCCAAAATTTATCAATCGGACAGGGATCCCGGAGAAAGAGAGCAATTGATTTATATCACAATAGGCCTTTTGCAGGATCTGGTCACGTGACACAAATTCCAAAAAAATTAGCTCTGCTAAAAAATTATTGGCATATTCAGAAAGATGTAATTAATGTAATATTTAGATTTTGTTCAAAACTCGAAACTTTACATGCGTCCCAGTCATACGTTCTTTGTTAAATTAAGTTTCGAGTTTTGAAAAAAAAGATAAATTAAACATTTCCAATTACATCAAGAAATGCTAAAACTCAGCGACAGTACTAACTTTAATGTGCTCTTTCTGAATATGGCAATAATTTTTTTAGTAGAACTAATTTTTTTTTTAGGGGGGGGGGGGTGTATGTCACGTGACGAGATCCTGTATTGGCAAACTATTTTACGGATACAGATTGATTTTCATATGACCATGAAAGAATTGGCAAACTAATAGTTGTTACTACACTCTGAATCTATTGTTTTCTTTTGTTCTTTACCAACAAGTACAAACTAAATAGTGGTTTTTCTTGCACGGTCAAATGAAAATACATACATACATACATTTTATTAAACTTCCTATAAAAGGTTTTTCAAGAATAATTTACACAAAGAATAGATATTTTGCATATAAAAAATACAAAGCATGATAGTTCGAGCGTTAAAATATATTTTTCGAGATATAAAATGGTGGATGTATCATATAGTACTATTTATATAGTACTATTTATGGAAAAACTGTCTTTGTTTTTTAGTTCTTTTTTTAAAAGAGTTCAGATTTGTTGTCTGTTTACAAGAATCGTCTAATTGGTTCCATAACTTTTTTGCTCTGTACAGGAAATCACTCTAGTGAGCCCCGTCTATTGTGCCAATTAATGATTCATTCACTAATTTATTTATGATTATCATTCTAACAAGCTCATTCATCCATTCAATCAGCCCGTCATCCTTCAATTAAAGCATAATTTTTTTTTTCTTGTGAGGGGTTGTCCTGTGATCGTTGGGTTTCCTGTGTTCGCGGTGGGAAAAAAGTGCGGGAAGTCAATATTTCAGCCTCGTTCTCAGAGTGGGACCTTTTTAGGCAATTGTTATTTTTTTAAGACGTATATACAGCCTAGCTCATTGACTATGGTATGGTGTGTGTGTGTAGGGTGGACAATCATTTTTTTGTATTTTTTTGTTATAAATTTTTATTTGATCATTGTAGAAACATGTTGCAGTTCAAGTTGCTGATTATTGTTCACAAAAACTGCTCATGTTTATGAAGAAAACATAGACGTAGTTTGAATAAAAAAAAGTGGGGTTTGTTTTCCAGCTTTTCCTTCCCTCGTCCATTATATAACGAGAGTTAAACAATGAAAACGTGCGATTGGGACCAAACAAAGTGTGCGAGAGTCCGTAATAACGGGAGTAACTTTCAGTCATTTCTTTTCCGGACGGGGACTAGATTTGTAACTTGATGATCTGTTAATCGTTTAAATTATCAAACGATTTGTTAAAATCACCACAAATGTCGGGATCCTTTCAACTTACCTCCTGTAATGTTTAGATCGACAACACTGATAGGATATCTATCTGGAAACTCTATTGTTAATCACTATTGGTGCCGTTCTGTCTGGCCAAAGTCCAGGAAGGTATGTTTATTTAGTGATATGTCGAAGCACGTACGTTCATTCCAACACTAGCGATTGTCAGTATTGTAGCTAGACATCAGTGCAGTTTGCCACGGTGATGATCATGACCGTTTGCGATTTGTTACTATAATCGAGTCGTTCTACTATAGCGAAGGAACTAAATAGTTATATACGCGGTATATACTGGACAGCATATTAGCTCCTACGATTATAAGGTATTGATATATTGTATAATGTTTTGGCCATGGTTTGATGTATGCTGATTTCCTAATTCCTCCATGTTGCAGATCTTTGATTGCTCTCCAAATAAAGAACGCACCGAGCTAGGCATTCTCTCCTATTCAAATCGACACATTTGAAATACTATAAGTAGGTAAGTAAGTATTAAAATTAGCAGATTAAGAGGATATTTTTTTCAATGACAAGCAATATTGGCAAAAAGCGCCATAAACTAGACTTTTGCACGAGTTTTAATCTCAATTTTCGTTTTGGGTTAACGCTCAAAAACCTCTTTAAACAGTTAGAAACTAATGTACTAAGATAACATGCCTGTTTAAGCGGTATTTTCAATTGTACAAAGATGTTTTGTTGAATTTGTGTTAGAATGCAGCTTTTTGGGGCATTTTTTAAAGAAAAGGTATGGGAAATAAACAGATAAAGGCCTAAACCTCATTTTCAATTCAAATTTTTGGTTTGGGTTAATAACACTTTGGCTCCACTTTCATCAGTCTTTTCCACTTACAAACAAGTTAAACTTTCTGAATAAATAGATTTTAGCCTTGTACAACAGCCGTTCTTCAAGAAATCAGTTTTTGGCGCTCACAGCTTCAGTACGAAAAAAGTATTGTCTTAATTTCTTTCGTAGATAGATATTGAACGTAGACTGATCTAACTAGTAATAATGACTGATTGTGTGTGTGTGTTTTTTTTTTAGTAGCGACTTGATGGGGGAACACACAGCGCCCTTACAATCGATGACACACATTCCAGTTTTGAAAAAACACCGTTTGGACATGGAGACCTCAAATGCCGATCATTCATTGAAATACACTCCACTCCGAGAACGACCACACACTCCTACAAATTTGACGTAAGTAATTTACGATCGCAACTAATAACATGTTTAACTATCTTTATTTTTAAAGAGAAACGTTTTAATCCCAAACGTTTTAGTCCCCCTGTCATAAACAGGGTATGGTTTTTCGAGCTTTCTGTCATAAACAGGGTATGTTTTTTTTAGTTTTCTGTCATGAACAGG
>CATKSA010000092.1:15000-16272 GCA_949775045.1 Metridium senile | reverse complement strand
GATTCCCTTTCGATAGATGGCTCGAGATCGAGCGCTTGAAAACGGAATTTCCCTATCTCTTAGGATCGACTAACCCATGTCCAACTGCTGTTCACATGGAACCTTTCTCCACTTCGGTCTTCAAAGCTCTCATTTGAATATTTGCTACTACCACCAAGATCTGCACTGGAGGCCGTTTCACCCAGGCTCGCGCCAAAGGCTGCGTCACGACCCCCACGCCCTCCTACTCGTCGAGACTTAGCATTCGCCCCGACGGCACGGTATAGGTGCGACGCTTGAGCGCCATCCATTTTCAGGGCTAGTTGCTTCGGCAGGTGAGTTGTTACACACTCCTTAGCGGATTCCGACTTCCATGGCCACCGTCCTGCTGTCTGTAGCAACCAACACCTTTTGTGGTGTCTGATGAGCGTCGACTTCGGCACCTTAACCGCGCGTTCGGTTCATCCCGCATCGCCAGTTCTGCTTACCAAAAATGGCCCACTAGGAACTCGCATTCGAACGTCCGGCTTCAATTAAGCAAGTCGGACTTCTTACCAATTTAAAGTTTGAGAATAGGTTAAGATTGTTTTAATCCCAAGACCTCTAATCATTCGCTTTACCTGATAAAACTGCCATAAGTTCCAGCTATCCTGAGGGAAACTTCGGAGGGAACCAGCTACTAGATGGTTCGATTAGTCTTTCGCCCCTATACCCAAATTTGACGATCGATTTGCACGTCAGAATCGCTACGAGCCTCCACCAGAGTTTCCTCTGGCTTCACCCTGTTCAGGCATAGTTCACCATCTTTCGGGTCCCAACAGATGCGCTCTTACTCAAACCTTCCTGAGAACAGAATAGGTCGGTCGATGATGCAGCTGCCCCGAGGGACAGCCTCTCACCTCGACGGCTAGGCCGCCTTCACTTTCATTACGCCTGCGAGTTTCAATCACTCAAAGACTCGCGCACATGTTAGACTCCTTGGTCCGTGTTTCAAGACGGGTCGAATGGGGCCATTTGACCGCCAACGTCCTGGGCGCATGGTACGAAATCACCACCTAATCGACCGGCAGCGGTCGTAGCGCACTGCACGCAGTCCACCACAGTTGACTACCGACCGGAAAGGCGGGACCCTAGCCAACCCGAAGGAGGCATGCGCCGCGGCTCCTCGGTCGCCCTCGGGCCATACAACACAAGTCTATAACAGCTCCATCCCGAGAGAAAGAACCTACCTTACTCGTGCCTTTAAGACCCAAGACCAACCGACGTTGGCGCGCGCCAGCGAGAAGTGCGACG
>CATKSA010000091.1:17500-20043 GCA_949775045.1 Metridium senile | reverse complement strand
ATTCTGGATTTAAGGTCTCTCTTTTGCAGACCGATCCGAGTCGAAGACACTGTCAGGTTGGGAGTTTGGCTGGGGCGGCACATCTGTCAAACGATAACGCAGGTGTCCTAAGGTGAGCTCAATGAGAACAGAAATCTCATGTAGAACAAAAGGGTAAAAGCTCACTTGATTTTGATTTTCAGTATGAATACAAACTGTGAAAGCATGGCCTATCGATCCTTTAGTCTTTAGGAGTTTTAAGCTAGAGGTGTCAGAAAAGTTACCACAGGGATAACTGGCTTGTGGCAGCCAAGCGTTCATAGCGACGTTGCTTTTTGATCCTTCGATGTCGGCTCTTCCTATCATTGCGAAGCAGAATTCGCCAAGTGTTGGATTGTTCACCCACCAATAGGGAACGTGAGCTGGGTTTAGACCGTCGTGAGACAGGTTAGTTTTACCCTACTGATGAAGTGTTGTTGCAATAGTAATTCTGCTCAGTACGAGAGGAACCGCAGATTCAGACAATTGGCATTTGCACTTGGCTGAAAAGCCAATGGTGCGAAGCTACCATCTGTTGGATTATGACTGAACGCCTCTAAGTCAGAATCCGTGCTAGAACGCAACGATGATTACCTCCAGATAATCTTAGGCGAACCAGGATAGAGGTCGAGCTTGCTTGGCCTCCTGCGTCTCAACGTGGCAAGACGGGTAAAAGCCGTCAAGCCACTAACCGATACTAAAGTTTAAAATTTCTGGAGATAAATCCTTTGCAGACGACTTAAATAAAGAACGGGGTATTGTAAGTTGTAGAGTAGCCTTGTTGTTACGATCTTCTGAGATTAAGCCCTTGTTCTACGATTTGTTCCAAATCTTTCACTTTACGCAAAGCGACGGGTGCCATCCATATATCCGACCTTCGTTCTTGTGGCGTCGAGTTTCGGGTTTGTGGAAGGCCAAGTCGTGAGCTGTCCTTCTTTTTTTTTTTTAAGCTTTATTCTATTGAATATGAAAAGTTTGAAGCCTTTTTTTTTTTTTCGTTTTCAAAAAAAAATCAGCCATGGCGTATGTTCAACAAAAATCGCGCAAAACCCCCTTAAATCTCCTCCAGGAGGGAGAAACTCCTTTTTCACGGAAATTTCTTCTTCCCCTACCTCGTTGTGGGGTTACTCCTTGCCGCAGACACTTCTCCCTAAAAAAAAAAAAAAAAAAAAAAAAGGACCTAAAAAAAAAAAAGGACCAAAAAAAAAAAAAAAAGAGAAGACCCAAAAAAAAAAAAAAAAAAAGAGGGACGAAAAAGAAACAGGACATTTCAAAAAAAAAAGAAGAAGGGAGACGAGTAGAAAGAGAAAGTTAAAGAAGAAGAATATAATGGACTCTCTGACATGTTGATTGTGGAATGTGTTTAATGTCAAACTTGTTGGTATATTGTAATACACCTATATCGTATTACACAAATGTGAAAGCACCAACTGTTTCCGTGGTGGTTCGACATCAAATCTTGTTCGCAGATATTGTTCGACGTCAAGGGTACCGTTGTTCGACATCAAGTGTAAAGCTGTAACATAAGATGATGATAATCTGAATGCAAGATAATTATTGTTATGTTATTATTACAAGATCTTTATCTTTTATGTTTTGATTTGTTTCGAAATAAATTTGTTCGTAGACAAATTATATGGAATTAATATCCTTACGTATGACCTACCTTTGGAATGTTGTTGTACTTCTTCGAAAAGTGTACATATCTTGTGTAACAGGATACACTGTGTAACATGATATCCTTATCCGACATACGAACATATATCTTATTACTGTTGACGTGACGTGTTGATGTAATATAATCTAATATGTAATATTATACTCCAGCTCGATATATAAGTGATTGACATTATGATTATCATTGTGTAGTAGCTGCTGTAACCATAGCTAACTTTCCTGTAATCGTTAGGACTAAAACAAAAGTACAAGAAGCATAACATCTTGTACATTCATTATATTCGATTGTACAAATAACCAAAAAAATGACGAAAATGTAGGGTATATATGTGGGGGTGAGTGTGTCTGTAATGATGTGGCATTGCGTCTGATATCGTCGGTTCGCATTGTGTGCGCCAGAAAAAAAGACGGTGCTCAGCGAACGATTTCAGGCTCTGTTTAGCTGTGTCCCGATGAAAATTCGTGGACCAAAAGTGTTTTGTCGGAGTTGCGCTCTGAGCTTACCTATGGCTAGGCGTGAACTCTATGTTGCGAGTCGTCCTTTGAAGGACTCAATGCTGAAACTTGTCGCAGGTGGTTACCCCCCTTGTCTACTGTGGTAGCAAGGAGGGCCTAACGTGCTGTGGCCGGTGTCAGAGTGACAAAGTGGTGGCACAGAATGACGGGGAGAACGGTGTGAGACGGTTTGAAGCCTCTTTCGCAAGTTGTCCCGTTTGTTGTAAAACTACTATAAAACTGATCGGCGTTCCCGCGAGGGAGCGCTGCATCTTCGGGAAGCCGACCTCGCGTCGGTCTATTCCCGAGTTTGTAGTTATCTGGTTGATCCTGCCAGTAGTCATATGCTTGTC
>CATKSA010000090.1:0-46431 GCA_949775045.1 Metridium senile | reverse complement strand
AAAATGTTTGCCTAGTCCCTGTTAGTAATGTCTGAGAATATTAGAGCATTCTGATAAATGTGCAAGATTTTATTTAGAAAAAACCCTCAAAATCCTACCCAGAATGCAATATGCCCTATAGAGTGATGTGAAAATGTGTGAAAAAGATCGGGGTTTCCGGCACAAACTTATGGACTAGTAATGTCTGAGAGTATTAGATCATTCTGATAAATGTGCAAGATTTTATTTAGAAAAAATATGAAAATCCTACCCAGAATGCAATATGTCCTATAGGGTGATGTGAAAATGTGCCCAAAAAATCGGGGTTTTCGGCACAAAATTTTTGCCTAGGCCCTGTTAGTAATGTCTGAGAATATTAGAGCATTCTGATAAATGGGCAAGATTTTATTTAGAAAAAATCTCAAAATCCTTTCCAGAATGCAATATGTCCTATAGGGTGATGTGAAAATGTGCCAAAAAAATCGGGGTTTTCTGCACTAAATTTGTGCCTAGGCCCTGTTAGTAATGTCTGAGAATATTAGAGCATTCTGATAAATGGGCAAGATTTTATTTAGAAAAAACCTCAAAATCCTACCCAGAATGCAATATGCCCTATAGGGTGATGTGAAAATGTTCCAAAAAAATCGGGGTTTTCGGCACAAAATTTTTGCCTAGGCCCTGTTAGTAATGTCTGAGAGTATTGGAGCATTCTGATAAATGCCCAAGATTTTATTTAGAAAAAACCTCAAAATCCTACCCAGAATGCAATATGCCCTATAGGGTGATGTGAAAATGTGCCAAAAAAATCGGGGTTTTCGGCACAAAATTTTTGCCTAGTCCCTGTTAGTAATGTCTGAGAGTATTAGAGCATTCTGATAAATGTGACTGATTTGATTTAGAAAAAATCTCAAAATCCTACCCAGAATGCAATATGTCCTATAGGGTGATGTGAAAATGTGCCAAAAAAATCGGGGTTTTCGGCACAAAATTTTTGCCTAGTCCCTGTTAGTAATGTCTGAGAGTATTAGAGCATTCTGATAAATGTGACTGATTTGATTTAGAAAAAATCTCAAAATCCTAACCAGAATGCAATATGTCCTATAGGGTGATGTGAAAATGTGCCAAAAAAATCGGGGTTTTCGGAACAAAATTTTTGCCTAGTCCCTGTTAGTAATGTCTGAGAATATTAGAGCATTCTGATAAATGCCCAAGATTTTATTTAGAAAAAACCTCAAAATCCTACCCAGAATGCAATATGCCCTATAGGGTGATGAGAAAATGTGCCAAAAAAATCGCGGTTTTCGGCACAAAATTTTTGCCTAGTCCCTGTTAGTAACGTCTGAGAGTATTAGAGCATTCTGATAAATGTGACTGATTTTATTTAGAAAAAATCTCAAAATCCTACCCAGAATGCAATATGTCCTATAGGGTGATGTGAAAATATGCCAAAAAAATCGGGGTTTTCTGCACAAAATTTGTGCCTGATCCCTGTTAGTAATGTCTGAGAATATTAGAGCATTCTGATAAATGTGCAAGATTTTATTTAGAAAAAACCTCAAAATCCTACCCAGAATGCAATATGCCCTATAGGGTGATGTGAAAATGTTCCAAAAAAATCGGGGTTTTCGGCACAAAATTTTTGCCTAGGCCCTGTTAGTAATGTCTGAGAGTATTGGAGCATTCTGATAAATGCCGAAGATTTTATTTAGAAAAAACCTCAAAATCCTACCCAGAATGCAATATGCCCTATAGGGTGATGTGAAAATGTGCCAAAAAAATCGGGGTTTTCGGCACAAAATTTTTGCCTAGTCCCTGTTAGTAATGTCTGAGAGTATTAGAGCATTCTGATAAATGTGACTGATTTGATTTAGAAAAAATCTCAAAATCCTACCCAGAATGCAATATGTCCTATAGGGTGATGTGAAAATGTGCCAAAAAAATCGGGGTTTTCGGCACAAAATTTTTGCCTAGTCCCTGTTAGTAATGTCTGAGAGTATTAGAGCATTCTGATAAATGTGACTGATTTGATTTAGAAAAAATCTCAAAATCCTAACCAGAATGCAATATGTCCTATAGGGTGATGTGAAAATGTGCCCAAAAAATCGGGGTTTTCGGCACAAAATGTTTGCCTAGTCCCTGTTAGTAATGTCTGAGAATATTAGAGCATTCTGATAAATGCCCAATATTTTATTTAGAAAAAAACTCAAAATCCTACCCAGAATGCAATATGCCCTATAGGGTGATGTGAAAATGTGCCAAAAAAATCGGGGTTTTCGGCACAAAATTTTTGCCTAGTCCCTGTTAGTAATGTCTGAGAGTATTAGAGCATTCTGATAAATGTGACTGATTTTATTTAGAAAAAACCCTCAAAATCCTACGCACAATGAAATATGCCCTATAGAGTGATGTGAAAATGTGTGAAAAAGATCGGGGTTTCCGGCACAAACTTTTGGACTAGTCCCTGTTAGTAATGTTTGAGAATATTAGAGCATTCTGATAAATGTGCAAGATTTTATTTAGAAAAAACCTCAAAATCCTACCCAGAATGCAATATGCCCTATAGGGCGATGTGAAAATGTGCCAAAAAAATCGGGGTTTTCGGCACAAAATTTTTGCTTAGTCCCTGTTAGTAATGTCTGAGAATATTAGAGCATTCTGATAAATGTGCAAGATTTTATTTAGAAAAAACCTCAAAATCCTACCCAGAATGCAATATGCCCTATAGGGCGATGTGAAAATGTACCAAAAAAATCGGGGTTTTCGTCACAAAATTTTTGCCTAGTCCCTGTTAGTAATGTCTGAGAATATTAGAGCATTCTGATAAATGGGCAAGATTTTATTTAGAAAAAATCTCAAAATCCTATCCAGAATGCAATATGTCCTATAGGGTGATGTGAAAATATGCCAAAAAAATCGGGGTTTTCGGCACAAAATTTGTGCCTGGTCCCTGTTAGTAATGTCTGAGAATATTAGAGCATTCTGATAAATGTGCAAGATTTTATTTAGAAAAAACCTCAAAATCCTATCCAGAATGCAATATGCCCTATAGGGTGATGTGAAAATGTTCCAAAAAAATCGGGGTTTTCGGCACAAAATTTTTGCCTAGTCCCTGTTAGTAATGTCTGAGAGTATTAGATCATTCCGATAAATGTGCAAGATTTAATTTAGAAAAAATATGAAAATCCTACCCAGAATGCAATATGTCCTATAGGGTGATGTGAAAATGTGCCCAAAAAATCGGGGTTTTCGGCACAAAATTTTTGCCTAGGCCCTGTTAGTAATGTCTGAGAATATTAGAGCATTCTGATAAATGGGCAAGATTTTATTTAGAAAAAATCTCAAAATCCTTTCCAGAATGCAATATGTCCTATAGGGTGATGTGAAAATGTGCCAAAAAAATCGGGGTTTTCTGCACAAAATTTGTGCCTGATCCCTGTTAGTAATGTCTGAGAATATTAGAGCATTCTGATAAATGTGCAAGATTTTATTTAGAAAAAACCTCAAAATCCTACCCAGAATGCAATATGCCCTATAGGGTGATGTGAAAATGTTCCAAAAAAATCGGGATTTTCGTCACAAAATTTTTGCCTAGTCCCTGTTAGTAATGTCTGAGAATATTAGAGCATTCTGATAAATGGGCAAGATTTTATTTAGAAAAAATCTCAAAATCCTATCCAGAATGCAATATGTCCTATAGGGTGATGTGAAAATGTGCCAAAAAAATCGGGGTTTTCGGCACAAAATTTGTGCCTGGTCCCTGTTAGTAATGTCTGAGAATATTAGAGCATTCTGATAAATGTGCAAGATTTTATTTAGAAAAAACCTCAAAATCCTACCCAGAATGCAATATGCCCTATAGGGTGATGTGAAAATGTTCCAAAAAAATCGGGGTTTTCGGCACAAAATTTTTGCCTAGTCCCTGTTAGTAATGTCTGAGAGTATTAGAGCATTGTGATAAATGTGCAAGATTTTATTTAGAAACAATCTCAAAATCCTACCCAGAAAGCATTATGTCCTATAGGGTGATGTGAAAATGTGCCAAAAAAATCGGGGTTTTCGGCACAAAATTTTTGCCTAGGCCCTGTTAGTAATGTCTGAGAATATTAGAGCATTCTGATAAATGCCCAAGATTTTATTTAGAAAAAAACTCAAAATCCTACCCAGAATGCAATATGCCCTATAGGGTGATGTGAAAATGTGCCAAAAAAATCGGGGTTTTCGGCACAAAATTTTTGCCTAGTCCCTGTTAGTAATGTCTGAGAGTATTAGAGCATTCTGATAAATGTGACTGATTTGATTTAGAAAAAATCTCAAAATCCTACCCAGAATGCAATATGTCCTATAGGGTGATGTGAAAATGTGCCAAAAAAATCGGGGTTTTCGGCACAAAATGTTTGCCTAGTCCCTGTTAGTAATGTCTGAGAATATTAGAGCATTCTGATAAATGTGCAAGATTGTATTTAGAAAAAACCTCAAAATCCTACCCAGAATGCAATATGCCCTATAGGGTGATGTGAAAATGTGCCAAAAAAATCGGGGTTTTCGGCACAAAATGTTTGCCTAGTCCCTGTTAGTAATGTCTGAGAGTATTAGAGCATTCTGATAAATGTGACTGATTTTATTTAGAAAAAACCCTCAAAATCCTACGCACAATGAAATATGCCCTATAGAGTGATGTGAAAATGTGTGAAAAAGATCGGGGTTTCCGGCACAAACTTTTGGACTAGTCCCTGTTAGTAATGTTTGAGAATATTAGAGCATTCTGATAAATGTGCAAGATTTTATTTAGAAAAAACCTCAAAATCCTACCCAGAATGCAATATGCCCTATAGGGCGATGTGAAAATGTGCCAAAAAAATCGGGGTTTTCGGCACAAAATTTTTGCCTAGTCCCTGTTAGTAATGTCTGAGAATATTAGAGCATTCTGATAAATGGGCAAGATTTTATTTAGAAAAAATCTCAAAATCCTATCCAGAATGCAATATGTCCTATAGGGTGATGTGAAAATATGCCAAAAAAATCGGGGTTTTCGGCACAAAATTTGTGCCTGGTCCCTGTTAGTAATGTCTGAGAATATTAGAGCATTCTGATAAATGTGCAAGATTTTATTTAGAAAAAACCTCAAAATCCTATCCAGAATGCAATATGCCCTATAGGGTGATGTGAAAATGTTCCAAAAAAATCGGGGTTTTCGGCACAAAATTTTTGCCTAGTCCCTGTTAGTAATGTCTGAGAGTATTAGATCATTCTGATAAATGTGCAAGATTTAATTTAGAAAAAATATGAAAATCCTACCCAGAATGCAATATGTCCTATAGGGTGATGTGAAAATGTGCCCAAAAAATCGGGATTTCTGCACAAAATTTTTGCCTAGGCCCTGTTAGTAATGTCTGAGAATATTAGAGCATTCTGATAAATGGGCAAGATTTTATTTAGAAAAAATCTCAAAATCCTTTCCAGAATGCAATATGTCCTATAGGGTGATGTGAAAATGTGCCAAAAAAATCGGGGTTTTCTGCACAAAATTTGTGCCTGATCCCTGTTAGTAATGTCTGAGAATATTAGAGCATTCTGATAAATGTGCAAGATTTTATTTAGAAAAAACCTCAAAATCCTACCCAGAATGCAATATGCCCTATAGGGTGATGTGAAAATGTTCCAAAAAAATCGGGATTTTCGTCACAAAATTTTTGCCTAGTCCCTGTTAGTAATGTCTGAGAATATTAGAGCATTCTGATAAATGGGCAAGATTTTATTTAGAAAAAATCTCAAAATCCTATCCAGAATGCAATATGTCCTATAGGGTGATGTGAAAATGTGCCAAAAAAATCGGGGTTTTCGGCACAAAATTTGTGCCTGGTCCCTGTTAGTAATGTCTGAGAATATTAGAGCATTCTGATAAATGTGCAAGATTTTATTTAGAAAAAACCTCAAAATCCTATCCAGAATGCAATATGCCCTATAGGGTGATGTGAAAATGTTCCAAAAAAATCGGGGTTTTCGGCACAAAATTTTTGCCTAGTCCCTGTTAGTAATGTCTGAGAGTATTAGATCATTCTGATAAATGTGCAAGATTTAATTTAGAAAAAATATGAAAATCCTACCCAGAATGCAATATGTCCTATAGGGTGATGTGAAAATGTGCCCAAAAAATCGGGGTTTTCTGCACAAAATTTTTGCCTAGGCCCTGTTAGTAATGTCTGAGAATATTAGAGCATTCTGATAAATGGGCAAGATTTTATTTAGAAAAAATCTCAAAATCCTTTCCAGAATGCAATATGTCCTATAGGGTGATGTGAAAATGTGCCAAAAAAATCGGGGTTTTCTGCACAAAATTTGTGCCTGATCCCTGTTAGTAATGTCTGAGAATATTAGAGCATTCTGATAAATGTGCAAGATTTTATTTAGAAAAAACCTCAAAATCCTACCCAGAATGCAATATGCCCTATAGGGTGATGTGAAAATGTTCCAAAAAAATCGGGATTTTCGTCACAAAATTTTTGCCTAGTCCCTGTTAGTAATGTCTGAGAATATTAGAGCATTCTGATAAATGGGCAAGATTTTATTTAGAAAAAATCTCAAAATCCTATCCAGAATGCAATATGTCCTATAGGGTGATGTGAAAATGTGCCAAAAAAATCGGGGTTTTCGGCACAAAATTTGTGCCTGGTCCCTGTTAGTAATGTCTGAGAATATTAGAGCATTCTGATAAATGTGCAAGATTTTATTTAGAAAAAACCTCAAAATCCTACCCAGAATGCAATATGCCCTATAGGGTGATGTGAAAATGTTCCAAAAAAATCGGTGTTTTCGGCACAAAATTTTTGCCTAGTCCCTGTTAGTAATGTCTGAGAGTATTAGAGCATTGTGATAAATGTGCAAGATTTTATTTAGAAAAAATCTCAAAATCCTACCCAGAAAGCATTATGTCCTATAGGGTGATGTGAAAATGTGCCAAAAAAATCGGGGTTTTCGGCACAAAATTTTTGCCTAGGCCCTGTTAGTAATGTCTGAGAATATTAGAGCATTCTGATAAATGCCCAAGATTTTATTTAGAAAAAAACTCAAAATCCTACCCAGAATGCAATATGCCCTATAGGGTGATGTGAAAATGTGCCAAAAAAATCGGGGTTTTCGGCACAAAATTTTTGCCTAGTCCCTGTTAGTAATGTCTGAGAGTATTAGAGCATTCTGATAAATGTGACTGATTTTATTTAGAAAAAATCTCAAAATCCTACCCAGAATGCAATATGTCCTATAGGGTGATGTGAAAATGTGCCAAAAAAATCGGGGTTTTCGGCACAAAATGTTTGCCTAGTCCCTGTTAGTAATGTCTGAGAATATTAGAGCATTCTGATAAATGTGCAAGATTGTATTTAGAAAAAACCTCAAAATCCTACCCAGAATGCAATATGCCCTATAGAGTGATGTGAAAATGTGCCAAAAAAATCTGGGTTTTCGGAACAAAATGTTTGCCTAGTCCCTGTTAGTAATGTCTGAGAATATTAGAGCATTCTGATAAATGTGCAAGATTGTATTTAGAAAAAACCTCAAAATCCTACCCAGAATGCAATATGACCTATAGGGCGATGTGAAAATGTGCCAAAAAAATCGGGGTTTTCGGCACAAAATTTTTGACTAGTCCCTGTTAGTAATGTCTGAGAATATTAGAGCATTCTGATAAATGTGCAAGATTTTATTTAGAAAAAACCTCAAAATCCTACCCAGAATGCAATATGTCCTATAGGGTGATGTGAAAATGTGCCAAAAAAATCGGGGTTTTCGGCACAAAATTTTTGCCTAGTCCCTGTTAGTAATGTCTGAGAGTATTAGAGCATTCTGATAAATGTGCAAGATTGTATTTAGAAAAAACCTCAAAATCCTACCCAGAATGCAATATGACCTATAGGGCGATGTGAAAATGTGCCAAAAAAATCGGGGTTTTCGGCACAAAATTTTTGACTAGTCCCTGTTAGTAATGTCTGAGAATATTAGAGCATTCTGATAAATGCCCAATATTTTATTTAGAAAAAACCTCAAAATCCTACCCAGAATGCAATATGCCCTATAGGGTGATGAGAAAATGTGCCAAAAAAATCGCGGTTTTCGGCACAAAATTTTTGCCTAGTCCCTGTTAGTAATGTCTGAGAGTATTAGAGCATTCTGATAAATGTGACTGATTTTATTTAGAAAAAATCTCAAAATCCTACCCAGAATGCAATATGTCCTATAGGGTGATGTGAAAATATGCCAAAAAAATCGGGGTTTTCTGCACAAAATTTGTGCCTGATCCCTGTTAGTAATGTCTGAGAATATTAGAGCATTCTGATAAATGTGCAAGATTTTATTTAGAAAAAACCTCAAAATCCTACCCAGAATGCAATATGCCCTATAGGGTGATGTGAAAATGTTCCAAAAAAATCGGGGTTTTCGGCACAAAATTTTTGACTAGTCCCTGTTAGTAATGTCTGAGAATATTAGAGCATTCTGATAAATGCCCAATATTTTATTTAGAAAAAAACTCAAAATCCTACCCAGAATGCAATATGCCCTATAGGGTGATGTGAAAATGTGCCACAAAAAATCGGGGTTTTCGGCACAAAATTTTTGCCTAGTCCCTGTTAGTAATGTCTGAGAGTATTAGAGCATTCTGATAAATGTGACTGATTTTATTTAGAAAAAACCCTCAAAATCCTACGCAGAATGAAATATGCCCTATAGAGTGATGTGAAAATGTGTGAAAAAGATCGGGGTTTCCGGCACAAACTTTTGGACTAGTCCCTGTTAGTAATGTTTGAGAATATTAGAGCATTCTGATAAATGTGCAAGATTTTATTTAGAAAAAACCTCAAAATCCTACCCAGAATGCAATATGCCCTATAGGGCGATGTGAAAATGTGCCAAAAAAATCGGGGTTTTCGGCACAAAATTTGTGCCTAGTCCCTGTTAGTAATGTCTGAGAATATTAGAGCATTCTGATAAATGTGCAACATTTTATTTAGAAAAAACCTCAAAATCCTACCCAGAATGCAATATGCCCTATAGGGCGATGTGAAAATGTGCCAAAAAAATCGGGGTTTTCATCACAAAATTTTTGCCTAGTCCCTGTTAGTAATGTCTGAGAATATTAGAGCATTCTGATAAATGGGCAAGATTTTATTTAGAAAAAATCTCAAAATCCTATCCAGAATGCAATATGTCCTATAGGGTGATGTGAAAATGTGCCAAAAAAATCGGGGTTTTCGGCACAAAATGTTTGCCTAGTCCCTGTTAGTAATGTCTGAGAATATTAGAGCATTCTGATAAATGTGCAAGATTGTATTTAGAAAAAATCTCAAAATCCTACCCAGAAAGCATTATGTCCTATAGGGTGATGTGAAAATGTGCCAAAAAAATCGGGGTTTTCGGCACAAAATTTTTGCCTAGGCCCTGTTAGTAATGTCTGAGAATATTAGAGCATTCTGATAAATGCCCAAGATTTTATTTAGAAAAAAACTCAAAATCCTACCCAGAATGCAATATGCCCTATAGGGTGATGTGAAAATGTGCCAAAAAAATCGGCGTTTTCGTCACAAAATTTTTGCCTAGTCCCTGTTAGTAATGTCTGACAGTATTAGAGCATTCTGATAAATGGGCAAGATTTTATTTAGAAAAAACCCTCAAAATCCTACCCAGAATGCAATATGCCCTATAGAGTGATGTGAAAATGTGTGAAAAAGATCGGGGTTTCCGGCACAAACTTTTGGACTAGTCCCTGTTAGTAATGTCTGAGAATATTAGAGCATTCTGATAAATGTGCAAGATTTTATTTAGAAAAAACCTCAAAATCCTACCCAGAATGCAATATGTCCTATAGGGTGATGTGAAAATGTGCCAAAAAAATCGGGGTTTTCGGCACAAAATTTTTGCCTAGTCCCTGTTAGTAATGTCTGAGAGTATTAGAGCATTCTGATAAATGTGCAAGATTGTATTTAGAAAAAACCTCAAAATCCTACCCAGAATGCAATATGACCTATAGGGCGATGTGAAAATGTGCCAAAAAAATCGGGGTTTTCGGCACAAAATTTTTGACTAGTCCCTGTTAGTAATGTCTGAGAATATTAGAGCATTCTGATAAATGCCCAATATTTTATTTAGAAAAAACCTCAAAATCCTACCCAGAATGCAATATGCCCTATAGGGTGATGAGAAAATGTGCCAAAAAAATCGCGGTTTTCGGCACAAAATTTTTGCCTAGTCCCTGTTAGTAATGTCTGAGAGTATTAGAGCATTCTGATAAATGTGACTGATTTTATTTAGAAAAAATCTCAAAATCCTACCCAGAATGCAATATGTCCTATAGGGTGATGTGAAAATATGCCAAAAAAATCGGGGTTTTCTGCACAAAATTTGTGCCTGATCCCTGTTAGTAATGTCTGAGAATATTAGAGCATTCTGATAAATTTGCAAGATTTTATTTAGAAAAAACCTCAAAATCCTACCCAGAATGCAATATGCCCTATAGGGCGATGTGAAAATGTTCCAAAAAAATCGGGGTTTTCGTCACAAAATTTTTGACTAGTCCCTGTTAGTAATGTCTGAGAATATTAGAGCATTCTGATAAATGCCCAATATTTTATTTAGAAAAAAACTCAAAATCCTACCCAGAATGCAATATGCCCTATAGGGTGATGTGAAAATGTGCCACAAAAAATCGGGGTTTTCGGCACAAAATTTTTGCCTAGTCCCTGTTAGTAATGTCTGAGAGTATTAGAGCATTCTGATAAATGTGACTGATTTTATTTAGAAAAAACCCTCAAAATCCTACGCAGAATGAAATATGCCCTATAGAGTGATGTGAAAATGTGTGAAAAAGATCGGGGTTTCCGGCACAAACTTTTGGACTAGTCCCTGTTAGTAATGTTTGAGAATATTAGAGCATTCTGATAAATGCCCAAGATTTTATTTAGAAAAAACCTCAAAATCCTACCCAGAATGCAATATGCCCTATAGGGCGATGTGAAAATGTGCCAAAAAAATCGGGGTTTTCATCACAAAATTTTTGCCTAGTCCCTGTTAGTAATGTCTGAGAATATTAGAGCATTCTGATAAATGGGCAAGATTTTATTTAGAAAAAATCTCAAAATCCTATCCAGAATGCAATATGTCCTATAGGGTGATGTGAAAATGTGCCAAAAAAATCGGGCTTTTCGGCACAAAATTTGTGCCCAGTCCCTGTTAGTAATGTCTGAGAATATTAGAGCATTCTGATAAATGCCCAAGATTTTATTTAGAAAAAACCTCAAAATCCTACCCAGAATGCAATATGCCCTATAGGGTGATGTGAAAATGTGTAAAACAAATCGGGGTTTTCGGCACAAAATTTTTGCCTAGTCCCTGTTAGTAATGTCTGAGAATATTAGAGCATTCTGATAAATGCCCAAGATTTTATTTAGAAAAAACCTCAAAATCCTACCCAGAATGCAATATGCCCTATAGGGTGATGTGAAAATGTTTAAAACAAATCGGGTTTTTCGGCACAAAATTTTTGCCTAGTCCCTGTTAGTAATGTCTGAGAATATTAGAGCATTATGATAAATGTGCAAGATTTTATTTAGAAAAAACCTCAAAATCATACCCAGAATGCAATATGCCCTATAGGGTGATGTGAAAATGTGCCAAAAAAATCGGGGTTTTCGGCACAAAATTTTTGCCTAGTCCCTGTTAGTAATGTCTGAGAATATTAGAGCATTCTGATAAATGCCCAAGATTTTATTTAGAAAAAACCTCAAAATCCTACCCAGAATGCAATATGCCCTATAGGGTGATGTGAAAATATGCCAAAAAAATCGGGGTTTTCGGCACAAAATGTTTGCCTAGTCCCTGTTAGTAATGTCTGAGAATATTAGAGCATTCTGATAAATGCCCAAGATTTTATTTAGAAAAAACCTCAAAATCCTACCCAGAATGCAATATGCCCTATAGGGTGATGTGAAAATGTGCCAAAAAAATCGGGGTTTTCGGCACAAAATTTTTGCCTAGTCCCTGTTAGTAATGTCTGAGAATATTAGAGCATTATGATAAATGTGCAAGATTTTATTTAGAAAAAACCTCAAAATCATACCAAGAATGCAATATGCCCTATAGGGTGATGTGAAAATGTGCCAAAAAAATAGGGGTTTTCGGCACAAAATTTTTGCCTAGTCCCTGTTAGTAATGTCTGAGAATATTAGAGCATTCTGATAAATGCCCAAGATTTTATTTAGAAAAAATCTCAAAATCCTATCCAGAATGCAATATGTCCTATAGGGTGATGTGAAAATGTGCCAAAAAAATCGGGGTTTTCGGCACAAAATTTGTGCCTAGTCCCTGTTAGTAATGTCTGAGAATATTAGAGCATTCTGATAAATGTGCAAGATTTTATTTAGAAAAAACCTCAAAATCCTACCCAGAATGCAATATGCCCTATAGGGTGATGTGAAAATGTGCCAAAAAAATCGGGGTTTTCGGCACAAAATTTTTGCCTAGTCCCTGTTAGTAATGTCTGAGAATATTAGAGCATTCTGATAAATGCCCAAGATTTTATTTAGAAAAAACCTCAAAATCCTACCCAGAATGCAATATGCCCTATAGGGTGATGTGAAAATGTGTAAAAAAAATCGGGGTTTTCGGCACAAAATTTTTGCCTAGTCCCTGTTAGTAATGTCTGAGAATATTAGAGCATTCTGATAAATGTGCAAGATTTTATTTAGAAAAAACCTCAAAATCATACCCAGAATGCAATATGCCCTATAGGGTGATGTGAAAATGTGCCAAAAAAATCGGGGTTTTCGGCACAAAATTTTTGCCTAGTCCCTGTTAGTAATGTCTGAGAATATTAGAGCATTCTGATAAATGCCCAAAATTTATTTAGAAAAAACCTCAAAATCCTACCCAGAATGCAATATGCCCTATAGGGTGATGTGAAAATGTGTAAAACAAATCGGGGTTTTCGGCACAAAATTTTTGCCTAGTCCCTGTTAGTAATGTCTGAGATTATTAGAGCATTATGATAAATGTGCAAGATTTTATTTAGAAAAAACCTCAAAATCATACCCAGAATGCAATATGCCCTATAGGGTGATGTGAAAATGTGCCAAAAAAATCGGGGTTTTCGGCACAAAATTTTTGCCTAGTCCCTGTTAGTAATGTCTGAGAATATTAGAGCATTCTGATAAATGCCCAAGATTTTATTTAGAAAAAACCTCAAAATCCTACCCAGAATGCAATATGCCCTATAGGGTGATGTGAAAATATGCCAAAAAAATCGGGGTTTTCGGCACAAAATTTTTGCCTAGTCCCTGTTAGTAATGTCTGAGAATATTAGAATATTCTGATAAATGCCCAAGATTTTATTTAGAAAAAACCTCAAAATCCTACCCAGAATGCAATATGCCCTATAGGGTGATGTGAAAATGTGTAAAACAAATCGGGGTTTTCGGCACAAAATTTTTGCCTAGTCCCTGTTAGTAATGTCTGAGAATATTAGAGCATTCTGATAAATGTGCAAGATTTTATTTAGAAAAAACCTCAAAATCCTACCCAGAATGCAATATGCCCTATAGGGCGATGTGAAAATGTGCCAAAAATATCGGGGTTTTCGGTACAAAATTTTTGCCTAGTCCCTGTTAGTAATGTCTGAGAATATTAGATCACTCTGATAAATGACCAAGATTTTATTTAGAAAAAACCTCAAAATCCTACCCAGAATGCAATATGCCCTATAGGGTGATGTAAAAATGTGTCAAAAAGATAGGGGTTTTCGTCACAAAATTTTTGCCTAGTCCCTGTTAGTAATGTCTGAGAATATTAGAGCACTCTGATAAATGCCCAAGATTTTATTTAGAAAAAACCTCAAAATCCTACCCAGAATGCAATTTGCCCTATAGGGTGATGTAAAAATGTGTCAAAAAGATAGGGGTTTTCGTCACAAAATTTTTGCCTAGTCCCTGTTAGTAATGTCTGAGAATATTAGAGCATTCTGATAAATGGGCAATATTTTATTTAGAAAAAAATCTCAAAATCCTATCCAGAATGCAATATGTCCTATAGGGTGATGTGAAAATGTGCCAAAAAAATCGGGGTTTTCGGCACAAAATTTGTGCCTAGTCCCTGTTAGTAATGTCTGAGAATATTAGAGCATTCTGATAAATGTGCAAGATTTTATTTAGAAAAAACCTCAAAATCCTACCCAGAATGCAATATGCCCTATAGGGTGATGTGAAAATGTGCCAAAAAAATCGGGGTTTTCGGCACAAAATTTTTGCCTAGTCCCTGTTAGGTAATGTCTGAGAATATTAGAGCATTCTGATAAATGCCCACGATTTTATTTAGAAAAAACCTCAAAATCCTACCCAGAATGCAATATGCCCTATAGGGTGATGTGAAAATGTGTAAAACAAATCGGGGTTTTCGGCACAAAATTTTTGCCTAGTCCCTGTTAGTAATGTCTGAAAATATTAGAGCATTCTGATAAATGTGCAAGATTTTATTTAGAAAAAACCTCAAAATCCTACCCAGAATGCAATATGCCCTATAGGGTGATGTGAAAATGTGCCAAAAAAATCGGGCTTTTCGGCACAAAATTTGTGCCTAGTCCCTGTTAGTAATGTCTGAGAATATTAGAGCATTCTGATAAATGTGCAAGATTTTATTTAGAAAAAACCTCAAAATCCTACCCAGAATGCAATATGCCCTATAGGGCGATGTGAAAATGTGCCAAAAATATCGGGGTTTTCGGTACAAAATTTTTGCCTAGTCCCTGTTAGTAATGTCTGAGAATATTAGATCACTCTGATAAATGACCAAGATTTTATTTAGAAAAAACCTCAAAATCCTACCCAGAATGCAATATGCCCTATAGGGTGATGTAAAAATGTGTCAAAAAGATAGGGGTTTTCGTCACAAAATTTTTGCCTAGTCCCTGTTAGTAATGTCTGAGAATATTAGAGCACTCTGATAAATGCCCAAGATTTTATTTAGAAAAAACCTCAAAATCCTACCCAGAATGCAATTTGCCCTATAGGGTGATGTAAAAATGTGTCAAAAAGATAGGGGTTTTCGTCACAAAATTTTTGCCTAGTCCCTGTTAGTAATGTCTGAGAATATTAGAGCATTCTGATAAATGCCCACGATTTTATTTAGAAAAAACCTCAAAATCCTACCCAGAATGCAATATGCCCTATAGGGTGATGTGAAAATGTGTAAAACAAATCGGGGTTTTCGGCACAAAATTTTTGCCTAGTCCCTGTTAGTAATGTCTGAAAATATTAGAGCATTCTGATAAATGTGCAAGATTTTATTTAGAAAAAACCTCAAAATCCTACCCAGAATGCAATATGCCCTATAGGGTGATGTGAAAATGTGCCAAAAAAATCGGGCTTTTCGGCACAAAATTTGTGCCTAGTCCCTGTTAGTAATGTCTGAGAATATTAGAGCATTCTGATAAATGTGCAAGATTTTATTTAGAAAAAACCTCAAAATCCTACCCAGAATGCAATATGCCCTATAGGGCGATGTGAAAATGTGCCAAAAATATCGGGGTTTTCGGTACAAAATTTTTGCCTAGTCCCTGTTAGTAATGTCTGAGAATATTAGATCACTCTGATAAATGACCAAGATTTTATTTAGAAAAAACCTCAAAATCCTACCCAGAATGCAATATGCCCTATAGGGTGATGTAAAAATGTGTCAAAAAGATAGGGGTTTTCGTCACAAAATTTTTGCCTAGTCCCTGTTAGTAATGTCTGAGAATATTAGAGCACTCTGATAAATGCCCAAGATTTTATTTAGAAAAAACCTCAAAATCCTACCCAGAATGCAATTTGCCCTATAGGGTGATGTAAAAATGTGTCAAAAAGATAGGGGTTTTCGTCACAAAATTTTTGCCTAGTCCCTGTTAGTAATGTCTGAGAATATTAGAGCATTCTGATAAATGGGCAATATTTTATTTAGAAAAAAATCTCAAAATCCTATCCAGAATGCAATATGTCCTATAGGGTGATGTGAAAATGTGCCAAAAAAATCGGGGTTTTCGGCACAAAATTTGTGCCTAGTCCCTGTTAGTAATGTCTGAGAATATTAGAGCATTCTGATAAATGTGCAAGATTTTATTTAGAAAAAACCTCAAAATCCTACCCAGAATGCAATATGCCCTATAGGGTGATGTGAAAATGTGCCAAAAAAATCGGGGTTTTCGGCACAAAATTTTTGCCTAGTCCCTGTTAGTAATGTCTGAGAATATTAGAGCATTCTGATAAATGCCCACGATTTTATTTAGAAAAAACCTCAAAATCCTACCCAGAATGCAATATGCCCTATAGGGTGATGTGAAAATGTGTAAAACAAATCGGGGTTTTCGGCACAAAATTTTTGCCTAGTCCCTGTTAGTAATGTCTGAAAATATTAGAGCATTCTGATAAATGTGCAAGATTTTATTTAGAAAAAACCTCAAAATCCTACCCAGAATGCAATATGCCCTATAGGGTGATGTGAAAATGTGCCAAAAAAATCGGGCTTTTCGGCACAAAATTTGTGCCTAGTCCCTGTTAGTAATGTCTGAGAATATTAGAGCATTCTGATAAATGCCCAAGATTTTATTTAGAAAAAACCTCAAAATCCTACCCAGAATGCAATATGCCCTATAGGGTGATGTGAAAATATGCCAAAAAAATCGGGGTTTTCGGCACAAAATTTTTGCCTAGTCCCTGTTAGTAATTTCTGAGAATATTAGAGCACTCTGATAAATGCCCAAGATTTTATTTAGAAAAAACCTCAAAATCCTACCCAGAATGCAATTTGCCCTATAGGGTGATGTAAAAATGTGTCAAAAAGATAGGGGTTTTCGTCACAAAATTTTTGCCTAGTCCCTGTTAGTAATGTCTGAGAATATTAGAGCATTCTGATAAATGGGCAATATTTTATTTAGAAAAAAATCTCAAAATCCTATCCAGAATGCAATATGTCCTATAGGGTGATGTGAAAATGTGCCAAAAAAATCGGGGTTTTCGGCACAAAATTTGTGCCTAGTCCCTGTTAGTAATGTCTGAGAATATTAGAGCATTCTGATAAATGTGCAAGATTTTATTTAGAAAAAACCTCAAAATCCTACCCAGAATGCAATATGCCCTATAGGGTGATGTGAAAATGTGCCAAAAAAATCGGGGTTTTCGGCACAAAATTTTTGCCTAGTCCCTGTTAGTAATGTCTGAGAATATTAGAGCATTCTGATAAATGCCCACGATTTTATTTAGAAAAAACCTCAAAATCCTACCCAGAATGCAATATGCCCTATAGGGTGATGTGAAAATGTGTAAAACAAATCGGGGTTTTCGGCACAAAATTTTTGCCTAGTCCCTGTTAGTAATGTCTGAAAATATTAGAGCATTCTGATAAATGTGCAAGATTTTATTTAGAAAAAACCTCAAAATCCTACCCAGAATGCAATATGCCCTATAGGGTGATGTGAAAATGTGCCAAAAAAATCGGGCTTTTCGGCACAAAATTTGTGCCTAGTCCCTGTTAGTAATGTCTGAGAATATTAGAGCATTCTGATAAATGCCCAAGATTTTATTTAGAAAAAACCTCAAAATCCTACCCAGAATGCAATATGCCCTATAGGGTGATGTGAAAATATGCCAAAAAAATCGGGGTTTTCGGCACAAAATTTTTGCCTAGTCCCTGTTAGTAATTTCTGAGAATATTAGAGCACTCTGATAAATGCCCAAGATTTTATTTAGAAAAAACCTCAAAATCCTACCCAGAATGCAATTTGCCCTATAGGGTGATGTAAAAATGTGTCAAAAAGATAGGGGTTTTCGTCACAAAATTTTTGCCTAGTCCCTGTTAGTAATGTCTGAGAATATTAGAGCATTCTGATAAATGGGCAATATTTTATTTAGAAAAAAATCTCAAAATCCTATCCAGAATGCAATATGTCCTATAGGGTGATGTGAAAATGTGCCAAAAAAATCGGGGTTTTCGGCACAAAATTTGTGCCTAGTCCCTGTTAGTAATGTCTGAGAATATTAGAGCATTCTGATAAATGTGCAAGATTTTATTTAGAAAAAACCTCAAAATCCTACCCAGAATGCAATATGCCCTATAGGGTGATGTGAAAATGTGCCAAAAAAATCGGGGTTTTCGGCACAAAATTTTTGCCTAGTCCCTGTTAGTAATGTCTGAGAATATTAGAGCATTCTGATAAATGCCCACGATTTTATTTAGAAAAAACCTCAAAATCCTACCCAGAATGCAATATGCCCTATAGGGTGATGTGAAAATGTGTAAAACAAATCGGGGTTTTCGGCACAAAATTTTTGCCTAGTCCCTGTTAGTAATGTCTGAGAATATTAGAGCATTCTGATAAATGTGCAAGATTTTATTTAGAAAAAACCTCAAAATCCTACCCAGAATGCAATATGCCCTATAGGGTGATGTGAAAATGTGCCAAAAAAATCGGGGTTTTCGGCACAAAATTTTTGCCTAGTCCCTGTTAGTAATGTCTGAGAATATTAGAGCATTCTGATAAATGCCCAAGATTTTATTTAGAAAAAACCTCAAAATCCTACCCAGAATGCAATATGCCCTATAGGGTGATGTGAAAATATGCCAAAAAAATCGGGGTTTTCGGCACAAAATTTTTGCCTAGTCCCTGTTAGTAATGTCTGAGAATATTAGAGCATTCTGATAAATGCCCAAGATTTTATTTAGAAAAAACCTCAAAATCCTACCCAGAATGCAATATGCCCTATAGGGTGATGTGAAAATGTGCCAAAAAAATCGGGGTTTTCGGCACAAAATTTTTGCCTAGTCCCTGTTAGTAATGTCTGAGAATATTAGAGCATTATGATAAATGTGCAAGATTTTATTTAGAAAAAAACCTCAAAATCATACCCAGAATGCAATATGCCCTATAGGGTGATGTGAAAATGTGCCAAAAAAATCGGGGTTTTCGGCACAAAATTTTTGCCTAGTCCCTGTTAGTAATGTCTGAGAATATTAGAGCATTCTGATAAATGCCCAAGATTTTATTTAGAAAAAACCTCAAAATCCTACCCAGAATGCAATATGCCCTATAGGGTGATGTGAAAATATGCCAAAAAAATCGGGGTTTTCGGCACAAAATTTTTGCCTAGTCCCTGTTAGTAATGTCTGAGAATATTAGAGCATTCTGATAAATGCCCAAGATTTTATTTAGAAAAAACCTCAAAATCCTACCCAGAATGCAATATGCCCTATAGGGTGATGTGAAAATGTGCCAAAAAAATCGGGGTTTTCGGCACAAAATTTTTGCCTAGTCCCTGTTAGTAATGTCTGAGAATATTAGAGCATTATGATAAATGTGCAAGATTTTATTTAGAAAAAAACCTCAAAATCATACCCAGAATGCAATATGCCCTATAGGGTGATGTGAAAATGTGCCAAAAAAATCGGGGTTTTCGGCACAAAATTTTTGCCTAGTCCCTGTTAGTAATGTCTGAGAATATTAGAGCATTCTGATAAATGCCCAAGATTTTATTTAGAAAAAACCTCAAAATCCTACCCAGAATGCAATATGCCCTATAGGGTGATGTGAAAATATGCCAAAAAAATCGGGGTTTTCGGCACAAAATTTTTGCCTAGTCCCTGTTAGTAATGTCTGAGAATATTAAAGCATTCTGATAAATGCCCAAGATTTTATTTAGAAAAAACCTCAAAATCCTACCCAGAATGCAATATGCCCTATAGGGTGATGTGAAAATGTGCCAAAAAAATCGGGGTTTTCGGCACAAAATTTTTGCCTAGTCCCTGTTAGTAATGTCTGAGAATATTAGAGCATTATGATAAATGTGCAAGATTTTATTTAGAAAAAAACTCAAAATCATACCCAGAATGCAATATGCCCTATAGGGTGATGTGAAAATGTGCCAAAAAAATCGGGGTTTTCGGGACAAAATTTTTGCCTAGTCCCTGTTAGTAATGTCTGAGAATATTAGAGCATTCTGATAAATGCCCAAGATTTTATTTAGAAAAAATCTCAAAATCCTATCCAGAATGCAATATGTCCTATAGGGTGATGTGAAAATGTGCCAAAAAAATCGGGGTTTTCGGCACAAAATTTGTGCCTAGTCCCTGTTAGTAATGTCTGAGAATATTAGAGCATTCTGATAAATGTGCAAGATTTTATTTAGAAAAAACCTCAAAATCCTACCCAGAATGCAATATGCCCTATAGGGTGATGTGAAAATGTGCCAAAAAAATCGGGGTTTTCGGCACAAAATGTTTGCCTAGTCCCTGTTAGTAATGTCTGAGAATATTAGAGCATTCTGATAAATGCCCAAGATTTTATTTAGAAAAAACCTCAAAATCCTACCCAGAATGCAATATGCCCTATAGGGTGATGTGAAAATGTGTAAAACAAATCGGGGTTTTCGGCACAAAATTTTTGCCTAGTCCCTGTTAGTAATGTCTGAGAATATTAGAGCATTCTGATAAATGTGCAAGATTTTATTTAGAAAAAACCTCAAAATCCTACCCAGAATGCAATATGCCCTATAGGGTGATGTGAAAATGTGCCAAAAAAATCGGGGTTTTCGGCACAAAATTTTTGCCTAGTCCCTGTTAGTAATGTCTGAGAATATTAGAGCATTCTGATAAATGCCCAAGATTTTATTTAGAAAAAACCTCAAAATCCTACCCAGAATGCAATATGCCCTATAGGGTGATGTGAAAATGTGTAAAACAAATCGGGGTTTTCGGCACAAAATTTTTGCCTAGTCCCTGTTAGTAATGTCTGAGAATATTAGAGCATTCTGATAAATGTGCAAGATTTTATTTAGAAAAAACCTCAAAATCCTACCCAGAATGCAATATGCCCTATAGGGTGATGTGAAAATGTGCCAAAAAAATCGGGGTTTTCGGCACAAAATTTTTGCCTAGTCCCTGTTAGTAATGTCTGAGAATATTAGAGCATTCTGATAAATGCCCAAGATTTTATTTAGAAAAAACCTCAAAATCCTACCCAGAATGCAATATGCCCTATAGGGTGATGTGAAAATGTGTAAAACAAATCGGGGTTTTCGGCACAAAATTTTTGCCTAGTCCCTGTTAGTAATGTCTGAGAATATTAGAGCATTCTGATAAATGTGCAAGATTTTATTTAGAAAAAACCTCAAAATCCTACCCAGAATGCAATATGCCCTATAGGGTGATGTGAAAATGTGCCAAAAAAATCGGGGTTTTCGGCACAAAATTTTTGCCTAGTCCCTGTTAGTAATGTCTGAGAATATTAGAGCATTCTGATAAATGCCCAAGATTTTATTTAGAAAAAACCTCAAAATCCTACCCAGAATGCAATATGCCCTATAGGGTGATGTGAAAATGTGTAAAACAAATCGGGGTTTTCGGCACAAAATTTTTGCCTAGTCCCTGTTAGTAATGTCTGAGAATATTAGAGCATTATAATAAATGTGCAAGATTTTATTTAGAAAAAACCTCAAAATCATACCCAGAATGCAATATGCCCTATAGGGTGATGTGAAAATGTGCCAAAAAATCGGGGTTTTCGGCACAAAATTTTTACCTAGTCCCTGTTAGTAATGTCTGAGAATATTAGAGCATTCTGATAAATGCCCAAGATTTTATTTAGAAAAAACCTCAAAATCCTACCCAGAATGCAATATGCCCTATAGGGTGATGTGAAAATATGCCAAAAAAATCGGGGTTTTCGGCACAAAATTTTTGCCTAGTCCCTGTTAGTAATGTCTGAGAATATTAGAGCATTCTGATAAATGCCCAAGATTTTATTTAGAAAAAACCTCAAAATCCTACCCAGAATGCAATATGCCCTATAGGGTGATGTGAAAATGTGCCAAAAAAATCGGGGTTTTCGGCACAAAATTTTTGCCTAGTCCCTGTTAGTAATGTCTGAGAATATTAGAGCATTATGATAAATGTGCAAGATTTTATTTAGAAAAAACCTCAAAATCATACCCAGAATGCAATATGCCCTATAGGGTGATGTGAAAATGTGCCAAAAAAATCGGGGTTTTCGGCACAAAATTTTTGCCTAGTCCCTGTTAGTAATGTCTGAGAATATTAGAGCATTCTGATAAATGCCCAAGATTTTATTTAGAAAAAACCTCAAAATCCTACCCAGAATGCAATATGCCCTATAGGGTGATGTGAAAATATGCCAAAAAAATCGGGGTTTTCGGCACAAAATTTTTGCCTAGTCCCTGTTAGTAATGTCTGAGAATATTAAAGCATTCTGATAAATGCCCAAGATTTTATTTAGAAAAAACCTCAAAATCCTACCCAGAATGCAATATGCCCTATAGGGTGATGTGAAAATGTGTAAAACAAATCGGGGTTTTCGGCACAAAATTTTTGCCTAGTCCCTGTTAGTAATGTCTGAGAATATTAGAGCATTATGATAAATGTGCAAGATTTTATTTAGAAAAAACCTCAAAATCATACCCAGAATGCAATATGCCCTATAGGGTGATGTGAAAATGTGCCAAAAAAATCGGGGTTTTCGGCACAAAATTTTTGCCTAGTCCCTGTTAGTAATGTCTGAGAATATTAGAGCATTCTGATAAATACCCAAGATTTTATTTAGAAAAAACCTCAAAATCCTACCCAGAATGCAATATGCCCTATAGGGTGATGTGAAAATATGCCAAAAAAATCGGGGTTTTCGGCACAAAATTTTTGCCTAGTCCCTGTTAGTAATGTCTGAGAATATTAGAGCATTCTGATAAATGCCCAAGATTTTATTTAGAAAAAACCTCAAAATCCTACCCAGAATGCAATATGCCCTATAGGGTGATGTGAAAATGTGTAAAACAAATCGGGGTTTTCGGCACAAAATTTTTGCCTAGTCCCTGTTAGTAATGTCTGAGAATATTAGAGCATTCTGATAAATGTGCAAGATTTTATTTAGAAAAAACCTCAAAATCCTACCCAGAATGCAATATGCCCTATAGGGTGATGTGAAAATGTGCCAAAAATATCGGGGTTTTCGGTACAAAATTTTTGCCTAGTCCCTGTTAGTAATGTCTGAGAATATTAGAGCATTCTGATAAATGTGCAAGATTTTATTTAGAAAAAACCTCAAAATCCTACCCAGAATGCAATATGCCCTATAGGGCGATGTGAAAATGTGCCAAAAATATCGGGGTTTTCGGTACAAAATTTTTGCCTAGTCCCTGTTAGTAATGTCTGAGAATATTAGATCACTCTGATAAATGCCCAAGATTTTATTTAGAAAAAACCTCAAAATCCTACCCAGAATGCAATATGCCCTATAGGGTGATGTAAAAATGTGTCAAAAAGATAGGGGTTTTCGGCACAAAATTTTTGCCTAGTCCCTGTTAGTAATGTCTGAGAATATTAGAGCATTCTGATAAATGTGCAAGATTTTATTTAGAAAAAACCTCAAAATCCTACCCAGAATGCAATATGCCCTATAGGGTGATGTGAAAATGTGCCAAAAAAATCGGGGTTTTCGGCACAAAATTTTTGCCTAGTCCCTGTTAGTAATGTCTGAGAATATTAGAGCATTCTGATAAATGCCCAAGATTTTATTTAGAAAAAACCTCAAAATCCTACCCAGAATGCAATATGCCCTATAGGGTGATGTGAAAATGTGTAAAACAAATCGGGGTTTTCGGCACAAAATTTTTGCCTAGTCCCTGTTAGTAATGTCTGAGAATATTAGAGCATTATGATAAATGTGCAAGATTTTATTTAGAAAAAACCTCAAAATCATACCCAGAATGCAATATGCCCTATAGGGTGATGTGAAAATGTGCCAAAAAAATCGGGGTTTTCGGCACAAAATTTTTGCCTAGTCCCTGTTAGTAATGTCTGAGAATATTAGAGCATTCTGATAAATGCCCAAGATTTTATTTAGAAAAAACCTCAAAATCCTACCCAGAATGCAATATGCCCTATAGGGTGATGTGAAAATATGCCAAAAAAATCGGGGTTTTCGGCACAAAATTTTTGCCTAGTCCCTGTTAGTAATGTCTGAGAATATTAGAGCATTCTGATAAATGCCCAAGATTTTATTTAGAAAAAACCTCAAAATCCTACCCAGAATGCAATATGCCCTATAGGGTGATGTGAAAATGTGTAAAACAAATCGGGTTTTCGGCACAAAATTTTTGCCTAGTCCCTGTAGTAATGTCTGAGAATATTAGAGCATTCTGATAAATGTGCAAGATTTTATTTAGAAAAAACCTCAAAATCCTACCCAGAATGCAATATGCCCTATAGGGCGATGTGAAAATGTGCCAAAAATATCGGGGTTTTCGGTACAAAATTTTTGCCTAGTCCCTGTTAGTAATGTCTGAGAATATTAGATCACTCTGATAAATGCCCAAGATTTTATTTAGAAAAAACCTCAAAATCCTACCCAGAATGCAATATGCCCTATAGGGTGATGTAAAAATGTGTCAAAAAGATAGGGGTTTTCGTCACAAAATTTTTGCCTAGTCCCTGTTAGTAATGTCTGAGAATATTAGAGCATTCTGATAAATGGGCAAGATTTTATTTAGAAAAAATCTCAAAATCCTATCCAGAATGCAATATGTCCTATAGGGTGATGTGAAAATGTGCCAAAAAATCGGGGTTTTCGGCACAAAATTTGTGCCTAGTCCCTGTTAGTAATGTCTGAGAATATTAGAGCATTCTGATAAATGTGCAAGATTTTATTTAGAAAAAACCTCAAAATCCTACCCAGAATGCAATATGCCCTATAGGGTGATGTGAAAATATGCCAAAAAAATCGGGGTTTTCGGCACAAAATTTTTGCCTAGTCCCTGTTAGTAATGTCTGAGAATATTAGAGCATTCTGATAAATGCCCAAGATTTTATTTAGAAAAAACCTCAAAATCCTACCCAGAATGCAATATGCCCTATAGGGTGATGTGAAAATGTGTAAAACAAATCGGGGTTTTCGGCACAAAATTTTTGCCTAGTCCCTGTTAGTAATGTCTGAGAATATTAGAGCATTCTGATAAATGTGCAAGATTTTATTTAGAAAAAACCTCAAAATCCTACCCAGAATGCAATATGCCCTATAGGGTGATGTGAAAATGTGCCAAAAATATCGGGGTTTTCGGTACAAAATTTTGCCTAGTCCCTGTTAGTAATGTCTGAGATATTAGAGCATTCTGATAAATGTGCAAGATTTTATTTAGAAAAAACCTCAAAATCCTACCCAGAATGCAATATGCCCTATAGGGCGATGTGAAAATGTGCCAAAAATATCGGGGTTTTCGGTACAAAATTTTTGCCTAGTCCCTGTTAGTAATGTCTGAGAATATTAGATCACTCTGATAAATGCCCAAGATTTTATTTAGAAAAAACCTCAAAATCCTACCCAGAATGCAATATGCCCTATAGGGTGATGTAAAAATGTGTCAAAAAGATAGGGGTTTTCGGCACAAAATTTTGCCTAGTCCCTGTTAGTAATGTCTGAGAATATTAGAGCATTCTGATAAATGTGCAAGATTTTTATTTAGAAAAAACCTCAAAATCCTACCCAGAATGCAATATGCCCTATAGGGTGATGTGAAAATGTGCCAAAAAAATCGGGGTTTTCGGCACAAAATTTTTGCCTAGTCCCTGTTAGTAATGTCTGAGAATATTAGAGCATTCTGATAAATGCCCAAGATTTTATTTAGAAAAAACCTCAAATCCTACCCAGAATGCAATATGCCCTATAGGGTGATGTGAAAATGTGTAAAACAAATCGGGTTTTCGGCACAAAATTTTTGCCTAGTCCCTGTTAGTAATGTCTGAGAATATTAGAGCATTATGATAAATGTGCAAGATTTTATTTAGAAAAAACCTCAAAATCATACCCAGAATGCAATATGCCCTATAGGGTGATGTGAAAATGTGCCAAAAAAATCGGGGTTTTCGGCACAAAATTTTTGCCTAGTCCCTGTTAGTAATGTCTGAGAATATTAGAGCATTCTGATAAATGCCCAAGATTTTATTTAGAAAAAACCTCAAAATCCTACCCAGAATGCAATATGCCCTATAGGGTGATGTGAAAATATGCCAAAAAAATCGGGGTTTTCGGCACAAAATTTTTGCCTAGTCCCTGTTAGTAATGTCTGAGAATATTATGAGCATTCTGATAAATGCCCAAGATTTTATTTAGAAAAAACCTCAAAATCCTACCAGAATGCAATATGCCCTATAGGGTGATGTGAAAATGTGTAAAACAAATCGGGGTTTTCGGCACAAAATTTTGCCTAGTCCCTGTTAGTAATGTCTGAGAATATTAGAGCATTCTGATAAATGTGCAAGATTTTATTTAGAAAAAACCTCAAAATCCTACCCAGAATGCAATATGCCCTATAGGGCGATGTGAAAATGTGCCAAAAATATCGGGGTTTTCGGTACAAAATTTTTGCCTAGTCCCTGTTAGTAATGTCTGAGAATATTAGATCACTCTGATAAATGCCCAAGATTTTATTTAGAAAAAACCTCAAAATCCTACCCAGAATGCAATATGCCCTATAGGGTGATGTAAAAATGTGTCAAAAAGATAGGGGTTTTCGTCACAAAATTTTTGCCTAGTCCCTGTTAGTAATGTCTGAGAATATTAGAGCATTCTGATAAATGGGCAAGATTTTATTTAGAAAAAATCTCAAAATCCTATCCAGAATGCAATATGTCCTATAGGGTGATGTGAAAATGTGCTAAAAAAATCGGGGTTTTCGGCACAAAATTTGTGCCTAGTCCCTGTTAGTAATGTCTGAGAATATTAGAGCATTCTGATAAATGTGCAAGATTTTATTTAGAAAAAACCTCAAAATCCTACCCAGAATGCAATATGCCCTATAGGGTGATGTGAAAATGTGCCAAAAAAATCGGGATTTTCGGCACAAAATTTTTGCCTAGTCCCTGTTAGTAATGTCTGAGAATATTAGAGGATTCTGATAAATGCCCAAGATTTTATTTAGAAAAAACCTCAAAATCCTACCCAGAATGCAATATGCCCTATAGGGTGATGTGAAAATGTGTAAAACAAATCGGGGTTTTCGGCACAAAATTTTTGCCTAGTCCCTGTTAGTAATGTCTGAGAATATTAGAGCATTCTGATAAATGTGCAAGATTTTATTTAGAAAAAACCTCAAAATCATACCCAGAATGCAATATGCCCTATAGGGTGATGTGAAAATGTGCCAAAAAAATCGGGGTTTTCGGCACAAAATTTTTGCCTAGTCCCTGTTAGTAATGTCTGAGAATATTAGAGCATTCTGATAAATGCCCAAGATTTTATTTAGAAAAAACCTCAAAATCCTACCCAGAATGCAATATGCCCTATAGGGTGACTATAGGGTGATGTGAAAATGTGCCAAAAAAATCGGGGTTTTCGGCACTAAATTTTTGCCTAGTCCCTGTTAGTAATGTCTGAGAGTATTAGAGCATTCTGATAAATGTGCAAGATTTTATTTAGAAAAAACCTCAAAATCCTACCCAGAATGCAATATGCCCTTTAGGGTGATGTGAAAATGTGCCAAAAAAATCGGGGTTTTCGGCACAAAATTTTTGCCTAGGCCCTGTTAGTAATGTCTGAGAATATTAGAGCATTCTGATAAATGCCCAAGATTTTATTTAGAAAAAACCTCAAAATCCTACCCAGAATGCAATATGCCCTATAGGGTGATGTGAAAATGTGTCAAAAAGATCGGAGTTTTCGGCACAAATCTTTCGCCTAGTCCCTGTTAGTAATGTCTGAGAATATTAGAGCATTCTGATAAATGTGCAAGATTTTATTTAGAAAAAACCTCAAAATCCTACCCAGAATGCAATATGCCCTATAGGGTGATGTGAAAATGTGCCAAAAAAATCGGGGTTTTCGGCACAAAATTTTTGCCTAGTCAATGTTAGTAATGTCTGAGAATATTAGAGCATTCTGATAAATGCCCAAGATTTTATTTAGAAAAAACCTCAAAATCCTACCCAGAATGCAATATGCCCTATAGGGTGATGTGAAAATGTGCCAAAAAAATCGGGGTTTTCGGCACAAAATTTTTGCCTAGTCCCTGTTAGTAATGTCTGAGAATATTAGAGCATTCTGATAAATGCCCAAGATTTTATTTAGAAAAAACCTCAAAATCCTACCCAGAATGCAATATGCCCTATACTGTGTGTTCGTGTGACGTCATCACAATTATCGAAAACGAGGCGCCGCCATGTTGGAGGAGTATTTAGTATTCAAAATGGCGTCTGCTGAAGCGAAACCTCTAGACAAAAGCTTTAATTCAAACAATGATTCCAAGTCTATTCTTTCTGAATATGCCTCAAAACTGGACAAAAGCGTCAAACAAAGATACACAGAGAAGATTTGTTATATCGGCATTGATCCATTTCTAATACCGAATGAAAAATTATCGTCAGAATGTTTTCCTCCCGTCGAAGCGTGTGATATTCTGTCTTACCTGGTTCTCGAGACAAGTTTTTATACTAAAGACCAGTTTAAAAACTTCAGAAGTCTTCTAGCTTATAACCAAATGGTATCAGGGTTCATAAGCAGTGTTCTTGGAGATATCATAGAAGATAAATATGTTGTTTTGGCTAAAGTAAGGCATTCACAAAGAATGAATGACCCTCATGTGCCATTATGGATCATAGCGACGAAGGAAGGGACTGTTTTATCCGCTCATTGTTCTGGATGCATGGCAGGACTTGGAGAATGTTGTTCTCACATTGCTAGCGTTCTATTTTACCTTGAATGCTGGGCAAGAATTCATGGTAAACTCGCATGTACTCAAGTAAAGTGTACCTGGCTCTTGCCTTCCACCGTGAAGCACGTCAATTATGCTAAGGCGAAAGATATTAACTTTTCGTCTGCAATTAAACTCAAGACCGACCTTGATAGATCTATAGAAACTTTGAATCCTTTGGACTCTGACAGACAACAACAAAATCAATCAGGAATCGCCGAAAAACCTGCTGGGCCAACAGATACTGAGCTGAATGATTTTTTTAAATCTCTTAATGAGTGCAAAAGTAAGCCAGTGTGTTTGAGTATGGTCGACCCTTATTATGAGTCCTTCATTTCAAGTACAAGAAACATTAAGACAATACCAGACTTATTTGAAAAGTCATTCATGGATTTATCATATCCAGAACTCTTAAAAGAATGCAACAATGTTGAAATTCAGCTATCTAAAGAAGAGATAAATGCTGTAGAAAGAGACACTGTCCAACAAGCAAGAGGAAAATCATTTTTTAGACACCGTGCAGGGAGGATAGGTGCTTCCACATGCCATGCAGCTTGCCATTCAGACCCTTCACAGCCATCCCAGTCTTTGATTAAAACAATTTGCTATCCTGATATTTTCAGCTTCACTACAAAGGATACTAAACATGGTTGTAAACATGAAGATTCTGCTATCAAATCGTATGAACAAGTCATGAAAAATACTCATGAGAACTTTGTAATAACCAAATGTGGGACTTTGATTAATGAGAAATATCCATTCTTGCATGCAACTCCTGATTTTTACTGTCATTGTAGCTGCTGTGGACATGGTTGTGGTGAAGTGAAATGCCCATACTGCATAGATGGTCTTGACTTTGATAGTTATGTACAAAAAAAGGCATCGTGTTTGGAGAAAAATGGAAATGAATTTTCATTGAAACAAAATCACCCTTACTACTATCAGACTCAACAGCAACTGCACACCACCGGGAGAGGATATTTGGACTTTGTTGTCTTTGCTAAGGATGGTGAGTCCACAGCATTCTTTCAACAGAGAATAAGACCAGATAATACACACTGGAATGAACAATTACCCAAACTTGAAAAGTTCTGGAGAATTTGTGTACTTCCAGAAATCCTTGGAAGGTGGTACACAAGAAAGATGGATTTGATGCCTCAGATACTACCTGACAATTCAAAACCTTGTGAATGCTATTGCAGGCAAATTAAAGCAGCAGAGGAACTAATCGTGTGTGCAAATACTGAGTGCAAAATTGTAAAGTTCCATAAGTCTTGTTTGTGCATTGAAAAAATTCCAGCTGTATGGTATTGTCCACATTGTAGGAAACTTCCCAAGTTTGAAAAGAAAAAACAAGCAGTAGGAAACACTGAGGATCACACTGAGGCTTTACAACTGGACAAGATTTGTTTGTGTCAAACTAAAGCTGAAGTCAATGACAAATTACTCAAATGCCACAGTATGCAATGTTTAAGTGGACAATTTTTTCATCTTTCATGTCTATCATACAAACGCTTACCAAACAATGCAAAGACATCATGGATGTGCGCTGATTGTAAATTAGGAAATTTGAGTAGACGATCGCTGAACATAAGCTCAAAGCCAAAAGACACTGCTTCATTGTCACCTTCATCAACCTCAAATATGAAGAAAAATCCTCCTAAAGACACTGTTTTGTCTTCACCTTCAACACAGTCAACACCAACAAAGACTAACACGAAACGTTCTAAACAACCAGCTTCATCATCGCCTTCGACACCAACCAACATGCAACCTCCTATACAACCAGCTTCATCATTGCCTTCGACATCAACCGACCCGCAACCTCCTATACAACCAGCTTCATCATCGCCTTCGACATCAACCGACACTGACATCAAAGCTCCTAAAGACTCTGGTACATTGTCACCATCAACTTCATCAAACATTATCACTAATTCGTATATCACTGCTTCCTCATCACCGTCAACAGATCCTGATGTTGAAATAATTAAGGTTACTACAAATACAAATGTAGATAAAAACAGCTCCTATGGGGATTTAACACCTAATCATTTCTCAATTATTGCAAGTCGAACTGGTTGGCTAGACTGCACTATAATACACCAAGCACAATTATATCTGAAAGACATTAATCCAAATATTGAGGGCTTTCAAAGGCCAACACTTGGAGCATGTAGGAATTTCAATATTGTAAGCAGCGAATTCATTCAAATACTGCACACAGGAGGCAATCACTGGGTTTGTGTAAGCTCAATTGGATGCAAAAAAGGCCAAGTAAATGTATATGACAGCCTATTTAATGATGTTATTTGTGATGACATTGAGGAGCAAGTGGAAAGTCTTATTGGAGACTCATCTAGCAACATTTCAGTTGTTCCTGTACAACAGCAACAAAATCATTCTGACTGTGGGGTTTTCTCCATTGCTTATGCTACCTGTCTGGTATTTATGCATGATCCTAGATACATTGAATTTGATATTTCGAGAATGCGACCTCACCTAATTGACTGTTTGATGTCTGGCAGAATTGAATTGTTCCCCACCTATGATACCCCATAGATGAAATTACAAGCTGTCAATGATTTTATTAGTGTTAACACTAAGCAAGCAACTTTATTTTCATTAACAATAACTGAGACCTTATAAAATTGACTACATTCATCTCTCTCATTAACTAGAGTGCAAACACTTAAAGTAATATAACACTAATTGAACAATAGAAAACAAAGGAATTTGCATGATTTAGTAGTATTTCATGCTTTTAGTGTTTGCACTCTAGTGTTTTGATCATTTATAGCTGCTACAAAGTAAAAAGTGTGCATTTAGAGTGAGGTGCGATATTGCAGAATATCAAAATATCATATATCCTAATATCACTTTTTGATATATCATGTGTTATCTTAATACATTTCCTAATGGATTTGTTGATAAAATCATGATTTATCAACATTGATAAAACTTTTTGATATTTTGATATTCCCCATCAGATTTCTAAAAGAACAAAGAATTGATACTAGAGGTGTGTATAGCTTTGATATTTTGAAATATCATGATATTATCAAATTATCATTTATTATCCAACTAGTCATAGACGAGTAAAAATATCGCAGGAGTAGGACTGGATTGAGTAAAAATATCCAGCGATATTAGAACTAGTGGAAGTAGTGGGTTTGAAACAATAGTGAATAGAATTAGCGTAATTTCACAATGTTGTACACTTTATCTAAAGTGCTTTTAGTAAAAGCGTGAAATATTAGTAATACTATTTTATGCTAATTCTATTGCTTTCTATATTGTTCAACTAATTTTGTACTGTGTAGTAATTAGTGTTTCACGCTTTTACTAAAAGCACTCTAGTGTTTGCACATTTACTGTTATTTCTATTATTATTGAATTATGCTAATTCCTTTGTTTCATAATAATGTCATAATTATGAAAATTATGTAGTAGGGGTTTGACTTTTTGTAATTGTACACTCTTCATACACTTTAGTGTTTGAAACCTCATTGTTCTCACAATTACTGTCATAATTATAAAGATTTCAGAAACAATGAAAAATATAAAAGCAAGATATTCAATTATGGTATAATGATATTACAACATGCTGTATCATTAATAATAGTTTGCATTATTTTATTATTCCAATTATCATAAAAAGACATTTGAAGTTAGACTCAATTCACCCAATAACTAGGAAAATTTATAACCAAGGATATACCTTAAGTATTTGGCTGATATTTTTTGATAAAAATTTTTGTATATTTGTACTGTTTTGCTTATGAGTTTTACAAGATTATAATTAAAGTGTTTTGTGCTTCAGTCATTTCACTGCACCCAAAGTTTTGTAAAAGTTCAATATGGTTTGTTTCAATAATGAGTCTTGAATGAAACAATAAAATGTAAGGAAAACCAATAATCCACTTGTATGAAATTGTCACTGTAATTTAACTAATGGTGAACAGATAACATACAGTAAGTATTTTGGCTCTGAAATACAATGTAAAATACTGCCTCAGCAAGATCAGAGTAACAGCATTACTGCAACAGTGTCCCTTCATGACCCTTAGCTTAGTTTCTTGACTGCAATACAGGCCCATAACTAGGGGGGTGCACGGGTTTAATATTTTACTTATGATTATCGGTTTGGTCCACTTTGTGCATATAAGCATCCCAATAAAAAACCCTAACTACGGGCCTGCTATGTCATCAATGATAGATCAGGGATTCTTTATATGACTGCTATTGCTACATGTATAGACCCTTTTAATAATTCCTAAAGTGTTGTGTTTTCCTCATTTGACATCAAATTTATTCTTTTCAATTCCTTTCATATTATACAAATTTCAAAAGAATAAATTTGACATCAAGTGCGGAAAACACAACACTTCAAGAGTTATCAAAAGGGTCTATACTATAATAAGATACTGAATACATAAGGCCATGTGTCCTTATTGTCAATATTATCATTCCTCAAGATTAATTAGAGCAGAACACACCCTTATCATTCTATCAATCAATGGTACATTGTTATTCCTGCTGCATCTAAGGTAGTCTGTTGGCAGCGTGCTTTGCAGTATTGTATACTTCTGTCGTAGACTTCCAATGACTCTTTCCACGTGAATCCTGACGTTAGCAATTTTTCTTGTTTTTTCGACGTCAATGGGGTCAAGCTGATCTTTTCCCTTAGTGAAGGCTGGTATATTCAGCTCAGCATGTTTGAACCCTACTTGTTCGTGTATGGTAAAACCCCTGTCTGCAAGAACAAGATCACCAGGCAAAAGATTTGACAGGAACCCACAATTTTCAGTTAGAAACTTGTCCGATGTTCGACCCCCCCAAGCTTCACTAACAAATGATATTGCTCCTTGAGGGGTAATACCAATTAAGACCTTCACAGTGTTGTGGTGCTTGTAGTTCGAAAATGTCTGGGCCCTTGCTAGCAGGTTAGTTGGTCTATCGATGAATACTTCAAAGCAGTCGATGATCACACTGGTGCGTAATCCAAAAGAATTAATAAAACATTGCGGCATACTTCTCTGCAATGCTTCACGACTGGGCCATGCAGTTAATGGCGTCAAGCAAATGTCCATGATTGTCAACCAGGAAGTTAGAATTCGGGAAACAATTGGTCTCGACACAATAAATCGATATGCAAGATCTTGATTCGGAGGATTTAGTCTGAGTTTTATTAAAACAAGGATAAACTCTTGGAACTTTGATAGCAAAAGAGAACGTCGATTGACTCGTGGAGCAACAAAGTTAAATGTCTTCTTTAATACTTCAAACGAAGACAAGCCTGTATAAAATCGCACTTTCTGATCATCATCTTTAAAATATCCTTCTGTAAAAACATCTGATTTTTCCGGCATCCACGGTTTTTGTGTGCGGAACATGTAATCACATTCCTCGGTTTGAGTTCCACATGTTCTCGTGAATTCCGTGGCGTCCGTTTGTGTGGAAACACAATTCTCTCCTTCTTCTTCCTCGACCTCATCTTCTCCAGCAAAGTTGTCTTCCATTACGATATCCTTTATTCGATCACCGGGTTCATCAATCTTCTGATATTTCCTTTCCAATGCCTCTTTCTCTTCGCGTTCTTGCTCACGTTTTCTTCTCTCTCTGATTCTCTGAACTCTTTCTTGTCTTCCTTTGTCGTCGTCATCAATTCTCTTTGTTTTACTGTGTCCTAAGTTCAAGCTGGGCACCCAATCAACATTTAATCGGTCCCACAAGAAAGTAGCTTTACCAGAATGAAAGTGTGCTCCACAAACACGATCATTTTGTAGCTTCTTTTCTGTTATATCATCGCGGCTAATGGCGGCTAACCAAAGACGTCGTCTTTCACTCGATAATATCTCCGTTTCTGAGCCTTGATTTGTAATAACTGCTGGCACACGACAAAAACTTAAATTGGGACTATTTTTCTTGTCATTTGAGCAGCCTACAATCAGGCAAAACGACGGCATTTTCAAAAACTTTAAGTCTAAACACGAAGCAAAACACAATATGTCACTCAAAAGAGCATGATTTCACTCCTCCAAGATGGCGGCACATAAAATAGCATGACGTCATAGTCATGTGACCGATCACACAGTATAGGGTGATGTGAAAATGTGTAAAAAAAATCGGGGTTTTCGGCACAAAATTTTTGCCTAGTCCCTGTTAGTAATGTCTGAGAGTATTAGAGCATTCTGATAAATGTGCAAGATTTTATTTAGAAAAAATCTCAAAATCCCACCCAGAATGCAATATGTCCTATAGGGTGATGTGAAAATGTGCCAAAAAAATCGGGGTTTTCGGCACAAAATTTTTGCCTAGTCCCTGTTAGTAATGTCTGAGAATATTAGAGCATTCTGATAAATGCCCAAGATTTTATTTAGAAAAAACCTCAAAATCCTACCCAGAATGCAATATGCCCTATAGGGTGATGTGAAAATGTGCCAAAAAAATCGGGGTTTTCGGCACAAAATTTTTGCCTAGTCAATGTTAGTAATGTCTGAGAATATTAGAGCATTCTGATAAATGCCCAAGATTTTATTTAGAAAAAACCTCAAAATCCTACCCAGAATGCAATATGCCCTATAGGGTGATGTGAAAATGTGCCAAAAAAATCGGGGTTTTCGGCACAAAATTTTTGCCTAGGCCCTGTTAGTAATGTCTGAGAATATTAGAGCATTCTGATAAATGCCCAAGATTTTATTTAGAAAAAACCTCAAAATCCTACCCAGAATGCAATATGCCCTATAGGGTGATGTGAAAATGTGTAAAAAAAATCGGGGTTTTCGGCACAAAATTTTTGCCTAGTCCCTGTTAGTAATGTCTGAGAGTATTAGAGCATTCTGATAAATGTGCAAGATTTTATTTAGAAAAAATCTCAAAATCCCACCCAGAATGCAATATGTCCTATAGGGTGATGTGAAAATGTGCCAAAAAAATCGGGGTTTTCGGCACAAAATTTTTGCCTAGTCCCTGTTAGTAATGTCTGAGAATATTAGAGCATTCTGATAAATGCCCAAGATTTTATTTAGAAAAAAACTCAAAATCCTACCCAGAATGCAATATGCCCTATAGGGTGATGTGAAAATGTGCCAAAAAAATCGGGGTTTTCGGCACAAAATTTTTGCCTAGTCCCTGTTAGTAATGTCTGAGAATATTAGAGCATTCTGATAAATGTGCAAGATTTTATTTAGAAAAAACCTCAAAATCCTACCCAGAATGCAATATGCCCTATAGGGTGATGTGAAAATGTGCCAAAAAAATCGGGGTTTTCAGCACAAAATTTTTGCCTAGGCCCTGTTAGTAATGTCTGAGAATATTAGAGCATTCTGATAAATGCCCAAGATTTTATTTAGAAAAAACCTCAAAATCCTACCCAGAATGCAATATGCCCTATAGGGTGATGTGAAAATGTGTAAAAAAAATCGGGGTTTTCGGCACAAAATTTTTGCCTAGTCCCTGTTAGTAATGTCTGAGAGTATTAGAGCATTCTGATAAATGTGCAAGATTTTATTTAGAAAAAATCTCAAAATCCCACCCAGAATGCAATATGTCCTATAGGGTGATGTGAAAATGTGCCAAAAAAATCGGGTTTTCGGCACAAAATTTTGGCCTAGTCCCTGTTAGTAATGTCTGAGAATATTAGAGCATTCTGATAAATGCCCAAGATTTTATTTAGAAAAAAACTCAAAATCCTACCCAGAATGCAATATGCCCTATAGGGTGATGTGAAAATGTGCCAAAAAAATCTTGATTTTCGGCACAAAATTTTTGCCTAGTCCCTGTTAGTAATGTCTGAGAATATTAGAGCATTCTGATAAATGTGCAAGATTTTATTTAGAAAAAACCTCAAAATCCTACCCAGAATGCAATATGCCCTATAGGGTGATGTGAAAATGTGCCAAAAAAATCGGGGTTTTCAGCACAAAATTTTTGCCTAGGCCCTGTTAGTAATGTCTGAGAATATTAGAGCATTCTGATAAATGCCCAAGATTTTATTTAGAAAAAACCTCAAAATCCTACCCAGAATGCAATATGCCCTATAGGGTGATGTGAAAATGTGTAAAAAAAATCGGGGTTTTCGGCACAAAATTTTTGCCTAGTCCCTGTTAGTAATGTCTGAGAGTATTAGAGCATTCTGATAAATGTGCAAGATTTTATTTAGAAAAAATCTCAAAATCCCACCCAGAATGCAATATGTCCTATAGGGTGATGTGAAAATGTGCCAAAAAAATCGGGTTTTCGGCACAAAATTTTGGCCTAGTCCCTGTTAGTAATGTCTGAGAATATTAGAGCATTCTGATAAATGCCCAAGATTTTATTTAGAAAAAAACTCAAAATCCTACCCAGAATGCAATATGCCCTATAGGGTGATGTGAAAATGTGCCAAAAAAATCTTGATTTTCGGCACAAAATTTTTGCCTAGTCCCTGTTAGTAATGTCTGAGAATATTAGAGCATTCTGATAAATGTGCAAGATTTTATTTAGAAAAAACCTCAAAATCCTACCCAGAATGCAATATGCCCTATAGGGTGATGTGAAAATGTGCCAAAAAAATCGGGGTTTTCAGCACAAAATTTTTGCCTAGGCCCTGTTAGTAATGTCTGAGAATATTAGAGCATTCTGATAAATGCCCAAGATTTTATTTAGAAAAAACCTCAAAATCCTACCCAGAATGCAATATGCCCTATAGGGTGATGTGAAAATGTGTAAAAAAAATCGGGGTTTTCAGCACAAAATTTTTGCCTAGTCCCTGTTAGTAATGTCTGAGAGTATTAGAGCATTCTGATAAATGTGCAAGATTTTATTTAGAAAAAATCTCAAAATCCCACCCAGAATGCAATATGTCCTATAGGGTGATGTGAAAATGTGCCAAAAAAATCGGGGTTTTCGGCACAAAATTTTGGCCTAGTCCCTGTTAGTAATGTCTGAGAATATTAGAGCATTCTGATAAATGTGCAAGATTTTATTTAGAAAAAACCTCAAAATCCTACCCAGAATGCAATATGCCCTATAGGGTGATGTGAAAATGTGCCAAAAAAATCGGGGTTTTCGGCACAAAATTTTTGCCTAGTCCCTGTTAGTAATGTCTGAGAATATTAGAGCATTCTGATAAATGCCCAAGATTTTATTTAGAAAAAAACTCAAAATCCTACCCAGAATGCAATATGCCCTATAGGGTGATGTGAAAATGTGCCAAAAAAAATCGGGGTTTTCGGCACAAAATTTTGGCCTAGTCCCTGTTAGTAATGTCTGAGAATATTAGAGCATTCTGATAAATGTGCAAGATTTTATTTAGAAAAAAACTCAAAATCCTACCCAGAATGCAATATGCCCTATAGGGTGATGTGAAAATGTGCCAAAAAAATCGGGGTTTTCGGCACAAAATTTTTGCCTAGTCCCTGTTAGTAATGTCTGAGAATATTAGAGCATTCTGATAAATGCCCAAGATTTTATTTAGAAAAAAACTCAAAATCCTACCCAGAATGCAATATGCCCTATAGGGTGATGTGAAAATGTGCCAAAAAAATCGGGGTTTTCGGCACAAAATTTTTGCCTAGTCCCTGTTAGTAATGTCTGAGAATATTAGAGCATTCTGATAAATGTGCAAGATTTTATTTAGAAAAAACTTCAAAATCCTACCCAGAATGCAATATGCCCTATAGGGTGATGTGAAAATGTGCCAAAAAAATCGGGGTTTTCAGCACAAAATTTTTGCCTAGGCCCTGTTAGTAATGTCTGAGAATATTAGAGCATTCTGATAAATGCCCAAGATTTTATTTAGAAAAAACCTCAAAATCCTACCCAGAATGCAATATGCCCTATAGGGTGATGTGAAAATGTGTAAAAAAAATCGGGGTTTTCGGCACAAAATTTTTGCCTAGTCCCTGTTAGTAATGTCTGAGAGTATTAGAGCATTCTGATAAATGTGCAAGATTTTATTTAGAAAAAATCTCAAAATCCCACCCAGAATGCAATATGTCCTATAGGGTGATGTGAAAATGTGCCAAAAAAATCGGGGTTTTCGGCACAAAATTTTGGCCTAGTCCCTGTTAGTAATGTCTGAGAATATTAGAGCATTCTGATAAATGCCCAAGATTTTATTTAGAAAAAAACTCAAAATCCTACCCAGAATGCAATATGCCCTATAGGGTGATGTGAAAATGTGCCAAAAAAATCGGGGTTTTCGGCACAAAATTTTGGCCTAGTCCCTGTTAGTAATGTCTGAGAATATTAGAGCATTCTGATAAATGTGCAAGATTTTATTTAGAAAAAACCTCAAAATCCTACCCAGAATGCAATATGCCCTATAGGGTGATGTGAAAATGTGCCAAAAAAATCGGGGTTTTCGGCACAAAATTTTTGCCTAGTCCCTGTTAGTAATGTCTGAGAATATTAGAGCATTCTGATAAATGCCCAAGATTTTATTTAGAAAAAAACTCAAAATCCTACCCAGAATGCAATATGCCCTATAGGGTGATGTGAAAATGTGCCAAAAAAATCGGGGTTTTCGGCACAAAATTTTGGCCTAGTCCCTGTTAGTAATGTCTGAGAATATTAGAGCATTCTGATAAATGTGCAAGATTTTATTTAGAAAAAAACTCAAAATCCTACCCAGAATGCAATATGCCCTATAGGGTGATGTGAAAATGTGCCAAAAAAATCGGGGTTTTCGGCACAAAATTTTTGCCTAGTCCCTGTTAGTAATGTCTGAGAATATTAGAGCATTCTGATAAATGCCCAAGATTTTATTTAGAAAAAAACTCAAAATCCTACCCAGAATGCAATATGCCCTATAGGGTGATGTGAAAATGTGCCAAAAAAATCCGGGTTTTCGGCACAAAATTTTTGCCTAGTCCCTGTTAGTAATGTCTGAGAATATTAGAGCATTCTGATAAATGTGCAAGATTTTATTTAGAAAAAACCTCAAAATCCTACCCAGAATGCAATATGCCCTATAGGGTGATGTGAAAATGTGCCAAAAAAATCGGGGTTTTCAGCACAAAATTTTTGCCTAGGCCCTGTTAGTAATGTCTGAGAATATTAGAGCATTCTGATAAATGCCCAAGATTTTATTTAGAAAAAACCTCAAAATCCTACCCAGAATGCAATATGCCCTATAGGGTGATGTGAAAATGTGTAAAAAAAATCGGGGTTTTCGGCACAAAATTTTTGGCTAGTCCCTGTTAGTAATGTCTGAGAGTATTAGAGCATTCTGATAAATGTGCAAGATTTTATTTAGAAAAAATCTCAAAATCCCACCCAGAATGCAATATGTCCTATAGGGTGATGTGAAAATGTGCCAAAAAAATCGGGGTTTTCGGCACAAAATTTTGGCCTAGTCCCTGTTAGTAATGTCTGAGAATATTAGAGCATTCTGATAAATGCCCAAGATTTTATTTAGAAAAAACCTCAAAATCCTACCCAGAATGCAATATGCCCTATAGGGTGATGTGAAAATGTGCCAAAAAAATCGGGGTTTTCGGCACAAAATTTTGGCCTAGTCCCTGTTAGTAATGTCTGAGAATATTAGAGCATTCTGATAAATGTGCAAGATTTTATTTAGAAAAAACCTCAAAATCCTACCCAGAATGCAATATGCCCTATAGGGTGATGTGAAAATGTGCCAAAAAAATCGGGGTTTTCGGCACAAAAATTTTTTGCCTAGTCCCTGTTAGTAATGTCTGAGAATATTAGAGCATTCTGATAAATGCCCAAGATTTTATTTAGAAAAAACCTCAAAATCCTACCCAGAATGCAATATGCCCTATAGGGTGATGTGAAAATGTGCCAAAAAAATCGGGGTTTTCGGCACAAAATTTTGGCCTAGTCCCTGTTAGTAATGTCTGAGAATATTAGAGCATTCTGATAAATGCCCAAGATTTTATTTAGAAAAAACCTCAAAATCCTACCCAGAATGCAATATGCCCTATAGGGTGATGTGAAAATGTGCCAAAAAAAATCGGGGTTTTCGGCACAAAATTTTTGCCTAGTCCCTGTTAGTAATGTCTGAGAATATTAGAGCATTCTGATAAATGCCCAAGATTTTATTTAGAAAAAAACTCAAAATCCTACCCAGAATGCAATATGCCCTATAGGGTGATGTGAAAATGTGCCAAAAAAATCGGGGTTTTCGGCACAAAATTTTGGCCTAGTCCCTGTTAGTAATGTCTGAGAATATTAGAGCATTCTGATAAATGTGCAAGATTTTATTTAGAAAAAAACTCAAAATCCTACCCAGAATGCAATATGCCCTATAGGGTGATGTGAAAATGTGCCAAAAAAATCGGGGTTTTCGGCACAAAATTTTTGCCTAGTCCCTGTTAGTAATGTCTGAGAATATTAGAGCATTCTGATAAATGTGCAAGATTTTATTTAGAAAAAACCTCAAAATCCTACCCAGAATGCAATATGCCCTATAGGGTGATGTGAAAATGTGCCAAAAAAATCGGGGTTTTCGGCACAAAAATTTTTTTGCCTAGTCCCTGTTAGTAATGTCTGAGAATATTAGAGCATTCTGATAAATGCCCAAGATTTTATTTAGAAAAAAACTCAAAATCCTACCCAGAATGCAATATGCCCTATAGGGTGATGTGAAAATGTGCCAAAAAAATCGGGGTTTTCGGCACAAAATTTTGGCCTAGTCCCTGTTAGTAATGTCTGAGAATATTAGAGCATTCTGATAAATGCCCAAGATTTTATTTAGAAAAAACCTCAAAATCCTACCCAGAATGCAATATGCCCTATAGGGTGATGTGAAAATGTGCCAAAAAAATCGGGGTTTTCGGCACAAAATTTTTGCCTAGTCCCTGTTAGTAATGTCTGAGAATATTAGAGCATTCTGATAAATGCCCAAGATTTTATTTAGAAAAAAACTCAAAATCCTACCCAGAATGCACTATGCCCTATAGGGTGATGTGAAAATGTGCCAAAAAAATCGGGGTTTTCGGCACAAAATTTTGGCCTAGTCCCTGTTAGTAATGTCTGAGAATATTAGAGCATTCTGATAAATGTGCAAGATTTTATTAGAAAAAAACTCAAAATCCTACCCAGAATGCAATATGCCCTATAGGGTGATGTGAAAATGTGCCAAAAAAATCGGGGTTTTCGGCACAAAATTTTTGCCTAGTCCCTGTTAGTAATGTCTGAGAATATTAGAGCATTCTGATAAATGCCCAAGATTTTATTTAGAAAAAAACTCAAAATCCTACCCAGAATGCAATATGCCCTATAGGGTGATGTGAAAATGTGCCAAAAAAATCGGGTTTTCGGCACAAAATTTTTGCCTAGTCCCTGTTAGTAATGTCTGAGAATATTAGAGCATTCTGATAAATGTGCAAGATTTTATTTAGAAAAAACCTCAAAATCCTACCAGAATGCAATATGCCCTATAGGGTGATGTGAAAATGTGCCAAAAAAATCGGGGTTTTCAGCACAAAATTTTTGCCTAGGCCCTGTTAGTAATGTCTGAGAATATTAGAGCATTCTGATAAATGCCCAAGATTTTATTTAGAAAAAACCTCAAAATCCTACCCAGAATGCAATATGCCCTATAGGGTGATGTGAAAATGTGTAAAAAAAAATCGGGGTTTTCGGCACAAAATTTTTGCCTAGTCCCTGTTAGTAATGTCTGAGAGTATTAGAGCATTCTGATAAATGTGCAAGATTTTATTTAGAAAAAATCTCAAAATCCCACCCAGAATGCAATATGTCGTATAGGGTGATGTGAAAATGTGCCAAAAAAATCGGGGTTTTCGGCAGCAAAATTTTGGCCTAGTCCCTGTTAGTAATGTCTGAGAATATTAGAGCATTCTGATAAATGCCCAAGATTTTATTTAGAAAAAAACTCAAAATCCTACCCAGAATGCAATATGCCCTATAGGGTGATGTGAAAATGTGCCAAAAAAATCGGGGGTTTTCGGCACAAAATTTTGGCCTAGTCCCTGTTAGTAATGTCTGAGAATATTAGAGCATTCTGATAAATGTGCAAGATTTATTTAGAAAAAAACTCAAAATCCTACCCAGAATGCAATATGCCCTATAGGGTGATGTGAAATGTGCCAAAAAAATCGGGGTTTTCGGCACAAAATTTTTGCCTAGTCCCTGTTAGTAATGTCTGAGAATATTAGAGCATTCTGATAAATGCCCAAGATTTTATTTAGAAAAAAACTCAAAATCCTACCCAGAATGCAATATGCCCTATAGGGTGATGTGAAAATGTGCCAAAAAAAATCGGGGTTTTCAGCACAAAATTTTTGCCTAGGCCCTGTTAGTAATGTCTGAGAATATTAGAGCATTCTGATAAATGCCCAAGATTTTATTTAGAAAAAACCTCAAAATCCTACCCAGAATGCAATATGCCCTATAGGGTGATGTGAAAATGTGTAAAAAAAATCGGGGTTTTCGGCACAAAATTTTTGCCTAGTCCCTGTTAGTAATGTCTGAGAGTATTAGAGCATTCTGATAAATGTGCAAGATTTTATTTAGAAAAAATCTCAAAATCCCACCCAGAATGCAATATGTCGTATAGGGTGATGTGAAAATGTGCCAAAAAAATCGGGTTTTCGGCACAAAATTTTGGCCTAGTCCCTGTTAGTAATGTCTGAGAATATTAGAGCATTCTGATAAATGCCAAGATTTTATTTAGAAAAAAACTCAAAATCCTACCCAGAATGCAATATGCCCTATAGGGTGATGTGAAAATGTGCCAAAAAAATCGGGGTTTTCGGCACAAAATTTTGGCCTAGTCCCTGTTAGTAATGTCTGAGAATATTAGAGCATTCTGATAAATGTGCAAGATTTTATTTAGAAAAAAACTCAAAATCCTACCCAGAATGCAATATGCCCTATAGGGTGATGTGAAAATGTGCCAAAAAAATCGGGGTTTTCGGCACAAAATTTTTGCCTAGTCCCTGTTAGTAATGTCTGAGAATATTAGAGCATTCTGATAAATGCCCAAGATTTTATTTAGAAAAAAACTCAAAATCCTACCCAGAATGCAATATGCCCTATAGGGTGATGTGAAAATGTGCCAAAAAAATCGGGGTTTTCGGCACAAAATTTTTGCCTAGTCCCTGTTAGTAATGTCTGAGAATATTAGAGCATTCTGATAAATGTGCAAGATTTTATTTAGAAAAAACCTCAAAATCCTACCCAGAATGCAATATGCCCTATAGGGTGATGTGAAAATGTGCCAAAAAAATCGGGGTTTTCAGCACAAAATTTTTGCCTAGGCCCTGTTAGTAATGTCTGAGAATATTAGAGCATTCTGATAAATGCCCAAGATTTTATTTAGAAAAAACCTCAAAATCCTACCCAGAATGCAATATGCCCTATAGGGTGATGTGAAAATGTGTAAAAAAAATCGGGGTTTTCGGCACAAAATTTTTGCCTAGTCCCTGTTAGTAATGTCTGAGAGTATTAGAGCATTCTGATAAATGTGCAAGATTTTATTTAGAAAAAATCTCAAAATCCCACCCAGAATGCAATATGTCCTATAGGGTGATGTGAAAATGTGCCAAAAAAATCGGGGTTTTCGGCACAAAATTTTGGCCTAGTCCCTGTTAGTAATGTCTGAGAATATTAGAGCATTCTGATAAATGCCCAAGATTTTATTAGAAAAAACCTCAAAATCCTACCCAGAATGCAATATTCCCTATAGGGTGATGTGAAAATGTGCCAAAAAAATCGGGGTTTTCGGCACAAAATTTTTGCCTAGTCCCTGTTAGTAATGTCTGAGAATATTAGAGCATTCTGATAAATGTGCAAGATTTTATTTAGAAAAAACCTCAAAATCCTACCCAGAATGCAATATGCCCTATAGGGTGATGTGAAAATGTGCCAAAAAAATCGGGGTTTTCGGCACAAAAATTTTTTGCCTAGTCCCTGTTAGTAATGTCTGAGAATATTAGAGCATTCTGATAAATGCCCAAGATTTATTAGAAAAAAACTCAAAATCCTACCCAGAATGCAATATGCCTATAGGGTGATGTGAAAATGTGCCAAAAAAATCGGGGTTTTCGGCACAAAATTTTGGCCTAGTCCCTGTTAGTAATGTCTGAGAATATTAGAGCATTCTGATAAATGCCCAAGATTTTATTTAGAAAAAAACTCAAAATCCTACCCAGAATGCAATATGCCCTATAGGGTGATGTGAAAATGTGCCAAAAAAATCGGGGTTTTCGGCACAAAATTTTTGCCTAGTCCTGTTAGTAATGTCTGAGAATATTAGAGCATTCTGATAAATGTGCAAGATTTTATTTAGAAAAAACCTCAAAATCCTACCCAGAATGCAATATGCCCTATAGGGTGATGTGAAAATGTGCCAAAAAAATCGGGTTTTCAGCACAAAATTTTTGCCTAGTCCCTGTTAGTAATGTCTGAGAATATTAGAGCATTCTGATAAATGCCCAAGATTTTATTTAGAAAAAACCTCAAAATCCTACCCAGAATGCAATATGCCCTATAGGGTGATGTGAAAATGTGTAAAAAAAATCGGGGTTTTCGGCACAAAATTTTTGCCTAGTCCCTGTTAGTAATGTCTGAGAGTATTAGAGCATTCTGATAAATGTGCAAGATTTTATTTAGAAAAATCTCAAAATCCCACCCAGAATGCAATATGTCCTATAGGGTGATGTGAAAATGTGCCAAAAAAATCGGGGTTTTCGGCACAAAATTTTTGCCTAGTCCCTGTTAGTAATGTCTGAGAATATTAGAGCATTCTGATAAATGTGCAAGATTTTATTTAGAAAAAACCTCAAAATCCTACCCAGAATGCAATATGCCCTATAGGGTGATGTGAAAATGTGCCAAAAAAATCGGGGTTTTCAGCACAAAATTTTTGCCTAGGCCTGTTAGTAATGTCTGAGAATATTAGAGCATTCTGATAAATGTGCAAGATTTTATTTAGAAAAAAACTCAAAATCCTACCCAGAATGCAATATGCCCTATAGGGTGATGTGAAAATGTGCCAAAAAAATCGGGTTTTCGGCACAAAATTTTTGCCTAGTCCCTGTTAGTAATGTCTGAGAATATTAGAGCATTCTGATAAATGCCCAAGATTTTATTTAGAAAAAAACTCAAAATCCTACCCAGAATGCAATATGCCCTATAGGGTGATGTGAAAATGTGCCAAAAAAATCGGGGTTTTCGGCACAAAATTTTTGCCTAGTCCCTGTTAGTAATGTCTGAGAATATTAGAGCATTCTGATAAATGTGCAAGATTTTATTTAGAAAAAACCTCAAAATCCTACCCAGAATGCAATATGCCCTATAGGGTGATGTGAAAATGTGCCAAAAAAATCGGGGTTTTCAGCACAAAATTTTTGCCTAGGCCCTGTTAGTAATGTCTGAGAATATTAGAGCATTCTGATAAATGCCCAAGATTTTATTTAGAAAAAACCTCAAAATCCTACCCAGAATGCAATATGCCCTATAGGGTGATGTGAAAATGTGTAAAAAAAATCGGGGTTTTCGGCACAAAATTTTTGCCTAGTCCCTGTTAGTAATGTCTGAGAGTATTAGAGCATTCTGATAAATGTGCAAGATTTTATTTAGAAAAAATCTCAAAATCCCACCCAGAATGCAATATGTCCTATAGGGTGATGTGAAAATGTGCCAAAAAAATCGGGGTTTTCGGCACAAAATTTTGGCCTAGTCCCTGTTAGTAATGTCTGAGAGTATTAGAGCATTCTGATAAATG
>CATKSA010000088.1:20000-22416 GCA_949775045.1 Metridium senile | reverse complement strand
ATTCTGGATTTAAGGTCTCTCTTTTGCAGACCGATCCGAGTCGAAGACACTGTCAGGTTGGGAGTTTGGCTGGGGCGGCACATCTGTCAAACGATAACGCAGGTGTCCTAAGGTGAGCTCAATGAGAACAGAAATCTCATGTAGAACAAAAGGGTAAAAGCTCACTTGATTTTGATTTTCAGTATGAATACAAACTGTGAAAGCATGGCCTATCGATCCTTTAGTCTTTAGGAGTTTTAAGCTAGAGGTGTCAGAAAAGTTACCACAGGGATAACTGGCTTGTGGCAGCCAAGCGTTCATAGCGACGTTGCTTTTTGATCCTTCGATGTCGGCTCTTCCTATCATTGCGAAGCAGAATTCGCCAAGTGTTGGATTGTTCACCCACCAATAGGGAACGTGAGCTGGTTTAGACCGTCGTGAGACAGGTTAGTTTTACCCTACTGATGAAGTGTTGTTGCAATAGTAATTCTGCTCAGTACGAGAGGAACCGCAGATTCAGACAATTGGCATTTGCACTTGGCTGAAAAGCCAATGGTGCGAAGCTACCATCTGTTGGATTATGACTGAACGCCTCTAAGTCAGAATCCGTGCTAGAACGCAACGATGATTACCTCCAGATAATCTTAGGCGAACCAGGATAGAGGTCGAGCTTGCTTGGCCTCCTGCGTCTCAACGTGGCAAGACGGGTAAAAGCCGTCAAGCCACTAACCGATACTAAAGTTTAAAATTTCTGGAGATAAATCCTTTGCAGACGACTTAAATAAAGAACGGGGTATTGTAAGTTGTAGAGTAGCCTTGTTGTTACGATCTTCTGAGATTAAGCCCTTGTTCTACGATTTGTTCCAAATCTTTCACTTTACGCAAAGCGACGGGTGCCATCCATATATCCGACCTTCGTTCTTGTGGCGTCGAGTTTCGGGTTTGTGGAAGGCCAAGTCGTGAGCTGTCCTTCTTTTTTTTTTTAAGCTTTATTCTATTTAATATGAAAAGTTTGAAGCCTTTTTTTTTTTTTCGTTTTCAAAAAAATCAGCCATGGCGTATGTTCAACAAAAATCGCGCAAAACCCCCTTAAATCTCCTCCAGGAGGGAGAAACTCCTTTTTCACGGAAATTTCTTCTTCCCCTACCTCGTTCTGGGGTTACTCCTTGCCGCGGACACTTCCCCCTAAAAAAAAAAAAAAAAAAAAAAAGGACCTAAAAAAAAAAAGGACCAAAAAAAAAAAAAAAAGAGAAGACCCAAAAAAAAAAAAAAAAAAAAAGAGGGACGAAAAAGAAACAGGACAGTTCAAAAAAAAAAGAAGAAGGGAGACGAGTAGAAAGAGAAAGTTAAAGAAGAAGAATATAATGGACTCTCTGACATGTTGATTGTGGAATGTGTTTAATGTCAAACTTGTTGGTATATTGTAATACACCTATATCGTATTACACAAATGTGAAAGCACCAACTGTTTCCGTGGTGGTTCGACATCAAATCTTGTTCGCAGATATTGTTCGACGTCAAGGGTACCGTTGTTCGACATCAAGTGTGAAGCTGTAACATAAGATGATGATAATCTGAATGCAAGATAATTATTGTTATGTTATTATTACAAGATCTTTATCTTTTATGTTTTGATTTGTTTCGAAATAAATTTGTTCGTAGACAAATTATATGGAATTAATATCCTTACGTATGACCTACCTTTGGAATGTTGTTGTACTTCTTCGAAAAGTGTACATATCTTGTGTAACAGGATACACTGTGTAACATGATATCCTTATCCGACATACGAACATATATCTTATTACTGTTGACGTGACGTGTTGATGTAATATAATCTAATATGTAATATTATACTCCAGCTCGATATATAAGTGATTGACATTATGATTATCATTGTGTAGTAGCTGCTGTAACCATAGCTAACTTTCCTGTAATCGTTAGGACTAAAACAAAAGTACAAGAAGCATAACATCTTGTACATTCATTATATTCGATTGTACAAATAACCAAAAAAATGACGAAAATGTAGGGTATATATGTGGGGGTGAGTGTGTCTGTAATGATGTGGCATTGCGTCTGATATCGTCGGTTCGCATTGTGTGCGCCAGAAAAAAAGACGGTGCTCAGCGAACGATTTCAGGCTCTGTTTAGCTGTGTCCCGATGAAAATTCGTGGACCAAAAGTGTTTTGTCGGAGTTGCGCTCTGAGCTTACCTATGGCTAGGCGTGAACTCTATGTTGCGAGTCGTCCTTTGAAGGACTCAATGCTGAAACTTGTCGCAGGTGGTTACCCCCCTTGTCTACTGTGGTAGCAAGGAGGGCCTAACGTGCTGTGGCCGGTGTCAGAGTGACAAAGTGGTGGCACAGAATGACGGGGAGAACGGTGTGAGACGGTTTGAAGCCTCTTTCGCAAGTTGTCCCGTTTGTTGTAAAAC
>CATKSA010000088.1:0-2500 GCA_949775045.1 Metridium senile | reverse complement strand
TGTCTGAGTGTCGGTTTCAAAAACAAAACGCGTCCGTGCTGCTCTAGGGTGTCACGTGCGCGGCGTTGAGGTGTCACGGCCTAGACCCAGGTCATGGCCGTGTCCCTTGAAGGATAGCGGGAACCCAATAGCTCGTCTTTCGACGCGACTTTGGGGTGGCCAAAGAATTTCTTAACCATCTCCGGATCGTGTTTGATGTCGTTGCGACAGGACCCCCACTCGAGCGTTCGCGCTCCATCCTTGACCTCAGATCAGGCAAGACTACCCGCTGAATTTAAGCATATCAATAAGCGGAGGAAAAGAAACTAACAAGGATTCCCTCAGTAATGGCGAATGAAGCGGGAACAGCTCAAATTTAAAATCTGCGTCGCTTGCGACGCCGAATTGTAGTTTCTAGAAGCATTTTCTAGGCGGATCCAGCGCCGTCCAAGTTGCTTGGAACAGCACGTCATAGAGGGTGACAACCCCGTCTGTGGCGGAGCTGGCCGCTCACGATGTGCTTTCAAAGAGTCGGGTTGTTTGGGAATGCAGCCCAAAATGGGTGGTAAACTCCATCTAAAGCTAAATATTGGCACGAGACCGATAGCGAACAAGTACCGTGAGGGAAAGATGAAAAGCACTTTGAAAAGAGAGTTAAAAAGTACGTGAAACCGTTAAAAGGGAAACGGATGTGGTTAGCAATGCGTTTTGCGAGATTCAGCCGAGTGTCGTTCCGGGCGGGCGGTTTGCGGATCTGAATGGACCGTGGCCGTTCGGTTCGGAACTTCAATCGTCGCACTTCTCGCTGGCGCGCGCCAACGTCGGTTGGTCTTGGGTCTTAAAGGCACGAGTAAGGTAGGTTCTTTCTCTCGGGATGGAGCTGTTATAGACTTGTGTTGTATGGCCCGAGGGCGACCGAGGAGCCGCGGCGCATGCCTCCTTCGGGTTGGCTAGGGTCCCGCCTTTCCGGTCGGTAGTCAACTGTGGTGGACTGCGTGCAGTGCGCTACGACCGCTGCCGGTCGATTAGGTGGTGATTTCGTACCATGCGCCCAGGACGTTGGCGGTCAAATGGCCCCATTCGACCCGTCTTGAAACACGGACCAAGGAGTCTAACATGTGCGCGAGTCTTTGAGTGATTGAAACTCGCAGGCGTAATGAAAGTGAAGGCGGCCTAGCCGTCGAGGTGAGAGGCTGTCCCTCGGGGCAGCTGCATCATCGACCGACCTATTCTGTTCTCAGGAAGGTTTGAGTAAGAGCGCATCTGTTGGGACCCGAAAGATGGTGAACTATGCCTGAACAGGGTGAAGCCAGAGGAAACTCTGGTGGAGGCTCGTAGCGATTCTGACGTGCAAATCGATCGTCAAATTTGGGTATAGGGGCGAAAGACTAATCGAACCATCTAGTAGCTGGTTCCCTCCGAAGTTTCCCTCAGGATAGCTGGAACTTATGGCAGTTTTATCAGGTAAAGCGAATGATTAGAGGTCTTGGGATTAAAACAATCTTAACCTATTCTCAAACTTTAAATTGGTAAGAAGTCCGACTTGCTTAATTGAAGCCGGACGTTCGAATGCGAGTTCCTAGTGGGCCATTTTTGGTAAGCAGAACTGGCGATGCGGGATGAACCGAACGCGCGGTTAAGGTGCCGAAGTCGACGCTCATCAGACACCACAAAAGGTGTTGGTTGCTACAGACAGCAGGACGGTGGCCATGGAAGTCGGAATCCGCTAAGGAGTGTGTAACAACTCACCTGCCGAAGCAACTAGCCCTGAAAATGGATGGCGCTCAAGCGTCGCACCTATACCGTGCCGTCGGGGCGAATGCTAAGTCTCGACGAGTAGGAGGGCGTGGGGGTCGTGACGCAGCCTTTGGCGCGAGCCTGGGTGAAACGGCCTCCAGTGCAGATCTTGGTGGTAGTAGCAAATATTCAAATGAGAGCTTTGAAGACCGAAGTGGAGAAAGGTTCCATGTGAACAGCAGTTGGACATGGGTTAGTCGATCCTAAGAGATAGGGAAATTCCGTTTTCAAGCGCTCGATCTCGAGCCATCTATCGAAAGGGAATCGGGTTAATATTCCCGAACCGGAACACGGATAGTGCCGCTTTCGGGCGGCGGGTGCGGTGACGCAAACGAACCCGGAGACGCCGGCGGGAGCCCTGGGAAGAGTTCTCTTTTCTTTTTAACGGACTTTCACCCTGAAATCAGCTTGCCTGGAGATAGGGTTTGATGTCCGGTAAAGCACCACACTTCTTGTGGTGTCCGGTGCGCTCCCGACGGCCCTTGAAAATCCGGGGGAGACGGTGATTTTCGTGTCCGGTCGTACTCATAACCGCAGCAGGTCTCCAAGGTGAGCAGCCTCTGGTTGATAGAACAATGTAGGTAAGGGAAGTCGGCAAAATAGATCCGTAACTTCGGGAAAAGGATTGGCTCTAAGGGTTGGGTCTGTCGGGCTGAGACTTGAAGCTAGTGGACCCAGCCCGGACTGGCGGAGGCCTGCCCTCGGGTGGGTCGAAGTCGGACCC